>VXBR01005811.1:252145-290527 GCA_013400215.1 Cisticola juncidis
TGGTCTCCTGCTGACTGCTCTACAAGAGCCAGTCTTACTTCTGAAGGTGTGACAGCCTTATATTACATTTTATCCCAAAAGAAAGGAAAAGATATATTTTATCTTCAACTCCTTAGTATAATTTTGTAAATTAATCTGAATTCTTTTTTGGCTAATAAGTTGGAGTATCAGCAGGTGCTGCCTGGAAGCAGGAGGTAGAAGGAGTTACACATGCTAAACCAGCCTCCTTCTCATTTGCCTTGCTTAGGAACATGTGAAAACTGCAAGAGTTACTTGGGACATCCCAGCACTGCCAGAGGGTCACCTCCTGACAAACACAGTTCAGCAGCAGGGAAGACCTGGTAGTCTTTTTAGAGCTTGTCTGTCCTCTTGATTATAAAAGAACCTGCAGTTTTCTCAAGTTTACAGGCTTACTGTTGCAAAGAGAATAAAGGTGCATCCATTTTTCTGTGTTAGAAGCAGTTTTTGGCATTCCTTCAAAGTGTGGCAACCTAAACTCCAGATTGGTGTGGCTGGGGATGCCTCTACCCCTGCCCTTTCCTGCCTGTCACTGTGACACACAGCCACTCTCCAGCCACAGTGACACAACTGTGCCAGGTCCCCATGGCCCAGGCACCACGAGGCTGGGTTGCTGAGCTACTCTACAGCACTCTCTGTCCAGCTGGAGAAATGCCATGTGTACCAGCTGAAGGTCTTTCTCAAATATTTAGTGGTCACACCTTTCACAGCTCCTGCCCATTTTTGTATCCTTAATGATGTGTGAGTGAATGATTAAAAATCTACTAAAAGTAGAAAGATGTTTGGAAAAAGTTGAATCTACACCCCCACAGAAGGAAGGAAAATGTCATGTTAGGTCTTGCATTCAGACTGAGAAACTGGCCAAATTCTCAGAGATACAGATCAAGCTGGAAAATAAATCTAATTTCCTAAAACTGGAAGAAAACTCAATAGACTATATCTTTAAACCAAGAAGTCATTTTGTTAGGGGAGAACCAGGAGGCAGAGCCAGTCCAGGAGAGGAACAAGCTCCTCCATATCAGTCTGCACAGCACTGCTGGGGCAAGTGGGAGCTGAGACCTCAGGGGGGCACAAGCCTCTCCCTGACTGGGAGTGGTGGCAGCATCCTGAGCAGGGTACCAGATGATTTTC
The DNA here is from genome assembly GCA_013400215.1 of Cisticola juncidis. Lineage (NCBI taxonomy): Eukaryota > Metazoa > Chordata > Aves > Passeriformes > Cisticolidae > Cisticola > Cisticola juncidis. Next base: position 253,295 of record VXBR01005811.1, read on the forward strand.
TTTCTGCAAAGTGAGGGTGAGAATGTCCCATCAGTGAATTCTCAGGCTGCATTTCAGTGGACTGCAGAGGTTAATGCCATGCATGGAGACAGGGAGACAAACAATCACAAGACCTAATTGCACCTTCAGCCATCACCTATCTAGTGCAAGAGTTATGTGAGAGAGACCAGCCTGGAAGTGAGTTTACTGCTCTTCTTGGTTATATCCTCACCAAAGACACATTAGCTGAAAAGCTGTGAGGCATTTCTAAAACTTTATCATGACTTATTATCATGGCTTCTTTCTGCTGGATATTTCTAGCCTCACAGGCCTCTTAATATTTATAGCAGCTATCACCAAAATGAGTGCAATATGTCTTCAGTGTCTTAGACCAGGATAGATGGGATGCAAAGAGCAGGGGAGGGGAAGGTGTTTCTCCTGGAGACCCTCATCTCCTCTGGTGATTTAGCCTGTACTGAAACTAATCAAACAGGCTGTATCATTTAAAAGGGATGCTCCCAGGAGGAAAGGTAAGCACATGCTTCAGAGTAAGGCTAGGTTAGAGGGTAAATAAACATCCCTGATACTCAGGGGCATTTAATGTGAAATGTTAATTACACAGAGCCTTACAGAGGGCTTAGTTTTGGCAGGATAAAAAAATTAGCCAGCATTTCTAGATTGCACAGCCAAGTTGATAGCAGGTATTTTCCTCTGTTATAGTCCATGGATTACCATCTAGTGACAGCAAATTACTGCTAATCTGTGGCAGGGAGTTCAGAAATACAGCATTGCACAGGCATGCACAGCAGAGGGGCATCCCAGGGACCACGGCAGGACTTGTGCTGAGTGGGACAGTTAACACAACACGTGCTGGCACAGGTGGAAAGCCTTCAGGACAAAACAGTTTTCTTTCCCTTTGGAAAGTGCTTTCTCCAAAAGCACTGCTTTGCCTTTAAGTCAAAAAATTGACTTCATGTTGCTAGGAGGATGTGCTAAATGAACAGAGTTGGATAACCACATTATTATTGGATGTCTTGGTATTATATTTGTAAGGTAATATTGTATGATATTAATACCAAGAAAGCTCAGGGTCAGTGCTCCCTGGTCGTACCTTCACAGCCATGGAAGAAAGTAATCCCATGAATGACACTTGAAAGAAAATAAATCTCAATATTTCCATAAGAAACTTGTGTTTGCTTGGATTTGCTTTTTAGTGCCCAAAATTAGACATCACAAGGATTTTTTTAGAAATTGTTGATCATATTCCAGCTCTGAAAATAAAGGCTCCTGGCAATTCTGCCATGGTCAGTATCCACAGTTCTATATTTAGGTATCTGAATGCAGGGACCCTGGCCATGGTCTCCAAGACAATTTCATGAAAACACATAGAGCAGCTGCAGCTCAGCTTCAGTCTTGCTATTTTCATGACCTTTTGTGCTCTGTAGGTGTATTTGTAATGACTGAAGGGAAAGAGCCTGGTTTTATGGGAACTTTGGGAATGAAATAGCCTTCCTTGAATATGTTTTTGGTTTTGTTTTTTATTTTAAATCTAAACAGAGCACTGAAGCTTTTGGCCTCTGCAAGTTCAATAAAGTGTTTAAATACTGAAACATTTTCACTCTTGCCTCATTACTTGAGGCTTTCAGCATTGTTTGAAAAGGAGCTATTTATGGGTTATCAAACAACTGTGCTGGGAGAAAGGAATTTCAAGAATGTCCTTGAGCCTTTGGGGAGCTTTGCAGAACAGGAACAACAAAAACTTGTGCCAACCCTTAATGCCTCCCCAGCCAGGGTGCCCTTCTGCACCTGCCTGCTGCCACAGTGGGATCCTCCCCACAATGGCATGGGGACAGGGCTCAGGAATGGAATCACTGTATCCCTTTAAAGACAGCTCAAGTGCTGCTCTTGAAGGGGTTTGGTTGGGATGAATTCTACGTAGGACCGAAGTAAAGAGTAGATGTCCCACAAGAGAAAATTCTGATCAATACAGAGCCCTGATATTATTTTTCATACTGGGACAATATACAGTGATGTTTAAAGCATGTTAATGAAATATTTGTATGAATCTCTTTTAAACGTAGCATATTTTGTAGATGACAATGACAACAAGAAATCATAATAGAAAACTCACTCATTTCTCACCATTAACTTGAGTGATGGGCAGAAGGAAAGTGCCTCAGCCACAGTGCAGGCTCATATGCCTATCCTGACCCTCTTCTGGCTCCTGCTCTCTTTCCCCATCAGGGCAATTTCATTAGGGAGACACGGATTGTATCCCATTATCATGGACAGGAGAGCAAGGGTGCTTTGCCATTTGAGAGATGGCTGCACAGACTCTTTGCAGAGCTCTGTTAGCAAATCTCAGGGACAAGTCCAGCCAAACACAGTCCCTGCCTGCTACACCAAAGGGAAAACATTGAGAAAGAGGAGATGTATCTATTGAAAGAGCAGTACCAGCCTACAAACTGGCATTCAGACAGGACATACACAGAGTACATTTCAGTCAGAAACCTTCTAACCCCCTAGACACTGAGATTTTGCAATAAATTCTCTAAGATTTTCACAAAGCAAATGTTTTGCTATTTTGCCAAAGGAAAGGGGCTGGCATCTGGAATGGATGACACCATCTGGGCTGTGGGACAGCAGGAGATGAGACTTAGTGACCTGGCTGGCTGTTCTTGTTCTCTGTTGTTTTCTGCCTTCAAGAACTTTCCCTCTCTGCTCTCCCAGTTACTCAGCATTTCTAAACTTGCTTATCCTCAAGTGGGTGTAAATCCTATACTGTCTGTAGAACTGGAAAAAAGCATTATCCTCATCAAAACCAAGTAAATTAGTATCTTATTGCAGCACAGCAACCTTAACTCTTAAACAGTTGATATTTGTGTTATCTTGGTGCTTTGTAGCTCAGTAGGAAACAGCTACTGTATAAAAGCCCTCTCTACTGAACCCAGTATCTCATGCTTAACATATGCTCAGCAGTGCCTGAGGGATGCACTTCCCACCTCAGACTCCTCTGTGCCCTGATAATCACTTGTGGACAGCCAGGAAAAACAATAGCTGCTGGCAGAAATCAGCTCACCAAACCCTGTAGTCCTGCTGTAAATCTTAGGAGATATAAGAGGGATATGTCAAGAGTTCTGCTTATGTCCTAAGTCATCTACTGATGAATAACAACAGAAGACCTTTCTCCCATCTCCTGCCCAGCCAAAACCTGACACCAAGGAAGGGCTGTAAAGTACATGAATTTTGGATTTGTTTTACCAGCAATGACACTCTCTCCCAAGTAGGATGTGACAAAATAGGAAAAGAATTTGAACTCCAACTGTCTTCCCATGAGCCAGGGAGACCATAGAATCACAGAATGGTTTTTGTTGGAAGGGAACCAAAGATGATCAAGTTCCAAACCCCCTGCTGTGGTGAGGGACACCTTCCACAAAACCAGATTGCTCAGAGCCCCATTCAATTTGCCCCAGGGATGGGGCATCCCATCTTCTCTAGGCAACCTCTTTAGTGCCTCTCAGATCTCACAGACAAGAATTTCTTTCTGCTATCTAATTTAGGCCTACTCTCTTTTAGTTTGAAGCCATTGCCCCTTGTCCTGTCACCACATGCCCCTGTAAAAGTTCTCTCCATCTCTCTTGTAGGCTCCCTTCAGGTACTGGAAGGCTACAATGAGGTCGCTCCAGAGCCTTCTCTTCTCCAGGCTGAACAGTCCCAATTCTCCCAGCCTTTCCTCATAGCAGAGGTGCTCCAGCCTTATGGTCAAGTGGTGGCTCTCATCTGGACTTGCTCCACTCTGCTTCTGATACAGAATTGTACTGGAGGAACACTTCCTGACTGAGGAAATAGGCAGGCTGTTTCTTAAAGGCATAAAAAGATCAGTGTCTGAAAGAACAGATCTCCTGACACTGTAAGGATGACATTTGCTGTATGACATTACAGGAATTTTAAGATCATTTAGAGTGAGGTCTCTGCTTGGCTTTTACACTTCCATAGCACAATGAGGTATTTAAAAATGTGCAGAATCTGACACTTAGGGACGTGCTCCAGTGTTGAGCTTGGCAGTGTTAGGTTTAGCAGTTGGACTTGATGATCTCAAAGGTCTTTTCCAACCTAAATGATTCCATGAATCTATAGTTGCTCAGTTGCTCCTGTTGGATAGGAGGGGCACTGCCAGGGTCCCCGCTGTGCATTCAGAGCTGACAACATTCACAGGCATTTTCCAGATATCTTGCCTTAAAGTGACCTGAATTTATCACCTGGCAGACTCTGCAGTGAAGTTTTTATCTGTCACAGAGCAGACAGCAGTGAAACGAAGGTTCATTACTCTCCCTCCAGGACCGCAGTGCTGCCCGTCTCACCAGTGGCTGCCGACTGCCAGACTGGCGGCTCTGTCTGCAGGGCAGGGGCTCCTGCAGACACTACCTCACCCCTGATCTGATTATGTCGAGATGAGGGAGGAGGTGGCTTTGAAACCTTGAACGCCCTTCACTCTCCAACTGCTCTGCTGAGCGGCGGCTGCTATGCAGCATGGGCTCTTCAGTTTGCTCCTGGATGAAATAATCTCATTAGGTGATTTCAAAGAGCTGGATGGAGCAGAGCCACCTGCTTTCTCAGAAGGAGAGTCTCATCAGCTTTCCTGGAACTGATAAAGCCAAAGGGATGGCTGCATCCCATGAAAACCTTACTTTAAAGACACTGCTCCAAGATTTCTTCATTTGGAAAGCATTGAAACAGACCAGCCCTTTGCCTCTTCTCCCTCCAATCCTTTCCCTCCCCTTTACCCAGGCTTTTTTCTTTACATTATACTTCCAAACAGCTTAGGGATATTTATCAGTCACCAATATTTTTATTCTAGTACATGTAATACATGCCAATATGGGTACACAGGAATAAATCTCCATGGGGAAACCCCACTTCTGGAATAAGAGGATTTTTGATTTCTAGTCCACAGTGGTAGAAAAACAAACAAACAAAACCCAAAAACCTCCCCAAAACAAACAAACAAACAAAAACCCAAACCAAAAAAACCACAAAAACCAACCCACCAAACAAAAAGACCCCCACACCCAAACAAAGAAAAAAATCCCAAACCCACCCTTGATCCTGGAGAAAGACCATGTCTTGGAGTATATTACCAGCATGGTTGTGCCATGTGCAGTGCCATGTCAGCACAGGCTGGTGCAGCTCTTCTACCAAAAAGAGCTGCCATGGTTGGAAGTGCTGTTCCTGAGACTCCAGGAAGATGAATTCCTGTGCTTGCCAGTGGAGTGGAATGGGAATGGCATTTGAGGAGTGCAGGCTGGGCATCCACATTCCTGTCTGTCCATGGGCTGCACAGAAGAACCATTTCTTGGAACAGATGGAGGCTTGGGACTAAATTGCCTCTGGTAAGAAAAACGATAGCTCTGATGGAGATTTTTCTAATGGGAGTATCTATGGCCTCTGACATGGGGTGATATTAGCAGCTCATTTCATGCAGATCATAATGCAGCTACCTAATCTGCCTTGAGATGGTGGCCTGCCTGGTTTTGTGTTGCAGTACCATTTCCCAATTCTCTTTCTGTCCTGTAAAACAAGCAGTATTAGAGCCGTAACTGAAGCTACCAATTGCAGGGTGGCCTGTTATCTTTTTGATAAACACCATAGACTATTTGCTCAGCTTACAACTGACATTTTTTCATTACAATCCTTTTAAACATCACCTGTGTTCTGGAAAGCCAGGCTGGCTTCTGCTGTGTGTGCACATCAGTAGCTCAAAGGTAGAAGGCAGCATTCAGTTTTCATGATGGTGCAAAGGGCAGACAGAATCTGCTGCTCTTCTCTTGTGTTACTGCCTTTGTGGAGCTGGCAGATCAAGGTTTTTTTGGCAGGAAATGTAGTTGGGTAAATCAGAAGAGATCATGTAAGTGCAGAATGAAAGTGCCACTCCATGAGGGTTTTTATCTTAATGGAATTTTTAAAATTACAGTTGGCTTAATCTTCTATATTGCTTTTGCTTGAAAGCTGAGGGTTTGCTAGTTAGATTATGGGAAACATGCACTCTCATGAGATGGTTTTCTAAGACATTCACAGAGCTATAAAAGAAAAATACCTTTTTCTCTCAACATCATAACTATAGTCTGCTGTCTTCTCCTATGATCTTCAGAATGGTTACTGTTTAATTATTGATATTTACAACATGGCAGTAGTTAAATGTGGCTGCTGTTCTGAAGGTAATCTTTATATGCCTACATTCAGCTAGAAAAATATTTGTATTATGATGAGTCACAGGAACTGATTTAAAATGCTGCATGTAAACATCTATGCAACCTCTATCTGCAGCCTGAAATTCTTGGCATAAGCAGTGGGTGCTGACTGAAGTCTGCAGGGTTTAATCTGACTGTTGTTTCCCTTTGCTGACACGCAGGGGACTGTGTGCTCATTCCTGTCTCTCCCTGTTCAGCAGTGCCCGTGCCTGGATCGGTGCAGTGGGGGAGGCCCCTCGGTAGCACCCCTGCAGCCAGACCCTCCTGCTGCCTTCACCAAATGCATGAGACACTGCCTTGGGGTTCCAAACACACTTTGCTTTTCTGGCTTTAGCTTTTGGTGTTGCTTCCCTGAGGGATTTGCTTGCAGAAAAGCTCTCTGCAGTGGCAGGAAAGGCACTGCTCTCCTTCTGAAAGGCATCCCCAGCCCTGGCCTTCACTGCTGGGATTTCTCTGGGTGCTTGAACTCCCTCTATCTTGTGCATTAGCAGCAGTGCTGGAGAACAGCAGCTGAAAGTACCAAGAGCAGCCGTGTTGCTGGATGGGGACACCTCTGAGGAAACATCAGTGAGAGCAGCTCAGGCACTGTCTCTCGAGTACCAGAGGCTCCAGCAGCAGGCGCTGGGGTGAGGATGCTTTTGCCCTCCCTTCTGCTGAAAACAATCTGGCTCTGGCTGCTGACAGCTGACATTCCTCCAACTGACATTCCTTCTCCCTGCCCATCCAGCTGGATGGTAGGTTTAGCTTTCAGTAAAAATCAGACTAATGGACCGATTAAACAATCTCACCTTAGGGCTGCTAAGCCCTAAGTCTGGGTATTCTCTCTTACAGGCAGGTTAGTCATGCCAGCATTTTACACTGTGGATGGATGGGGACCCAGCCATTCCCTGAAAGTGCCCTGGGTGCCAGTGCACAATGGTTCACACTCTGGGAAAAGTGGGCTGTTGTTCAGAGCCTGGTGACCTCTGCTGATCTATGCTCTGGGGACAGGCTGATGAGTATTAATTGATTCATCTGGGGCTACCAGCTTTCTCAGCTTGCCACTCCCAGAGAAATGGTATTTTCCTTCATCAGACTTGACTAATTGTAAACCTTTAAAAATGGCACTTCCAAAATAGAGGGACCTGCTGAGCGAGTTATTAGTCATCCTTATCTGGGAGGGAAGAGACATTGCTGTAACAGCTTCTTTATCTCTGCAGCACCATGTTCTCTGGAGAGGGGGCTGAGGGATGCCAGGTGAGGGAGCTGCCAGACACCTTCCTTCAAGGGGAGCAAAGGGTAGAACAATGTGTTTCTGAGGGGCTGTCTCTTCACTCTCCAAATCATGGCTTTGTTTTTAAAAGCTGCCTATTTTTAACAGGTTGTAACTAACAAAGCCACCTGTATTTTTCTGTCGGTGTCTGACACAAGTCGGGTTTTGGGTTTTTTATGCAAATAGAGGAAGCTCAGTGGATGGATAATCCAGCTCTGTGTCTCAGAGCTTGCAGCAGACTCCAATGTCTGACTGGGAATATTCTCACTCTGCAGAAGTGTGATCCTCAGTTTGCAGGCACAACAGAGCCCAGAACACATTTTGAAGAATGGTTGAATTCACTTCCGTACGTCCTCTGATGCCCTTCCTCTTGGGTTTAAAATGGTTTCTCACATACTTTCCACTCCTGACTGTGTTGTGACTCCTTTTCTGTGCTGATGAAGAAATCTCCAGAAAACATATTGAGCATGTTATACATGTATATGCATTCCACTGCTGAGGAATGGCTAGGGCTGTACCAAACTGGTCTTGTCCTAAATGGGAATGTGAGAGCATCACTGTGTCCTCTCTCTTTAATCCCCATACATCTTGAGAAAGAAGAAAACAGCCTTGTTCAAAACCTCTCTTAGCTATGCCCTCTCACCCTCTCCCTCCCACAGCACCCCAAGAACCCCTGGAGAAGGCTGCCCACCACAGCCATTCAGTGTAACTGGTAGATGTCTTCAGTTGAAGTTTTCAGTTTGGTCTGTCATTCAGAGGTTCACTCATTGGCATTTCCTATCAATTAGCAAAATACTTGTTCTCCAGAAAAACTGGCAGTGATCTGCCTGTCTGATCTAACTGAATTGCTGTCAAACTGTCCATCCTTCCAGTTCTCTGCATAATGCACTCTGAGACAGCCTTTTTAATACAGCAGCATTGCCTAAGAAATGACATTTGGCTTTTGTCTTGACAGGGGTTTGACAGTATCTTATCACCTTTCCCATTATTTTCCCATTACAAGTTGTTATCCCTGATAAGGCTGAGGACAGGGGCTGCTTTGCTCTTCTCACAGAGATTGCCACAAAGGAATTTACCCCAGTTTCTTGGAAGGACCCATCAGCACCCAGTTTACTGCTTAGACCCTGGGAGTCTAATCAGCAAATTACCCTGGTGCAGCAGAGATGTGTCTCTGCCAAACCTTGGCTTCTGCAGGTTGAGGAGCTGCTCTGCTGTTTTCATTTGCTGTGAGATCCACATAGGCATTAATGGGTCAGGTTTTGCTCCTTATCAGTGACCTTCAGTCCTGTTGTTAGGACATTTCTTTGATAAAGGCGTGTGCCTCCCAGGTTGATAACATGGTTTGTTTTTTATAGGACATGTATTTGCATACCAAATACACAGTATTGCTTTTAAAAATAGAAATAATTTTAAATTTAATATCTTTCTTGTGTTTAAAACATTCCAGGCAAACTCTGTATCAAAAATTATTCACAATTTCTGTTTCAGAAATTTTCTGAATTTTTTCCATCAGCAGAAATGACCTCATCTGGCCACACAGAGGGGATGATGTCACTGTCAGGGGCTGAGGTTGACATAAGGTTCCTAAGCCTCTCATCCTGTATGCTCATTTTCCATTGAAAAAAATCAGAAAAAAAAGCATTAAACCATTTTAGAAGTCAGAATATCTAATCCAATCCCTTCAAGCCCCTCACTACAAGAAAAACATTGAAGTGCTGGAGTGAGTCCAGAGAACTGCAAAAAAGCTGGGGAAATGTCTGGAGCACAAGTCTGATCAGGACCAGCTGAGGGAGATGGGGGTGCTCAGCCTGGAGAAAAAGAGCTCAAGGAGGACCTTACTGTTCTCTACAAATAACTGGAAAGAGGTTGAATCAACTTGGGAACTGGTGTCTTCTCCCAGGTTACAAGAAGAAACAGCCTCAAGTTGTTCCAGGGAAAGTTCAGATTGAATATTAGAAAAAATTTCTTCATCAAAAGGGCTGTCAAACACAGGAACAGGCCACCCAGGAAGGCCATGCAGTTACCATCCCTGGAAGCACATCAGTCACATGTAGGTGGCACTTGGAGACACAGTTGACCAGTGACTTCGGCCGTGCTGGGTTAGTGGTTGGACTCGATGAAGCTGAAGGTCTCTGCCAACCTAAACAATTCTATGATTCCATGAAATGTCTTCTCATTCAGAATACATCACCTACTCATGCTACAGAGTTTATAATTTTCCGTACATTGCAAAATGTTGTGAATAAATGATGATGTAACAAATTTTGCTTCAGCACATGCTTCTGGTTAAAGTCATATATGAAAATGCTCACAGTTTCCATTATGGTTTACAAAACAGGACAAAATGTCTAATGGAAAATTTAGATCGCTTTGCTCAGAATTTAGCTACGTTAAGGAGTTGCTGAAAAAATACTTTTTTCCTTTATACACACATAAATTGAGAGATTTCCCTTTTAATGATAGACCAGATATGTGTCATCACAGTGACAGCTCGCTAAGTCCCCTGGCTGGTACAATACTGTTTGTCAAACAAATGCAAGGAGAGCAGGCTGCAGGAGCCTCTCCGCCAACGAGGCACCTCCTGCCAGCACCGTGGGTGGCTGACGGACAGCTCCTTCCAAACAGGGACACTTACATAATGACAGCTCCACTCTGTGTCACTGGTGATGCTCATGTATGCAAATACTGCTGTAATGAGTCCAATTACACTGCTCTGCACACAGAAATATGCCAGACTACCTGTATCTCATATCATAAGGAGAGAGAAGGGGGGACTTCAGCCTTGGAGACAGCGCCCCTGTCTCTGCTCCTGGAGCTGCTCTGTGCTGGGCTGGGGTCCTGGTGTTGTATCATGGGGCAACAGTGACCACTGTGTCCAGGAGGTACAGCCCCAGCAGGGAAAAAGGACGAGACAGCCTCTATTTGTTAAGTTCCAGAACCCATTTTATTTCACCAGGGAGGGGGAGGAAGGCGGGGGAAAGGAAAGGTTGACAGGGGCCGTGTTGTGGCGTTTTACAGGATGATGAAGGGACAGAGTTTTAGGGTTTGGGTGAAAGGAGGGGTTAACACAAGGAGAGTAAGATCAGATATCAGCCTTTTAGAAAAGGGAGGATTCCACATCCTGCTACACAGCAAAACTCCCAGCTCCTGCTGAGTCCTGGTGGCTGCTGCAGCTGCCTGGAAAAAGAGGCATTGCAGCTGAGGGGACACAGAGGCTGGCACTGCCCACTTCACCAGCCTGCAGGAGGCTCAGGGGTACAGCTGGTCAAGGCCAGCAGAGTAACAGAGACCTGTGAAGCCTCAGCACTTGCTTCATATTTTCAGGAGCTCACATTCACTCCTGTTACACAATCATAGAAAAGCCCATGTTGGAAGCAGCCACAAAAGATCTTCTGGTCCAGCCTCTTATGGGAAAAGGAACCCTATCTAGCAACCTAGGACTGGCCTAGTTTGAAAACCCGTGATGGGGACTCTCCCATATTCTTGGTAAGGTTGCTCCACTGTAAAAAAACTCTTTATTGTACCATGGTTAGGTTATTGCTTTCTCTTGGTTTCATGACAAATCTCTTTGAGTGTTTTTAGCATAGTGAACAGACTCTGCTGTGCCAGGGGCCTGAAGGGGAAGCTGCTGGCTCAGTAGTCATGGATGACACACTTCCAGACTTCATGAAAGTGAGGTTATTTACTAAGGAAATCTTTCTTTAGGGCCTCCTGTATACTTACTATGTTCTGGTTCCTGCTGATCAATGTTTCTGTTGTCTTGATTAATCAACTGACCTTGTGAAGAGTTTTAATCAGCTTCAGTATTGCCAGGAACCAGCCCCATTTCAAGTGAAGGAAACACAACTGTCAGCAGCTGACAGGACACACTGCTCACTGGGCCTGAGACTGGAGGCTTGGGATGGTATAAAGGCAGATTCTGGGAGAAGGAAAGAAGATGCTGGGAAAGACAAGAAAAGAAAAAAGGACAGGTAAAATGCCAGGAGGCCATTGTTGTGAGCTGTGAATGTGGACAAGGCACTGGCACCATGAGCATGGCAACGTGCACGTGACCAGAGTCGTGTCCAGTGGGAATATCTACTGCTTGGATTTTTAGGTCATGCAGTGGAAAGTGAGTAAACTCTGCATAAAGTTCATTTAGCTGTATTTATACCATTGGCCCTGATCCCTAGGGGACAGATTGACTTAAAATCACAAGATTTGCCATGTAATATATTTGTATTCTTTCTCGTTTGTTTTGCAAGCTGCAGATTCACCCAAACTCATATGCTAATATTTTTCCCTCATGATGACAGGAACCACAGCGACAAGCACTGTGCATGTGTGAGTTTGTCCACCTATTCAAAATTCAGAGAACCTGTGGGTACTGCTTCAGAGAGACAGAACATGCTGCAGCAGTGATCTGGGCAGGGCAGCTGGCTCAGACCTGGCAGTCAGCAAGCTGTGGCCATGCTTGACAGGCTGCAGACAGGCCAAAGCACTTGTGGGGCTCTCAACTTCATGCAGCCTGTTCTCCTTTAGATGGGCACTGCTGCAGTGGTTCATGTCAAATTCTGGCTCCCTCTCCTTCCAACACAGACATCAGGCTCCATCTAAAAGACCTACTAGTTTCCCTGCTCAAATGAAGCACAACATAAATGGGGTCAGATTACCAGATCCAAGCTGCTGGAAATACTTGCTCTGATCCTCATAGGTGCAGGGTTCCTGCAGTGCTTCTCAGGGCATGCTGGAGCAGTTCCCCTGCACTCCCACACCCACTGGAGGTTCACACTCCATCCAGTGGTCCTCTCCCAGCACCTGGCACTGATAGCTGCATTTAACATTGATGTTTGTTTTCTTTGCACTGGCAGGGCAGCTCCAGCCTGGTGTTCACCTGGTCTGGCTGCAGCTTTGTAAGGCACAAATTGTCTGCCTCACACATCTCCTGGTACATCTCTTTCCAGAACTTTAACTACTGGGTGGTTAAGTTTGTCTTACAGGGTCAATGGATTTCCATCCCTGGCTGCTGGGTACCAGCCAAGGAGGCGAAATGACTTCTTTTCACCATCCTGAGTAAAAAAATGCCCTTTCCAGGGCTGACTCCTCTACCAGCCACCAGTGACACTGCTCCCCCACCATCTCTGGCAGCTGTGCTGGAGCCCACTCTAAAGCCTAAAGCCTCTAAAGTTTGGTCTTTCTAGGACCAAACTCGCTCTGCAACAGCCTGATAGCAGAATTGCACTACAGAACTGTACCCTGATGAGAACAGAAAACTGATCAGCCACGAGGTGCAGCCAATGATCATCCCTTCTACAATCCAGTTCCTTCTCAATACATTCTTTTAAGAATTTTCATATTCCTACAATGCATTTTTCTAATGACTGAATCATATTATCTGTATACTAAATATGTGCTAAGTGGGACCCTATTGTTTGCAGCTGTTGATCTGTAAACATGAGCTGAAAGGAAGAGAGTCTAGGAATGCCCTCCACAGAAATGTTGCACTCACAGTTGTGTATGGAAAAGAGTAGAAAACAAACAATCTGCTAAAGCAAAAGAATTTCTATGAGGCTTCAGTACTAAACTTCTGATAACAGGCCCAGGAGTGAGAGTTACAGCTGGAAACTCTGAGCCCTCCCTTCAGGATCACTCACTGATAGAGACCAGTTCTCTGGCAGGGGAGAATTCTTGAATTCACCTGAGCTCTAAGGAAGCTCCAAAGCCATTTGCTGATAGGAATCTTCACTTGAACATGAGCTAAGATATGGGTTGATTCCTTCCTTTAATAACTTACCTCTGATATGGAATTATCTCCCTTTTTAAGGCCAGCAGATATCCCTCCTTGCTGTTTGAAGTCCAGCTTCTTTCTGTTAATCCAGCGGATAGGACCTCATGGCTTACCACTCACATCTGACACTCTTTCCATCTAATGTTACTTTATTTCCCACTAATGTTAATTAGAATGATCAAAGTCAGGCTGAGGCTTGTGGTATCATTCACTCACATTCTTCTACCTCTCCTACTTTAAACTGCATCTAGATTGCTTACTATGACTTAGCATACAAAGGCCCACAATGATATCAAATATTGAAATATATTGAATAATTAGTGTTATCATGCTGCATGTCTTGTAATGCCTTATGTAACCATTTGCTGGTTTGTGTGTCCTGCTCAGTGCTCACGTACCACAGTTGTCTGACCTCAGCTTCTGTCAGTTCTTTGAGGGATCACAGGCAGGCACCACACCTGGTGATTTACCTGCCCCATGCTCAAGCACACCACTGCTTCAGTGTGTACATGCAGCAAAAAGGCTGCACAGCTTCGGGGCTTTGAGGTTTCACTTTCACCTACCATGGCCTTGATCAAGGGATCAGGTGTTTCAAGTCATCACATGAGTAGAAACTAGCTGGTTTTACTCACCTGGCCACATCCTCTGCTGAAGAAAGTTTCCTTTTGAGTAGGAGGTACATAAAGCTTTAGCAAATCTTGGAATTTGCCTTTTGTCATTAACATTGGCATCTGCTCCCCAGCAGAACTGGAAAGACAGTGGTAAGAAAGGCACATTAGCAGCACAAACTGAAGTTTGTGATTTAATACGTAGTTGCCACTGCATACTAAGGGTTTGTAATAGAAGTTTTTAATTGAGATTCATAAACTGCTGATAGACAGATTTCCAAAACTATTCCACTTACTATCAATCTGGAAGCATGAATGACTGACAAGGTACACAGTTGGTATAAAAGTCCTTCTTATATCCCTTTTATCAGGCTTGGCTACACAATTCTGTCCATTTCCCACAGAAAATCAATAGCAATAAATAGCTGTTGCATTAGGGCCATCACAGTGTCACTAATACAGATTCTTTCCAGGGCCAAAACATTGACTGGCCTAGTTTTTCTTTCACAGAGAGCATATAGGGATCTAGAAACACCAGAAATGAAAGAACTGTTCAAATTACTTTTGAAAGATTTCTTCAAAAAAAGTAACAGCCTTCTTTATGAGGAACTGGGCTAATATTCCAGAGGCCAGCCCAACAGCACAAAATATGTTTTTGTGCAGAAATAAATTTCTATCTGGAATTTCAATTATATTGAGTTTTTCCAAGAAAATAGATGATAAAATTAAATACCCTAATTTTCCTATTTTATCTACTAAATATTCAATCAGGCTCCATAGCTAGGCCTTCATATAAGCTAAAAAATACCCAAATAAGCCTTTCTTCTCTATGCCGAGCTGGGCTGCATGGAAAAGCCTCCAGGTAGGACGGTGTATCTTGAGTTTTCCATTTATTCCTGTTCCTTGGTGGGGAATTACCTCCCTTTGGGCTTGGTGCTCTGGAAGCGCCGTGTTCTGGCACCAAGCTCCCTCAGCACCTCCTTTCCCAGGCCCGGGGTGTCTGTCCTTGGAGGAGGCTGCTGTGCAATGGGGGCTGAACCATGAGGGGTCTGCAGCACCGTGGTGTCACCTGCCCTCCTGCCCTCGCTGTCTGCAGCTGCTGTGAAGGTGGATTTGGTTTTATTTCAGTGGTGCCCCAGGAGGGATCAGCCAAGGGCATGTTCTGAGCAGGAGTGACCTGCTCTGCTGGTTTGAAAGCAAAACTAGTGAGACTCCAAGTCAGAAATACAGTTTAATAGAGAGAGAACAAACAACAAGAAAGACAAAAATAAAATAAGAATAAAATAAGATAAATACAGTAGTGCAAAGGACCACTGACAGAGTCAGAATGCAAACCTAACACCCTGTTGGTCAGGGTGTTGGAAGCAGCCTGAAGTAATTCCACCTGGAGTGACAGATGTGGCTCCATTGGAGTAGAGATGATCCTCAGGAAAAGGTCCAGTCATCCCCTGGGAATCCAGTGGAAACAGGCTCCGTCGCTGTTTGGGATTACTGTTTTATCCCGGTGGAAAGGCTTTGTCTCCTCCCACTGGGTGGAGCATCTCACAATGGAATGAGGTGATGTTATCAGTCCTGTGAGAGGCCTTAAATGGCCCATTCACAGGTGATGTCCCTCGGAGGAGGATGGGGGGAGGAAGAGATAAGAAGGCACTGCCTTATCTGGTGTTATCAGGTGTCCCATTAACAGAAGGCATCTGCCCTCTTTCCACCCTAGAGTTACAAGAGATAAGGAACAATATCCCCAAACCGACTTCAACAGATGAAAACAGAATACACATTTTTGGTTACATTTTTCAACCCAACCTGCCATCGCTCCACAGACTTGACCACTCCTGGAAAGTGTTCTGACTCAGAGAGCTGAGAGGTTTTGAGTGGAGACAAGGACATAATAAAGCCAAGCAGCTGAGAAGGAAACTGTTTTCTGGAAGGAGCTGTTGTTGATTCCACTCAGATTTAAGAATAAAACCAACTAGTAATTACAATTGTTTTGAAAAGGCTTTTTCAAAATGATACTGCAGTTTTTAACTTGGGTGATTCAAAGGCTCTCGGGAAGACTACACTGGGGCTACCAAAGCGTGTCGAAATGAGTGGTTGTCCTGGGAGGGTCAGTCACATCCTCACAAAGATCAGCTTGATTCTGAGTGCCATTAACACGAGGCTCAGTGCCTACCTGGTCCTGAACACCACATTAGAGAGGTCAGTGCTGAAAGATGTACAATAAACAAAATCACATATTATTGTTAGTTTTTTAAAATGCTCCTGCCCTTCTTAGAGAGCTGGCAGCAGGCAAAGGATACAATAGACCTTTGTTCAAGGTCATCCAGAAAAGCATCCTGACAGCAGACTGGGCAGAAGAATCATGCATGTGCCCTCAACTTTCACAGGGCTGGAGACCTCAGATTATACCATCTGAATTTCACTGACACAATGAACCTTGGCATCCTAACTCCAAGAGTGCAAATCTTTTCTCCTTTTCCTGTTCTTTTATGTGTAGGCAGAACAGCACTACAGGGTGGTTTTGACTGTGTTTATTTGACTCCATTTGATCCCTGTAAGTCTGTTTTATATCCCTCAAGTAAAACTCTGCTGCACTGTAAGGCAAGAACAGCTTTTCGTCATTTATCACTTCGCCCTTTTATAAACAGATTCTGTTAAAGCTAAGTAGAATAGGAACAGCTCAGAAGAAATATCTTTTTTCATGAGGGATGAGTCTGAGATTCTTCTATTCAGGGTCACTGGAAAGCCCAGGAATCCCTGTCTCAGAGCAGAAGTGTACTGTGTGCATGTTTGATCTCCCAACACTTCCAACTTGTGCTGCCTGTCAGTGATGCTGATGATTCCAACCTCCCCATAAGTGTGCAAACTGCTTGAGCTATAAAATAACTGCTGCCTTTCCACCCCATACTGGCTTGAATCTGAGGTGATGGGAATATTTCTTAGGACTGTAACTCTGGATATATTTTTTCATCTGTGGGTCAAGGCAGAGGTTTCAAACTTACCCTGGCTACTGATGAAGGGCTCCCAAAGACACTGCCTTCTCTTCCCAGCAGCTCATAAGCAGAAATTACATAAACCAATGAGAGTTCCTAGGAGAATGAATGCAGGAATATCTCACTTTACTGTTTGCCTCTCCAGCTCCCATCCATAATGATCTTTTTAAGGGATATGGACTCTGCAGAAGAGTCTTGGTGTGTATGACTTCTGCAGAGACAACAGAACTGGAGGATACTGAAGCTCCCTGGAATAGGTTATGGAGAAGGAGGACATCTGTGTGGCTGACCCTCAGTTGCACTGCTCTTCTCATTGCTGTGCAGAAGCTACAGGATAATGGTGGTGGCCTTGTTTGCCTTGTTCCTGCCTTGTTCTTGGGAAGCAAAGAGATAAGACCTGTTTATATGGAGCATAAAGAAAGGAGAGGTATTGAGAAGAGAAACTCACTGGCTGAACAGGAGTAACCAGAGATGGAACATCATTACATTTTACCAACCAGGCAGTGATTTGTAAAGCATTTGTGTCATCCTTCAGTGCCAAGGTGCCCAGCAAATGGGTCAAGACTAGAGGTGGTGAAAATAATTAGGAAGGCAAGACATCTCATTTTGATAATCTCATTTAATAATAATAACAACCTCCATTTCATCCTAAGAGCTCTGAGGCTAATCCAGCAGTTTTATTTCTGAGTGCAACTTTTAAAGTCTCTTCAACTAATTCACTGCCTTCTATTCGGGGAAAAGCCTTTGAGAGGTGCTGCTAATGAAGACAAATGAAGGAAAAGGATCTTGACCCCCCAGAGTATGAAATTTTGCTCATTAACTTGCGCTTCCAGTTGGCTGATTGATATTATTTGGATGTAGGTGGGGTAATTAATGACAGGAAGTAATGCAGCAGGATATGAGTTGTGCAGAATGCACCTCGGTAAATCTAGCTTTTATTATGTCTTGCCTTATTTATGTGCACTGTATTTGTTATGCCACTGCCTGATGTAGTTACCACCTTCATTTGGAATTTCCTTAACTTAATAGTTTTCTTCATTCTTTTATGCTATTTTGGGAATATTTTTTGTTTATGTTTCTGTAAGTAACAATTTCCTAGTCTGTTTTTAGTAGCACGAGGATGCATTTTCATGGTCATATGGAACATTTCAGCATGTGAAACTGTTCTCACAATAGGAATTGCCACTGAGATGAACTATACTTCCTTCCTTCTTCACTGGACAGGCTATTGGGATTGCCAGTAAATTAATAGTCACAAATCTCCCATGTACTCTCACTCACATTGTTTCTCTACTCCAGAAGGAAATGAGCTAAATATGAATTATTTTTACATTTTTAAGGCAGCTGGGGGGGTGAAAGAATTCTTTTTAAATTACATATTCTCCTGGGAAGGAAATTGTCTTATGGTTTAAGCCAAACGATAAAATACCACTGTGCTTTGATTTAGCTCCCTGATGTATGAACAATTTATATCACCAAAGGAAAAGATGAGCTTAGAACAGTGAATGATGTGAAATGACCTCTGGTAAGGTTCTGTAAGTATTTATGCATGTGAATAATTTTACATAAACTTACTGGGTTGATAAGAGAATCGAGCCCAAAAAAGTTATTGACCTTAGTCTTTGTCCAAATGATCAGGCTGTTGCTATGAGTGTTTTTACCCAGGTTTCTCAAAGAATACTGTGTTTTGTACGTTTGTCTGTCCACCTGTCTTTTATCACCCCAAACTGCTTTGAATCCTTTGGCATAAATCTGGTACTTCCACTTGAGGTCATACAATGAAATCTTTTATATAACAAATGGCTCATAAAATTAAAAAAAATTGAACAACAACAAAAAATTCTTTTATGCAAGATGCAAAGCAGAAGATGGAAGAAAGTGCCAGGACAGATTGAGAATCTGAAATCCAGAATTAGTACCTGTGTAATTGGAGCTCCTATGGCCATTCAGCACATATGAGCACAGGTCCTTAGAAGGTAGACAAAATGGGAGTTACATCTTGGGGCTACATGGCAATTGTATGTGTCTACTTCTCTGGATCAAGGGGTCTGAGACTGCTTATCTGCCAGTTGAAGAGGGGAAACTGACCTCACACAAGGTCACACAAATGACTTCCTGCAAGGAAGAACATTCAGATGAGCAATTATCAGACAATAGCTGAATTCCGGAATTTCCTCTAGTAACAATAACTTGATTGCTTGTATATTCTCACAGGCACTGAAAAGAGGCGGGGAGAATCAGGTATTCCAACCACTTTGATATTCTCCATGATTTTATTTAGGACACATTGATATAGAAAGTTGGAAGTTATAGAATTGCACTCCTACTGAACGTGACTGTGTGGTTCAGGTCTGTGTTTATTTCAGATTACAAAAGTATCTTTCTCCCTGCCAGATGTGCTGTGCTCCATCCTGCTTAAAACATGGACATCTTCATCCCAGGCATAAAGCTGAGACCTTTCCTCCTGAAGACACCCAGTGCTGTCTGCAGGGTCTTTGCTATATACAGAGTGATGTATACTTATTTGTGTCCTGTACCTAGGTATGGCATTTGCTTGTCATTTTGGATCACTATGCAGTGAGAGGTTGTGCAAAATTTGCATTTCACCCCAGAACTCTCTGCATTCCTCACTTTTTATGAATGAAACACACTAGCCAGAAAAAAATATCCCTTTTAAAATTTATTGGAACATGCTTGGAATGGTTCAGGTATAGGCTCAGTAAGTGATCTTTAAGTGATCTTGTTCTTTAGTATGCTTCAAAGAACTAATTACACCTTTAAAGTTCATAATGAAATACCCTAATAATGAATATTAATTCTTGTGGGCTATTTTTACGAGATAGTAACAATCTGAAGTGCAAGTTCATCTTGCTGGAAATACATAACATAGCCAAGTGAAAGAAAAGCTCTCACCCTCTCCAGAGAGAACTGCAGAAAGGAAAAGCAGGCTTCTATCACTCAGAATTTACTGAAAACATGTTGAATGTTTATTTGAAATGAGAGGAATGGCCAGCCAGCTGGCAGCCTTCTGAAAGTCTGTGTGTCTCCTCTCAGCAGATGGTGCACACAGAACCCAAACAAAAAGCCTCCTCCTTTTGTCTGAGGTGCTTAAAACGCGCTTCAAAGCAGAACTGTGGGCTGCTGTGTGGCCACTGCTGCTGTCAGCAGGGGACTAGTGAGGGTGGGAGCATTTTAAGATGAGTAAAAGATCATTTCGTGTAAAGCATTTTATTTTTTTCCTATTGAAATAAGCTTAGAGTCGATTTTTTTTTTGTCCCAGAACAAAAACCAAAAACAAATAAGCCCCACCAAAACAAACAAAAACCAACCAAACAAAAAAAAACCCAAACAAAGGAAAAGAGACTTAATAATCCCTCTGTGTAATTCTAGCAGTCAATTGCATGGACTTTGTTGTCTCTTCCAGTCTCTCCTGCTCCCCTCCATCTCCCTGGAACACCCATGGTTACCCTTCCCCACAAACTGCTCTGCTCTGCTCTGCCCACATTAATTCTCTGCAACTCAAATTCATCCCATCTCCTTCGAATCAGAACTTTTCTTTTACTTTCTCTCCATTTATTCTCTAATGATTATTTATGAAGTAAATTATGCACATTACAGCTTGTATGAAAATAATAAACGTTCTTGCATAATTACTATAGTAAACTGTCTGGGTAACAAGCCCTGAAAATTGCAGGGAAAATGCCAAAACATTTCATTGTATCAGCGCCTGTGTCAACCTGGGAGCGTGAAGTGCCCACGACTAATAATTGGTCTCATTAACTAATCCGGTGGTGGATGTACAGACAGTCATTAAGTCTGTGGCATTTCTGACTTTTGGGTCAGAAATGGTGAAACCCTCGTTGTTAATTGCCCGCTCTGAGGTGGGTTTGGCTGGCGGGCAGTTCTCCTGGGGTGAATCGCTGTGCCGGAGCCGGCCCGAGCGGGACGAGGGCCCCGAGCTCCCCCTAATGTTGTTTCCATATCCTACAGCCCGGCTCTGCCCGCAGCCCCGCCGCTCGGGAGGGATGCTCCGGGTACTGAACACCAACCAGGAGCACTCCTGGCCCGCCCCCAGGGTGTTGGCTGGCTCTGCTCTTAACACTGGGCCATGTTAATCGGATCACAGAATCACAGAATGGTTTCTGTTGGAAGGCACCTTCCAAAGGCCAGCTAATCCAACCCCCCTGCCGCGGGCAGGGACACCTTCGACTACATCAGGTTTCTCAGAACCCTGTCCAGCTTGACCTTGAACACTTCCAGGGATTGGCCTCTCTGGGCAAATATTAATTAATTAATTAATTAATTAATTAATTAACTGGCTATTCTTGCTGTTAAGCCTCCTCAGAAAAGCTCTTCAAAGCCAAGCAGGTTGCTAACACTAAAGCAAGAACAAAGTGCAAACTAAATTTCTAGTTTAAGGATTAAAGGCTGTAGCAGTGGAATTAAGACTGGGACATCGTGCCATGATCAATATGATCAAGTGAAGTTGTTTATTACAAAGTTTTATTCATCTTTGTACTTTTTAAGGCACTAATCACGTGTTACATGCTGCTTTACCATTGATCAAGCCTTAAAAGCACGCCTCTCTGCTTGCAATGATTAGTTTAATATATATTGCACACACAGTGGTTTTGCAGATTTCTATATGCTACTTTTTATCTATTTATGCATCCAGGAGTCCTTTCTCACATCGCTTCTTCCTTTTCTCATGGCCTTGCATGTTCTTGCTGCTTACTTATCTAAACACACCGATTCTCACATGTAAGCTTAGACTGTGCACATCTCCAAATACCCAGTGAATGCCAAATGAACCTTGCACATAGGCTGGAGTTGGATTGCTCACGTTCACGTGTCCTTGCTCTTGCAGAAGATTCTCCTCTACAAAATGCAAGCCCCACTTACTGACATGTTAGAGGATTGCCTCTTACTCCCGTGGGACACCAACACCTTCTGGGCCCAGCCATCAGGATAGTTTTTTACCCAGCAAAACTATTGAAAGGAGGCAAATAGACAAGTTTTAGACTTATTTGACCTTGTGTGATTTAAGAGCAAAACTTACAGATGAAGTAATCTTGAGTGCAAGAAATGGCATTGCTCATTCTCTTGGATTTGTCTATCACTAAAATCGTATTTCAGATTTTATGGTTCTCTGAGAGTAATGTCTAAACTAATTTTAAGAAGTGGAATAGAGTCTCTGTTGAGATTTGCAAAAAACATAAGTGCAAATGTTCACACTGTGACCTTAACATACTCTGTGTGTGTCTGTGTATGGACATCAACCTCCAATAGCCCTTACCTGTCACTCAGAGCAAATTCTCACCATTTATTTCACTGTGTTGTCCTTCAGGCTATCTTCATTTTCTACAGTACCATAAGGACCCACAAAGTTATTGTAGGGAAGTTACAGGTTTAACATTGGCTGCAACATTTGTCACAACAGGAAGTTAGACAGGACTCTCAGAAAAATCTACCACCAGGCAGCCAGCACCTCATTAGAGGAAAAATCTGTCCAAATGTGGATTTTTTTTATAAGCAGTTTGAGTACTTTGCCCTGAGGATATATGCAAAAGGTGTGAATAAATCAAGGGGTAAAATAACTGCTGTAAAATCTTTTCTTGAAAACATTACACCAGGGATCCCAGATATTACTTTTCCCTACGCTTATATTTTTCATCCATCAGAGTTTTTCAATGTGATCTAATTCTGCAAATCCGGAAAGGTCACCGGTTGTAGGTGGATTTATATACTTCTGTTATTTCAAATAGAAATACAGCACTGAACTTTGTGTGTTTGGCCCTTTATATGTCTTCAGGAAATTCTAGAAATGAAATACCGACGGGTAACACAAATCCTATAACTAACCCCTGCCATTTTAGGGAGAAAGAAAACTGCTAGTGAAAATGAAATGAGCTTCTCAGCAGTAAAGTCTTGCAGACTAGAGGAATTGACAGCAAAACTAAGGGTGCCCTCAGCCCAAAGTTACTGCTAGAAGAATTAAGAGTTAGGAGAAAGCAACATAACCTGTGCTGCAAGGGTGGCTGAGGAGTGAAGGAAGCATGTGCTACATGATATCAGAATTATTCCAAGTGCTTCAAACTGTTTTAACAAGCATTCAGACTTATGTTTAGATCATATATACAATCACAGATCTGAACATTGAGACCTCCTCTCCAATACAGAAGAGTGTAGGTGTAACATTTCCTGGGGAATGGGCAGACTAACAAAGAGGCAAAGGCCTCTCTTCAGTAAAGCAGTGTTCATGTGTTGGAGTAATCTGGCAGGGAGAGAGATCCTGAGGGACCTGAGGACAGAGCATAAGAGTGGCCAGAGCTCTAGAAAATATGACCAAAGAAGAAAAGGATTGAAGTCCCTGTGGTAGCTCAATCCAGAGAAGAGAAATATGAAAGTGGATATGTGTAAAATCTAAAGGGTACCTGAAAAGTGGAAGGAATGAACAGTTCACTATATCCACTGTGTTAGCACAAGAAAAATAGACTGACATTGCAACAGAGATGAGCAAGGATGGGAAGCAAGGTTACTGGGGCAGGCATCTGGTTGCTAGGGAAGGCTGTAGAAAATTCACCACTAGGAAATTTTGAGAAAATATTTAATCCTAGTACGAGCAATATGCTTTTAGTTGCATTTTAGTGGCAAAAGTGAGTGACTGAGAACAGTGGAACAAAACTTTAGGGGAATAACCCTTTTCAAAACTGACACAGAGGTACAGACATGGAAAAAGAGAGAAACTGAGAACCAAAACCTCTGAGCTAGACAGAATTGATTGGCACTAACACCAAGGATGAATAAGAACTCTTAGGGCACAAACCTTTCTCCAGTACTCTAACTCATCAGGACCTGGAGAGCTGTGTGCTAAATTTAACAGTGTTTGCAATCTGGTATTCTCTAAAAGAAAATGTTGAAAGAAAATTTCCTATGGAACAGAACTAGCTAACAAGGCCCTTCTGCCTCTGGGATAAAAAGGAAGGGAGTCACAGCACAGAGCAGATAAAAATGATGTGGGGAAAGCCATGAAAGGCTTTTCCATGAAACATAGCTGAAAACTAGACTATCCAAATGCAGACCAGATATAAAGTGAGAAGCACAAGAGAAGACAGGTGTTGCACTGAGATTAACAGTTCCTGCAAAGATTAAGAATGGCCACTGCCTGTGGAAAAGAAGGGGAAAACTCCAAAGCTTGCAAAGCTGCAGGGGAAATACCAGGGTGCTGGTGAGCTCTAAAAATGTGGGAAATTAAAATGAAATGGCTTGAAAATAAAGTCAGTGGAGAAGATAAGCAGAGAAAAAGGAGTGGGGGAGGAATAAAAGATTGAAAAGAAAAGATTTAAAAGAGATGAGATTTAAAAACCTTTACTGTCACGTATTATCACTTTCCAATAAAATGTGTCATTATGAAGGCTCTGCCATCAGAAGCAATAGAAAAAAAGAGAAAGGCAATAGCAAAAATGCAATAGTACCAGGGATTTACAAATGATTTGAAGCAGAGTGTTCAGATGACAAGAAATGGAAGATGGTAAGAGGTGGTCAACTGGCAAAACTGAACACAGGATCAGATCAATAAGGCAACATCCAAGGGCTGGCTGCAAGAGAGAATGCAGAGCAGGGGGGGAGAAAGAGAGAGATATTCTGTTTAGAGAGGTGCAGCTAAGCTTGAAATGGCTGCATTTATGGGGCAAAAATAGGAAAGACGAGCAAATTCGGATGAAAGTTACAGGCTGTCTCACACTATGAAATGGCCAAGGGACCACTTGGAGACTGACTGGCCCAGTGCAGATTGCACCAATAGAGCTAAATGTTCAGACCAGAATGGGATGGCTGTGACCAGAAAGCCTGGTGGAAATGCCCAGGTTGGCATTAATGTCCTGAAACTGCTATGGAAGGAGTGCTGGGCAATGCCAGCAACCTCCCAAGGTCTGCACTACTTGTGCAGGCTGAGTGCTGCTGCTGAGGACTGTGCCCTTGCTCCTCCTGTCACAGATGACTCCCACAGGGGCCAAAATTTCAAGAGAGATGGATAATTTAAAGTCTATGGAGGGTGTTTTACCACTGCTACTGATAGGACCACACAAATTTCATTATCAAGTGTAAGGTGGCTCAAACCAGAAAATATTAGGCAGCTGAGTAGGATCATGAGTTAAAAGCCTGTTCAGGTAAATAGAGCATCATCATGTCACTGCCAGAAACAAAGGTAATAATTTCAGATGACAGGAGGATGCAGAATTGAGTCTAACTGGCATAACTATAAAATGTATGCATAATGCATATTCTTGGAGTAGCAGAAATGAAAATAGGCTTGGTATCATTCCACTTTGATAAACATGGAGCTTATCTTCAGTTTGCAATAGGAATTTATCAAGTCTGATGGCCTAGAGCAAAGTGACAGGGGAACATCTGCAGTGTAGTGAACAGCTGTGGAAAGCACAGCAGAGGTGGCTGTACACCTTTGTGGAGTTCCCAGTGTGCAGAAAAAAAAAAAGTTTTGCAAGCTTCAGTCAGAAGGTGTGCCCTGGAGCTCAGCTGATTTAACCCTTACCTCTCATCACTGCAGTCTTTGTTAGATGCTACTCCTGGATATAATAGGAATGCTGGAAGGACTTCTCCTCCTCTCTTGCCCCCTGCTCCTTCCCAGCTGTGTGAGGTGCTGCACCTTCCTCTTCCTGTCCCTGCAAATGCTGGCTCTGACATTGCCTCAGCTGAACAACCGAGTCTCTCAGGGCTAAAAACATAGATGGGGTTGGAGTATAAAGGAAACATGGTTGGGACAATTGATAAGGTTTAAAGCATGTGTGTCTGTGTACATACATAGTTGAATATATAAGAGTGCAATGGAAGAGACAAAAGCAGAGAACCTAATTAGTATCAGAGGATCAGAGCTATTCATCAGATTAGGAAGGCAAGGAAAGGATTTTCCCCCCAGTTTTTGACTTTTTTTTTGTAGCACTTGGTCATTTAATGGAGGTACCGATGTGTTTGGTATGTGACAGTTCACAAGCACAAAAGCATTGTCATTCACAGCAAAGACAAAGGCAACAAGAGACACATCTGCAGCACCACTCCCTGACACCAAACCTGTGCTTGTAGCACTCTGAACGGGGCTGCCTCCTCCTTTAACTGCGCCCGGCTTCAGGCAGAGCTTGGTGAACCCTGGCAAGAGAACACCCCTGTGTGCTGGCAGCAGGGTGGGGCTGCTGGAAGAGGGGTCCCACCAGAAGATGGAAAGGTAACCCTGACACTGGGACAGAGCTGCAGAGGGAGGATCTGACAGGCTTTAAGTAGATGATATGAATTTAACCCAACAGGCACATCACAATGTCAAGAGAAAATTTTGGGCAGAGGTGGGGACAGTCCTCCTGCCTTGAACCACAGAGATGGAGGGACCCAATCCAGCTGCTGCTGCTGAGTTTCCCAGCACAAGGTACAGTATTGCACAGGCTCTGAGGGCAAACCTGCTTTCTCTTCCCATCTTTAATGGAGCCCTAAAGCCAACTTGTTCTCATTCGTTGGTCTTCATTTGTTGTGTTTATTTCTACACACAAATTTTGTGGATATTCAAGAGCCAAATTTGTAGAGTATTTCTTTGTAGAGCGCGGAGGAAAGTTATTATAACTGATTTTGCTTTTAGGGAAAGAATGAACTCACCAAATATCACAGTTGATTTTTATAGACAAATGTTTCTACACAAACTAATTTAGCATATTTAATTTAAAAAAGCATTAAACCCCCTTAAGTGCAATATTTCTGTCTTAAATGAAATTGCAGAAAGTCAAATGGCTGGAAGAGGAAAAAATTGTCTAGTCTTATATTTGATTTCCCCTACTGCTTCTTGTTGGCTCACTGAGCACATTCACTTTTTCATCAAAATGGTCACCAGAATTTTGTTCTGCTCTGTTTGTTGCAGAACATCACAGACACTGCAGTTCTTAGGAAAAAATCTATTTTCCCTCCTCTCAAAGTGTTAAACTGCCATCTTGTAAAATGAACTAACCTTGCAATTTGGTATTAAAATAAACCTCTATGCAAGTCGTTTTTACAGCAGGAACAAAATTTAAGCAATGAATGCTAATACGCCTACACAAATACACATACATGCACACACACCCACACACAGCCATCCAAAGTGAAGACTCAGTTCCAGCCTCTGTATAAATTTGAGCTGGGTTGTGCTCATTTCGGATGTGGAAATCTGTAGGTTTTGTGGAAAATGCCTTAGAACAGCGTGCAGGGCAGTGATAACACATTTGCAGAAGGGCAGTATAAATAGCAGATCTGAGATAAGATGGCTGATAAGTTCTGGCTTATCAGACAGAAGATGCCTCTCCTGCTTGTGGAAGAGAATGGAGGATTTACATATCTCTTAACATAATTCTTTGATATCTTTGAGGAAAAAAAGTAGAGTTTGTGAATTTTCCAAACCTACAGAGTCCAAGTCTCACTTTCCAAAATGATTTTTAACTAAAACATTCAGAAGAATCAGCAGCACAGAGGCTGTTTACACTTGCTGAAATTATTAGCTACAAATGACTGATGCTGAAAGCAAAGCTGAAGGTTATGTATCTTCTAATCACAGCAGGGTAAAACCAGACAACATTCTCTTGCAAGTAAGTGAAAAAAAGACATTGACCTGAATTGTCCTCAGCAGAATCATCTGTGAAGGAAGCCCCCTTTCCACAAATCCTGCCCAGCAGCATGGGATTGGATATACTCGTATTTAGCTGCTGTTTCAAACTTTGGAACATGCAACTTTGGAACAAGGGTGGACAGAATGAAGGACTTCTGGTGTCAAAAGCTACTTTAATCCATATCTTCCTGTCTCTGACATTAAACGTTGGCAAGGCACGGCATCAGTCCAGTGCAAAACTTGCTGGTGTCTCTCCTTTGTCAACATAGGCTAAAATACTGACTCTGGCAAAATCTGTGAGTGGTTTACTATTGAACTGCAGTGTAAATAGATTTTAGCTATTGCATCTATCTGAAAATGAAGATGGAGTTTAGATAGACCAACTGAAAAAAAAGTAGATTTTGAATAGGGAAGTAGCACTAACAACTGTGCATTGTCAAAATAGGTCTCTGGATTATCTTACTACCATCAGTATTTTTACTACTCTGAAAGCTGTAATTTGTGTTTCAATGAAATACCTAGAGCTGGCTAGCTTCTCTTACAGCTACTGGAAATCTCTTGTATGTGAAGAACTGCATGTCCTTATGTAGGTTACTCAGAATCAGTAAATTTAGTGTATTTCAGTAAAGGAAAAAGAAATTTATGCTTGGTGAAAGTATTTTCTGTCTGTGAAAACTGGCAGACTGCAGTCCCGTTACTTATGCTACAGTCACAGTGGGCCACTACTTACAGTCTTGGAAAAGGACACACTCATGTGGTTTCCGTGCCCTTAGTCATTTGAGTCAGAAGAGACACCAGTTTAACAAGTGACCTAGCTCATCATTCTCTTTCTGGACACAGAGGGGATGAAGAAGTACAGTGGTTCTTGAGAGAGCTAGTATTTTAGCCTGCACTGGAAAAAAAGAGGCATTAAGTCCCACACAGTACTGATGCTGTCCCTTGCAAACATTTAAGGAAAGAGAGTGGAAGGCACGGGTAACAAAGTTTTGGACACTGTAAGTCCCAAGTCTTCCTCTCTGTCTGCCCTTGGTGTGTGTTCCATAGATTAAAACAACAGCTGGATAATACTGTACACCCATCCCACACTGCTGGAGGGCATTTGTGAAAAATAGGCACCTTGCACAGATGATGATTTGTAGTAAGCAAATATCGACAGTCTATTAAATGAAAACTGAATATGAATATGTCCTTGAAGACACAACTTAATGTGTAACTGACACACCTTTGTTTTGGTTTTACTATTTGAATTGCCTTTAAAATGTAATTGAGATAATCAATGCAAAAACTAAACAACTGACTATGTTATGCCTTAGAGAGAAGAATCACAGGGTGAGATTAGGTGAAGAAAAACAGTTACCGTTCTTTTCTATTGCTGCAAAGTAGGTTGGTTTTTTCATGGGAAATTATGACTCTTTCTAGAGAAGGTAAATAGAAATGTTCCTCTGAAATAGCTTTCCTCTTGACAATAATGGCTCCTTCTACCTCATCAGTATTAGCTTTCAATCTTTTCAGAAGCCTCCAATTTCTAGAATTGGTGGGGAACAAGCAGTTTCTGCTGAATGTCATCCTTGCTCAGTTGAACTGTATATTCAAGTCTCCCCAGTTTTACAGACATGTACAAAAGTTCCCTTCTGCTCTTGAACTGACATTAATTTGGAAGAAAATTCTAGAGGAAGGCTGTATTGGCTGAAGAGATTATTTCTTGTATAGGGATTTTTTTTCTCAGTTCAAAGACCAAAAGCTCTTAGCCCCACAAGACCCCTTTACCATCTGTATGAATGATGTAGCTCTGTGCATCTTTACTCACTGCAGGTCCTACTGACCAGTGATCCACATCAGGAAATATGAACACCACAGCTGCAGATAAAGGGCATTTGTGATGAGAGACCTGACAGTGTATCTGTCAGTATGTCCAACCCACTGCCTGCCTTATTCCTTCATGTCATACCTCTCTCTTCAATGCCAGAGGACTGTCCAGATCAGCTTTACAGTGTTCCTACCCCAGCACTGGCATGGCAAATGACTGTCTCATCTCTCATCTGCTCTCCCTGATTTACAGGCTTTGTATGACTTTTGAAGGTTTGGCCCATGGCTGATCTGGCCATGTGCCTTCTTGTCCACTAAAACTGCTTTCATAAATCAAAAACATGGGTGTTCTGGAGCCTTGTACATATGACAAAAGGTTGTATCACTATTTTCTTTTTCTCGCTGTACTACCTCTACCTTTCTCCTCCAGAGTGAAGTCTGTCTGACTTATAGTAAAGAATACCCTCTCTTTTTACAAGTTATGAAAAAAAGAGGCAGAAAAATGAAATTTCTTTGCCTCCACTTTTTCCTTCCATCTCTGATATCATTGATATGTCCCTGTTATTAATTTTTTTAAAAAAAGATCTGTTCTGTCTCACCTCTTTCTTTTCTGTTGACTGTGGAATGGGGCAGATGGACAGGAGAAGAGAGAGGATAGTCCGGTTTTCTTGCTTAAATCTCGCTTCTTCCAAGAAGTAAGAGAAAAAGCAGCATTTTAACTGAGGGTTCACTTTGAACATTTTATCAGCCTGAAAGCAAGAGCTGCCTCAAACTTCAAGGTCCATGATCAGTAGCTTGTACTATTTGCTTCTTATTTTGAGTGGCCAGCTCTATATGAAGCAGCAAAGCTGTTAAAAGACCCACTTAACAAAACAGCATAAAGAAACCATTTCCAAACAGAACTCATTTTGAGATTGTGATTTAGCTCCCAATTAATTCAAATTATTCATATATAAATTCATATAATTTCATTGGCTTCAGTAAAGATATGCTAATCTACATCAGATGACAATTTGTTCTGTTTATGTAATGGAAAGAAAATGCAAGATTATTCTAGTCTTGAAATATGTATGAAAAAAATAATTGGTATAATAATTGGGAAAGAGAATGCTTCATCTAAAGTTAAAGCCAAAGTAGTTACCATGCCATCATACTGTGGGTTACATCTTTGAAAGTTCAAAAAATATTTTTAGTGCCCTAGATCCCTAAAGCAGCAAAGAAGAAAACAACAGCCAGCAATTTATTCCTGTACAGACTGGATTAGGATTGTATGCATTCATAGTTTATTACTTGATAGCAAAATTATTTTTTCTTGAGATATTGTTGGAAGTACTATGAATATTATTCTTGTTGTAAGAGAACAAATAAACCCACCTTGTGTGTGCTCTTCTCCCAGTGATTATTCTTCCCTGATAGTTCTGAAGGATGTATATTTAGTTGTTAAAAAACACTGTATTAATTTGAATGCTCATTGTAATCAACTTGCTCATTACTGAAACCAAGGTGCTCAGAAGAAACTTAGCTATTTCATATAACATGTTGAGATATTATTTTCTGATGCTTATAATTATTTTTAAACTTTCTTTTTCAGGTGATTGCTCCTTTATCTCATTTTAGTGCATTTATCTCTTGTTCATTGCTTGCCTGCTTCATTCTGATGCCGACAAGGTGCTGCACTGCTGTTGGGCTGTCTCCTCAAAGCTGTGGGTTTGAAGCTTTTGTTGAGAAGGCTCTCTACCTCTCACTTGCCATAGTAATGTTCTAGCCCCTGGCTATTGATCCAAAGATAAGCACTCCTACCACCTCTGCCTGCGCTTCAGCAGACACCCATTAAGCTGTACTCAAATACACAAGTTAGGTGGTTAAGGACAAGAAATATTTTTACCCCTTGAATGAACGCTGCTCTTGCTGCAGCTAAGACAGATTATCAGGGTATGGAGCACTCCCCCTCCCCACGTGTTACTGCTCACCCAGGGATGCTGAGGGTCTGAGCTCAGCAGCTTCTCCTGCTGCAGGGGCTGGCAATGCATGTCAGCTTCATAAAACAGAGCCACAAATACCAGTGTCTCCTCTTAGATACAGCAGTGAATCTCCTGTACCATTATTAGGGGTGTTGCCCACCTAATGTCCTTATTTAGCACTGGAAATTTATACTGGAAATAAAGGGGAAGTGGGATTTGCTTTGTGAAGGCAGCTCAGGTACTATGGTAGTCATTTATTCCACTTGCTACACCTTAATTTATTCCACTTGCTACTACCTTAATTGACACAGGAGTTTCTGGTCTACATTTGTTGTAATTTCAAATAAAGAATTAGTGGAAACTGGCTCAGGGTTCTGACTGCTTTGTGTGTGTGTTCTGAGCTGCAGTTCTGCTCTTCTCAGTGCAAGTGTGCTACCCTGTGTGTCCTTGCCACAGAGGCTGAGGGCACCACCAGCTCTCAGTATATGTGCTCAGTGTTTCCCAACATTTACATCATGTCTGCAAAATACAAGCAGAGTGGACTGTACTTTTATTTGTATTTTACATGGACTATATTTAGACCTGCATTTGAACATCCTCCATCTTTTCCCAACCGTGAATAAGTTAATAAAGCATTTGAATAGTGTATATTTAAACTGTAGAGTCTGCATCTGCATATCAGATACAAATTCTCCATAAACAATTAGGCATCAAAGTCACCAACATGTTTTCTGACATTTTCTCCTAGTCTAGAATAACATTCTCTGTTGGAGATAAGATGTGCTCTTTCAAGCATATACTACCACTTGCTATTTCAAGTGTTTGGGGGGAGATTGTGAAGTTAGAGAAACATGCTGTGTATTTTCAGAAAAAGAGATGGAAGAAATTATAAAGAAAGTAATGAAATAGATATCACCAGAAGACTCCCAAAAGAATTATTAAACTACTTTTTAGTAATCACCTAAAAATAATAAATTGATCAAGATTAGCCATTGTGAGTTTGTCAAGAAAACTCCACATGGAACAAGCTGAGTTTTCTTCTTTGACTCATCCCTGACCTCATGGATAGTGATGAAGCAGTGGATATGCTGTATGTTTGCATCAGCAGCATTCACTATATACGTACCTTGAGGTTCTAATCAGTAAGCTAAGGAAATGCTGTGTAGGTGATTCATGAGTGGGTAAGCAATTGCTCCTGAACTAATTCTCAAAAGTAAGTATCAGCTGTGTACTATCAAACCAGGAAGATGTTTCTAGTAGGTTCCTGAAAGGTTCTCAGATATCAGATAGATTCTATTAAATCGGTTAATGAACAGATTGGCTAAGGAAATAAAAGGTCAAATCATTAGTAAATGACTACAAGAAAATAGGAGATCGTTACAGGCATTTTGAAAAATGGAATAGGAACTAAATATGATTTGGAAAAATAAGAGGTTGCCTAAAATCACTTCGGTAAACTTCAGCAAATACAAGTACAAAATACTACCCAGAGGTAGCAGAGCTCAAATCCTCAAATAAAAATAGATAATAGATAACTTGGAAGCAATGGGTTTTGAAAGGTTATGAGGATTACTCAGCATTATAGACTTGAGTAGCGGTCAATACTGTGATGAAGGTGAAAAAATAGGCAGACCTCAATGTGGGGTGTATTAACAGAGAACTTTATACACTCTGGAGATGATGCATAAAAGAAGCCTTGTCTGGGACACCTAGGACTAACAGAATAGGGTCAAGTCAAGAAGAGAACAGCAGGGCCAACAAAAGTGCTTGCCTTGGAAAGCAAGGAATAGCCTGTTAAGAGATTTGATTAATTTACCCCAGATAAAGAAAAAAAGGAGTAAGTCAAAGTAGTCTTTTGCAGATACTAGTTTATGATGATTGTGCTCTAAGAAGGCAAAGAAACAAATAAAATGAAGAAGACTTTGAGTGTATTATGGGTCCCCCTCAGCCCACCCCTGGTGCTAAGGTAATGAAATGTGGAATAAGGTAGTTAGGGTGGCTGTGGGGTCTACTGACTGGAAGTTCTCTGAGAAAAGGCAAGCAAGCCCCTGCCAGAGACAATTGTGCTGTCTGTAGTCCTGCTGCAGTGCTCTACTAGATAACCTCTGTCAGATGCCTTCTCTCCCAACATTTCTAAGAACATATCCAGTGGGCTGGAATCTCTCACTGCCAGTGAACATTAACTGACAGGTAAGCTCTTGCTGCTTCTCTTGTCCACTTCCAAGGAAGAACTCCAGTACTCTGCGTTTTGACTATTTCCTCCAGACACATTTAGCTGATGGTTTAAATTCATTTGTGAGAGAAAACAAGAGAACTAAGAAAGCCTGTTTTGCAGAGGATTTGTGTTCACTCTTTCTCTCACCCCCTGCTGCAATATCAGCATTTCTCCCAGCTCCCATGGACTCTTTGCATTGTTTGTTAAAGTCTCATGGCTCTGTGCCCACTGCCAACAGTACTTGCAGTTCCTCCTTGTGTTTTTGAGTTCTAGCTCATCAGGCCCCTTGGCTGTGCCCTCTCTTTTGGACAGAGAGGCGGTCCCATATGCTGCAGCTGTTTTGGGGGTATATTTATGCTTATTGGCCAATATGAGTGGCCAAATGAAAGACCAAAGAGACAGTTTAACTGATGAATTCTCTCTGAATCTTTTCCCTCAGCACAAAAATGAACATGGGTTGCTTTCTTTGATCCATCTGTGACTTTCATGAAATTTTAGAAGCTTGTAGACTGCTGTCAAACTTATCTGAAATTAATTAGAGATCACAAGTCATTGGCAGATAGACAAAAAAAATTGTTGCAAGAATGTTATTTGTTTAAGTACTCAAGCTAAAATTAGGAGTACTTCTAAGAATACTTTACTTTTCATGTGGTTTTAAATACCAGAAGTAGTGATTTGACAAAATGATAAACACTTTGTTTTGTAAGAGAAATACAACACAATTTTAAAAGTTTTGGCACTTACTCTTGTGGGTATTCTCTGTATATAGTTTAGGACAAATACTAATAAATGAGTCTTTAAATATATTTCACATCAAAAACAGTCTTTCCTTGCTTCCAACTGGTCAACAATGCAATAATTCTGATGCTTTTAGTATGTCAAATAGTTCAGATAAACCAAGGTAATTTTTGCATAGGCCATATTTGAAGAAAGTAGGTTACACTTACTCCAGTCGTTAATAACAGCTAACATTTTGTACTACTGTTCTTTCTCCACTGTAATTAGACTTCAATTCTGATAGCTAATACAGTGAATTGAGATGCTTCATGTGCAAGTATATTGAGTGAAGCAATTACAATAGTTGTAGCAACTCAGAAATGTTCAGGAGTGTGGTCAGATGCCTCCTGATCCCTTGCAGTGGATGGATTGAGGCAGCACCTCTGGCAGAACTGAGGCAGAAGCATAGGAAATACTATTCAGTATTCTTGTGTCTCAGGGGACTCCCAGTCCATTTTCACTGTCTTGGTCACAGCTGAACAGATTTCTGACACTCTCGACTGATTACATATAACAGTCCAGAAATATTAATGCATTTTAATATTAATATAGAAATACAATGATCACAGGTTTCTACACCTCTTCTAATCCTTAGTAAACTTATGTAAATAAAATATTTGATAGATTTCCTTAACCTAGGAGGATACTATATTTCCATATTGCCAATTCCCTGGATCTGGGCTGTGAATGGTAGGCTTTGGGTCCCACAGCACAGAGTGTTTACAAAGCTCTAAGAGGATGGACATTTGCAATGGCTTAAAATCTGTTTGTGTCTCATTTTGGACCTGTCTGTACACAGTAGCTGTTTGGGATCAGCTCCAAACTGATTGCAGAAGGAAGTCTTACGGGATAAAGAAAGCCTCTTTGAACCCTATGTGATACAGCTGTACAAGACTCAGCCATGATCTTGGCATTCTCAATGAGAAAGTCCTCATTAAACCCCTCATCCTCTCCCTCTGCCTCAGAAGTGCCAGCATAGAGACCAAACACACAGAGCAGACTGACAAGACAGGAAAAAGAGAGACTTCTAAGGCTTGAGATTAAGGGAGACATCCAGCACCGGGAGGTGTGCACTAACCCGTTTGGATCTTTGCTCCTTTGGGTTAAGAACTGCAGCTTATGGGGTGTTAGTGAAGGCCAAGGGGCAGGGGGAGCAGTGGGTGCTGCTGGAGAAGGGTACGTGAAAGGACTACGAGGTGATCAGGAAATACAAGGGACTCACCATGCAAGTACATTAAGGGGATATTTGGTTATCCTGAGAATGTGTGAATGTGGCATTGAGCAGGCCCAGTGCAATTCAGACAGGTATTAATAGTCAACCTAAAGTAGGGAACGTGAATTTCCAACAGGCAACTGACCTTTCCTTTACAGCAGCTCTTGTCTGTCAATAAAGACAATCAGCCCGGGCACAGCATTAAAAGAATGTGTTTATGTTGCTAGTGATATCCCTCCATGTAACAGATCCCACGTTATCTTAGCTCAGTCCTGAGAGCTGCTGCTGTCAAAAGCCCCAGTTCTCTCTTATCCACATCAAATGATGCATCTTTAGGTATTTGTTCAGAGCAGACTTGGAAATACAGACTCCCTGTGCTGTGCTAAACTGTAAATACCAGCTCCTGAGCTTCTCAGTATAAGCAGTTTCTAAATCAACTCACTAACTATTCACTTGAGGGAAAGTTCAGTACAAGTAAATTATTCTTGTGTGTTGAATATCCTCTTCAACTGCATGCAGCAAGAGACAAAAAGAATTTATATATTTCTCTCTTAACCAACTTGTGGTGTTATAATTATTAAAGGTGTCCATAGGTAAAGACAAAGTGTACATAGCATCACTAGGATATATGGACTGCAAATGTAATTTACATTTAGCTGTCTTAGAGTGACTATTCTGTCAAGTGTAGTTTCAAATAATTCTAAAATAAGATTATGCTTTAAGGAGAAGATACAGCTTGCAATGGTTTAAAATTAGATCATATATTCTCCATAACTGAAATCTGCTCCTTATAGGATGGGCATGCACGTGTATGTGTGGGGAAGAAAAAAAAGATCTTCTTTTACTACTCTTTTCATCTGCACTTTTGGATTCCAAAATGTAATTTTATATTAAATGGGAATGGAATGTAGTTAGGAGATTTTGCCATAGACCACCTGCTCCAAAACTCACCCTTTGCTGTCTCCTGTCACAAATCCCTCATCCATTAGGAAGATATTGAGCAGGTGCATACTTCTGCCGAAGATGCACAAAGTGAAACACATGTTGAAATGTTTTACTAAACTAGATCCTTGTTACCGATCACGATGGCTTATCTGGAAAATCCTAACTAGGTCTTCTAAGCATTTGTGTTATTCCAAGGGGGTTTCCACAGGGCAGGAGGAAAGCTGGGTGATCAGCCTGTGCCACCTCGGCTCCACACAGGCTCTGAAGGTCAGTGTTAAAAGCCACTGGATTAAAGGCTTAGTTTTGAAAACCACCATAGGAATTAGCACCTTGGAGTTAAAACACTAAGGGAAAAAAAGATCATGGTTACAGAAATACAACCAGCCAGCCCCCGCAGTTGCAGGGAGAGGGAAGGTGGCCCAGCTCCCGTTCCGTGGGGATGCGCTCCGTGCCGGGGCAGGTGAGGCGAGCGGGGCAGCCCGGGCGAGGCGGGCGGCGGGCCCGGGAATGCCGAAGGCGCTGTTGCCCATTCCACAGGCCTCCCTCCCGGGCAGCCCTGCTGGCCCCGCGGGACAGCCCAGGAGCAGCCTGCGCCCCCTCCACCCACCCTAGAAACGCTGGAAGCGAGAGCGCCTTCCCCAGAGCGGCACGCAGCCCTGACAGGCACCAGCCCCCGCCGCGGACCCTGCAGAACCATGTCCCCGGCTGCGGACCCCGCAGAACCATGTCCCCGGCCGCGGACCCCGCAGAACCATGTCCTCGGCCGCGGATCCCATGTCCTCGCCGCGGCGGGGCAGACGCGGGGCGCGGCCTGTCGGGCCCTGACCCCGCTCCTG
>VXBR01005811.1:296598-419932 GCA_013400215.1 Cisticola juncidis
TTTTTTTGTTCGTTTGTTTTTAGGGAGAATCCAATGGAATAATGTCTGTTTTGGCAGAAAGGTACTTGATCAGCAAGCTGAATAAGTTTGGAGTGACCTTTTTTGTTTTTATTTGTTTGGTTTGGGTTTTGTTTTTTAATTTTATTTTATTTTGAATGGAGTCTTGTTCTGGATCATTTACAGGTAACTTCATTCTGAAGTTTGGCCAGATTATGCTGCATCTTAATATTTCCTGTCTTCCTGAGGTTTTGTCCTTCTCTCAGTTATTGGAAAGGTATCCCTTGATGCAAAGATGATCTTTACTGCACAGTTAAATTGAGCTGCTTCTTCCCTAAAGGCACTTCAATGTAGTGATTTGCACTGTACCATTAACAATTTATTGGACCACTCCACTGTTAGGCTATGCTGGGACTCTTAGTTGAGGAAGCATTACTAAAGGCAGATTGAGCAATGGAGGTAGAAGTATTTATGACAAATAAGTAATTTCTTAGGGATTATATATGTTATATGATTTATCATTCTGCTAAATATCTCAGAGCTATTAAATTGCCTGGTAAAAAAACTCCAAAGAAATGTAGACATGCAAAAAGGAATTTTAAAAATGGGTATTTTTTTTTCCTTTAGACATGGTTTGATTTTTTCCTTTAGCCCCCTTTTTTTTTTTTCAGTTTCCCCCAATGTCTCTTTAGCCTGAGTACTGAGCTAAGAGTAAATTAATTTTAATTGTTTAAGGAGACTTTTTAATATTTTGTGATTATGATGTGATGTTAGTTGTATAATACAGAAAATATTTTAAAATTTTGAGGTTGACTTTTTTTTATAACATGTCCTAGCTCTTAACATGATTGGAGGTGTGGGTTGATTTGGAACAGCTTTCAAAAATGAAAAGGAATAATTTATTTCCTAGAATTTCTGAAAGTCTTGGATTTGTATTCTTCAAAAGAAGTTAAAACAAAGAAGCCTCTTATTATACTGTCTGTTTGTGGAAACCCTCAGGATATTTTAAGCATTCTCTAGGCAATCAATCATGTCCCTACCAGCATTTTTCATATGATGTCATGGATAGGGATAGAAAACTGGATGTTGATGAAACATAGGAAAGGAACAACAAATAGGGATTTCTCTTTTAGAACCATGATTCAGCTTTCTTCCGTATTGGAGAAACAGGTCTTTGAAGAAAGAAGTTAAATATGGCTTCAGTGAGAGGATTGAAACACATACTGCATTCATGTCCACAATTATGTATTACATGCTAATTTGCAATAAAAGGAACGATTTTTTGTTTAGGTCAGACTTCTGTTTCCAACCCTTTTGCTCTCCACCCCCTTCCCCCTGTGCTAGACTTCCATCACAGAAGGTTATCAAAGATCTTCTGAAGGGGATGGGCATGTGGCAGTTCCTACTGAGATTCAGCTCCAGGACTGTCATCTATTCTATTTGTGAGTGTGGGCTGAGATGGAAATCTTCTTAAAGATAAGAAAAAATGTACTGCTGTGTTAGGTCAAATAAAAGGTTTCCATAGCCCTTGCTTCAAAAGCAGTTTCTGGCAGGTACTGAAGGCAAAATGTCAAGTTGGTTATATCCAATTTACCAATGATAAGCAATAAAAATAAATTGTTTTTCAGACTTTATCTGAATGACTGGATAGTAAGTAAATATTAAACTAACCTTCATGTTTTAACACATTTTTGTCTTCTGCAATGTAGTTTGGCATTGCATTCTATAATATATTTATATATTCCATAATTTTCTGGTTGTAAATTCACTTCATGAATCCAAATTCATTGGGAGATCCCAGATTCTTGAATGAATACCTTCCAAAATGTTTTATTGCTTTTTTTTCTGTGTCAGCCAGGTTTAGTTGTGGATTATATTAAGTGTTTTTATCACTTGCAAACTTTGTCACTGGCCACTCATTTGTGAAAGCCAGAAGAGATAGTTGTGAAGTTCAGCTTGCCCACTTCCCTGCACATGGAAGCTGACTTTTGTTTCATTGATTCTTTCAAGAGTGGTGAAAATAACTCATTTTTGTCAAAAGCTGTCTTTACTCTGGGCTATTTTTGTAACTTGGTTGTGTATTGTGTTAGAGATTCCACTTCAGCCTTCCATTTTCTGAGGTATTTGAAATGATTTTAATTAGAGCCTATCACTTTAACATGCTGTTTCTAAAAATATCTTGGTTTTGTCTTTCATTCTTGTGATTTGTATGTTCCTCCTTGCCCAGGCTTAGGCTTATGCTTTTCCATTTCCATTTCTGTTTTTGTTGGTTTATTTTTTTTATTTTGTTTTTGTTTTTGTTTTTTTTGAGGTTGTCTTCCACTTACATTTGAGTTTTAAAATGACCTTGTTACCTTTAAATAAATCTTCAGGGTCACAGGATTTGGTATAGTTAGGCTGAGACCATCCCTCATGTGTAGGATTCTTCTATTTCAAAAGCTCTTTGTGTTCCTAATGTATTTCCTTCTATCGTGCTCTGTTCCTTGGGACCCTTTCTTTCCACCTGCCTCTTTGACCCCATAGATGATAATGAAAACATAAAAAAAAGATAACCCGAACTGGGGTCTAAGACCTCTTTTCATAGGGATAATCTAATGTAAGTGCTATTCTACCATCACTGACACCTGGCATTCCTATACAAGGTGATGCTTTGTGGCAGAGTTAAGATGCTGGCAGCAACTTGAGCATCCTCAAGCAAAAACAAAAGCCAAACCCACACCATCCCTGCCCCTCAGAGTATCTAGGAAACTCTCTGACTAAACTGCAGGGGAATCCCCAAGGAGGCAGTACTGCATGCCATAAATCTGAAGGCAGATTTAAATTCAAAATAATTCTTCAGACAATAAAGAATTCAGCTTTAAGTATTCTGCCCTTGTAGTAGTGTTTCAAATGGCCTAGAGGGATTTTCTGTGCAGGTGAATCCTAATTTATGTGCCCACATTGCTATACATTACTCCTCGGTTAAGTTTATTTTTAGTGAAAGCAGGTTCTCCTATGAAAATGTGAAAAGCAGCAGTCATGTTAGGGCTGAGGAATTAGGGAAATGTGTGTTAGTGAGGAATTGGTGGTAACAGTGACCGGGCCAAAATTGTGTGTCATGTCCCAGTAGCCTTTTGTAAATCTGACTGGTTATGCATGGTAACAACTTTAACAGTGTACAAGTGATGCAGAATCCTAAATCTTAACTTCCAAAGGCAAGCTGAACCTGCAGAAGCTGCTGTTTGTCAGTAAGACTTACAGCTGAAATTCCTTTGTGAATTAGA
The DNA here is from genome assembly GCA_013400215.1 of Cisticola juncidis. Taxonomy (NCBI): domain Eukaryota; kingdom Metazoa; phylum Chordata; class Aves; order Passeriformes; family Cisticolidae; genus Cisticola; species Cisticola juncidis. Next base: position 299,859 of record VXBR01005811.1, read on the forward strand.
TACCAGGGTTATCTTTGGGTGTGCAGTTGATGGTACCTGGGAGGGAGCCTCAGATGTCAAGGCAGTAGGCAGTATTTGAAGATTAATATTCTTGAAAGTGGCAACATCCAAAATGAGAGTAGTCAGAAAAGGCATCTGTCCTGAAAACATTGGCTATGCTGAATATAGTCTGTCTGTCTAGAGGAGTGGGCATTTGCAGATTTCTCATGGCTGTAGAGAGGTTGTTTTTTATCTCCTTGTTTTGTGGTAAAGAGGACTTGTGAAGGACAGCATGGAGAGTTGAATGAATATGACAGCAAGAATCTAAGCAGGTGTTCAGATGTGGGGGATGATGCCCACTTCAGTGTGTGATAGCCATGCCTTTTACTTTATTTATGAGTGCTCACAATGCTTATGGGTACAGAAACAAGCGTACAAACATAGAAGGCACACTGTGTGTTTAGCTGAGCTGTGATGACCTCTGTGCCAAAAAAGCTTTTGAAGATCTAGAGCACAAAGATACTGTTTATCACCATTTAAATGTTGGCAGACTATTATTTTGTACAGTTCTGGCTTAAGCTGACTAGGAGAAAAAGAACATGTTCCTTCTGCTTTTTTTTATGATGTAACAGTAGAGGCAAAAAAATTATTCTGTAGATAGGTTTTACAACATGTTGTTACAATGAAATATTATAACTACTGAAACTATCAAGATAGCTAGTAGGTTGGGAAAATAAGCTTAAATCAATTTCTGGCACAGATTTCAAGGCAAGCAGCATGCCAACAAACAGTAGTACTGGAAATACAGACATTAAAGCTTCTTAAATCAAACCTCTGACCTGACAGAAAATCCTTGATGACATCATTCTTCAATGATTTTCTTATGTATAATTCAACTAATTCTTTCTTAACTGCATGTTTAACATGGACATGCAATTCTTAGATATCTCTTTTGTGCTTGTAAGGACTGTAAAATTGTGGCAGGAAACAAATATCCATTGTTACAAGGAGATTAACAAAATATACTTACCTGCCAGATGGTCCACAATTACCAGTAATACTGTTATTAACTTAGGGCTGTGCTTGGATTCAGCCAGGCAGCATTGCCAGTGTGGATGGATGTGTTACTCTGACAAGCTGAGTCTACTCTTACACCCTTGATATTTGTCTTGATTGCTTCCACCAAGATAGCAACACTGCAATTATTCCCAATTAGTTCGATAAATATAACACAGGGAGTAGGTCCATATACATTCTAGGAGGATGTGTTCTTCCATATGTTCCGTTTTCTGAATGCTGAATCAAAAATAACTGAAAGTGTGGGTGGCTAAACAGGCTGTGCCAGCTACTGTATTAATCACAGATGATTTTTAGAAATATATCGTGTACATATTAGTGTACTCTGTGTAGCAGCAGTGGGGTGCAAGTCTGAGATGGAGTTTTAAAATGGCAAAGGGTCTCAAATGAGCACAGTAGAAGTCTTGTACCATCATGACACTTTTTGTAAACGCCACATACATGCTTAAAGAAACTTTGCTTTTGAAAGCACTGAATCCTCAGGTGGTTTCAGACCCTGCTACTACTTCAGAACTGTGGTGTTACTATGAAACACGTATTGCAGAGGTCTGGTGAAAAAAGAATAATGTGCATCATGGGGGGAAACAGTTGAATCCTATGGCAGCTTTTAACTGTTAGGAGAGATTGCTTTCCTATTCCTGTTTCTTCTTCTCTTCTTCCTGTGGATTTTCACCCCAGGAACTCGCAAAGCTCTGAGAAAAAGGAAAACTAGAACAACTTAAACATATCAAAAGTTCAGGTTGTGCTACAAAAGAGCTGCAGTTGGGAGAAGAGTGTAGGTAAGAAAGTTTGCATTGAGTTCATGAAGGCTGGGCTTTGTGAAAGACAAACATTCTTGTGAGAGAAGCTCTAGTACAAGAGAAGTAAGAGGAACATGTATTTAGTTGGAAATAAAAGAATTTTATGGTGTTTCTGGAAGAAATATCATGAAAATAATTTCAAGCTTGCCTGGCTTAACAGGGAGATCCTGACAGAACTTAAGCATAAATTGAAAGTGCAGGTGGAATGGAAGTGGGGCCAGGTAACCTGGGAGGAATATGGAGGCACTGTCTGAGCATGACTGTGATCATGAGTATCTTGTATCAGCAGTAGTGTGGCCAGTAGGACCAGGGAAGTGATCATTCCCTGTACTTATTGCTGGTGGGGTTGTACCTCAAATCCTGTGTTCATTTTTGGACCCCTCACTGCAGGAAAGACATTAAAGGGGCTGGAGCAAGTCCAGAGAAGGGCAATGGAGATGGTGAAGGGTCTGGAGCACAAGTCCTATGGGGAATAGCTGAGGGAGCTCGGGGTGTTTAGTCTGGAGAAAAGGAGGCTCAGGACAGACCTTATTGCTCTCTACAACTACATGAAGGGAGGCTGGGGCAAGGTAGGGCTTGGTCTCGTCTCCAAAGTGACAAGAGGAAATATCTTCAAGTTGTGCCAGAGGAACTTTTCAGTGGATATTAGGAAAACTCATTTCACTGAAAGGATTTTCAAGCCTTAGAACAGGCGGCCGGGGTTGAGTAACCATCCCTGGAAGTTTTTAAAAGATGTGGCACTGAAGGACATGGTTTAACAGTGGCTTTGGCAGTGCTTGGTTAATGGCTGGGACTCAATGATCTTAAAGGTCTTTTCCAAGGTCTTTGCTGCTGAATGGAAAAGTGTACTTTGTGATGAAGGATGTTGCCAAGTCCAAAGTACTTGTGGATGTCTCCGGAGAACTGCAGGCTGATCAGTCTCACCTAAGTCCCTGAGAGGGTAATGGAGAAAATCATTGTGAAAGCCTATTCTGGAACAAAGAAGAGGAGGAGTGTGATTGGGAGTAGTCAGTATGGATTTCTGAGGGGGAAATAGTGTTTAACCAACTCAACAGCTTTCTAGATGAATAGTGTCCAATTGGAAATCAGTCACTTATGATAGATACGTTCCTGGTGGGCACCAGTTTGACGTGGATCACCAATGTGTGCTTGTGGCAAAGAGGGCCACCAGCCTCCTGGTCAGTGAGAGGAAGTTTTGCCAATGGGTTGGGAGGAGATCCTTCTTTACCCAGCCTGGTGGGGCTCCATCACGAGTGCTATGGCCACTTCTGGGCTTCTCAGCACAGGAGACAAGTACTGAAGCAAACCTGGGGAAGAGCCACAGAGATAGCTAAAGGTTGGATTATCTGACACACAAGGAGGACTGAGTGAGCTGGTGCTGTTCAGCCTGGAGAAGAAATGGTTCCAGGGGCATTTTATGTGTAAGTACCCAGTGAAAAAGTGTAAAGGAGAGAAAGACCAACCTTTCTCAGCCTTATTCAATGAAAGGATGGAAAACCCAAGAGGCACAAACTGAAATACAAGAAATTTCATTTAAGCTTCAGAGGTAATTTTTTTTTTTTTTTGGACACTGAGTTTAGTCAATCATCAGGTTTCCCAGAGATGGTGAAGTCTCTGTTATTGAAGTTATAAAAAAACCCCAACTTAACTGAGCCTGCTTTGAGCTAAATGGATTGATCACAAGAGGCTTCTTCCAGTGGTAGTTGCTGTATGAATCTGATTTTCACATCTATTTTTAACAAAGTAATTGTATTAAAGAGCTTTCAAAGGATGATAGTTCTTTTATCAATTCTGTTGTGAAAAGTCCAGAAGTACATTCCTTTCTATCCAGAATGTGGCTTGGAGTGTTAGGATGTTCTCCTGCTTTCTGATGCTTGTCCCATTAGAATATGCCATGAATTCTTCCAATTGCAGTACTTCTGGTACAAGGCCATACTGAAATGCTTTCTCAGTGTACTTACTGACCCCAATCTTTCTGGTTTGTGTGTGTTTTATTTCTCATAAGTAACCTTTAGGTAAGTTTCTTTTGAAAATATTTATAGCCTTTTTTTACTGGCACTCTGCTTCTACAGGGCTTGCTCATGATACCACGCAGCAAACCCTTAAAGGTGTTTCTTGTCTTCTGGCAGTGGTCAGTTTGTCCTTTATTCATGATCTGTACTTCCCTTTGCAGAAGTGTTTGAGGAGGGAAAGGTGAATTTCCTCTCCTACCAGTTAAAAACAAAATGTACACAAGGGAAGACTTTCCAAGTGGAAGAAATAAAGCCTTCTTCCCTTAGGTGCTCCAGGTCTCCCAGGTAAATGGGTTGCATTTCTGAATGATTAAAAAGCTGAAATGATTACTGCTTTTGCTACTGTATAACTGATACCTTTGGAGTAGTCAGGATGATGCTAATCCTTGATAGCATTGCCTATGTGACTGGTGTATAATATGAATTAGGAGAGCAAGGAGTAGTGTTGGTCCTGGTCCTGCTGCCTGCTTTGTGCCTGTATTTCCATGAGGAAATTATTCACTTGCAGAACAGGTCCTGTCCTCAGCCCACACACTAATATTTGTATTAGCTTATAAAGGTCCAGAAAATGATAGAAAGCTTCTGGGTGGGATCTACATATGACTAGATAAGTGATCTGTTATCTCTGCTGCAATAGGCATGTGAATCAGGCACCTTCTCGCCAAGTTAAATTTGTAATCCACTGATATCAGCATTTTAAAGAGATAATCTGTGCAGTATTGCAGTTTTTCCTCTTGAGGTTATTGCTCACTCAGAACATGGGAAAAAGAGTTCCTTGGGTAGAAGTATGGTTTGAGCAGTCCCTGGTGAAACTGCTGTTCAAAACAAATATACAAAGGCACAAAGCTGTAAACTAAAATATATCAGAATATTCCAGAAGTGTGGTGTGTGCTATTTTAAATTTAACTTGCTAGAACTAGCACTTAAATATTTCAAGTAATTTCTATATGTATCCAGCATTAGATTGTTTAGATTCTAATCAGGAGACTGAGTGGGATTAAGTGCTCCTGTACTGTCTAACTTCCTACTATCTGTTTTATGTCATTCTCTAACGCATTCTTCTGACCACTTACATGATGTAGTTGTGTCTCTGCATTTACTGTGTAGCATGTCTGAAGATGAATGTCCAAATTCAGCTTTTGTGGACTCTTGTTGTACCAGAGTCAGATATGAGGGAACAATATTGTCCTGGTTTTGATGGAGCTCACTCTTACACCTGTTCTAATTTTGTTTGTACATATCCTCTCAAATATATGGCTCTGTAGCTATCTTGTTACTTTTACTGTGTTAATTAAAAGAGGGAACACACTTTGGGGTGAATGAGGTGCTTCTGAGATGGAGGCTGGGCCATGCCCTTGTTAGTTCACAGCCTGAAAGAAGGGAAATGGTGTTTGTAGTTGTGGAAGTCCAGACAGTGGAAATGAAAACTGTCCCAAGTGGCTGAAATGATTGACTTGAAAGGAATGGTGTTCTAGATTTAAGAAATTAGCACAGAGCATTCATCCACTATGAATGAGTTTGTGTAATGATATAGCAACTAGAAATTGCATATTGACATTTTTGTCAAGTCTGGGCCGCAGCAAAGCAGTCAGAGATGACATGCTCTGACAAAATGATGCTATAAATGTCCTAGGTCATTCTGAAGAATATGTGAATCTTTGAAGGCCTTTTTTTCCTAAGATATAGAATTGTAGTCTTGAACCTTTTTTCTTTTGATGATTTTCAAGTTTTTTATAAAATAGAGTGTCATTGGCTTTGAAATTGGCTTATTAGCTTTTATTTCAAAAGAATTTTTGAGATAAACTGTTGCTGATGAAACCTGGAGACTTCTTGGACTTACACAATTCAGATGATCCTTCAGGATGTGTGTAGGAAACTTTTTTTTGGCTTTCACAGACTTCAGTGGTCTATTGCTGGCTTGTGCAGCTTTCTAATGTTGTATCAGGTTTTATTGTGGGGCCAGCTGGCAGAAGTGTGGGGAGAGGGCTTGGATGCCTGCTGGAGAAGGATGCTGAGCTGCAGAGAAGAGGCTTGAATGTCTCTGGGAAGAGTACAAAAAAGGCTTTTGCGAGTTGTTTTGGCAAATAGGATTCCCTGGAGCAAAGGGGAGAAGGTAGTTTTTGCTGGATATAAGGTGAAGTGCAATGTCTTGGTACCTTGCACTCACAACTGGCTGAGAAGGTTTCTGGCTCCAGAAAATGTAGTACAGGTCTTTCACTGTATTTATGTTTGGTCTTTGCTGCATGGTAAAATGTGAAGGGCATTACACTGTTTGAACATATAACTTGTTCTTAACTGCCACCCTACTCTTAATGTTAGATTTACTGGGCTCTTATCATTGTACATCTCAGTAAAGTCTAAAATAAAAATGTGTTTCTGTGACCATGCTCTGGGAGCACAAAACTTCTCTGGTTTTAGACATTTATCAAATTCCATGTTTAGAAGAAGGATGCAGTTCTGCTTTTTAGGCTACAGCATCATAAAAAAGTTTTGCCTCTTTGTGTGGTTGTGTTCAAGGCTGTTTCTCTCTGTTTTCAGAGGTGTTGTCAAAGTCGACATCAACCTGCAGAAGGTGGACATTGACCAGTGTTCGAGCGAGGGGTGGTTCTCAGGGACACACAGGTGTCATCTCAACAATTCTGAGGTATGTCTGTCCCTAAGGGGCCCCACTTTAGTAACAAACCTTTGCAGAGTAGTGTTCTGTAGTATAAATGTGATTTATTTTATAGATGTTTAAATATGATTTGTAGGGCTGAGGAAATCTTCGTGTGAGATGTTACACAATGTATGAGTTTCAGGAGTGCCTGCGTTTCAGAATTATTGATGTTAAAACAGAAGTAAAGTTGTTGTGAAGAGAAGTTAAAGAGAAAAAGATGACCAATGAAATAATTTATGAGGTTCTGCTTTGCAAGTCAAACAATTATTTTGTGCTCAAAATCAAAATGGGATTTTAATGTCAGTGTCACTTTCGCTTGGCACTTTTGCAAAATATAGTAGAAGTAGCTGAAATGCTAATGGCAATTATTCAGAAAAACATGGTCATTTAATAGAGTATTACAGAATAACAGGCAGAATTGGATTCTGTAATTCCTTCTTAGTAGAAATGCCAACATTTTGACAGAGCTGACTGAAATGTTTGTGCTCAGCTCCTTCCTGCTTCCCCTTTCTTCTGAAGGTCTGTGTCTGGTTCCATCTGTCAGCAAATCACAGATCATTCAGATTGGCCAGTCATATGTGTTCAGTGAAACTTCTAAAGAAAATACATTTTGATTTTTCTTTTAATTCTGCTGTGTAAAGGTGATTTCAAAGGCACCTATTTGTTTTCTCTCAGAGTAGGTACCTTGTGCACTTCTGTACTTTTGGAAAGGACAATTAAAATGCAGGCAAAGTTGACATTTGTCTACCAGAAGTCAGGAGATGTTTGCCTAATTTTCTGTAAAATGCCAATTTATCAAAGCCAAGTCTAAATGTAGAAAAACAGTTGGTTTTGATGAATTCAGTTGCTAACGTATTCGAGCAAGAAGATCTCAGGCTTTTTGTAAACATCTTTTTTGTCTGTGATTTTTTTCATAAAATAAACTTGAAAAGTGAAATGAAGATAAAGACTGATTCAAGACTAACTATTTCTGCAAGTGGAAAAATGTCAAGTACTTTTTGGCTCCTGAATTCAAGGGAATACTTTTAAAATCTCTCCTGTTTCTTCCTAGAAGAAAATATGGTTTCCCATGTGATATGGTAATTCTTGGTTTTTAGTATATTCTATGTGATTATATATTTTGGCAAGTGCTCCTCCTTCTCCTAATGCCTTATGAGCAAAATATGTCATCAGAGGGGTGGGATTCTAAGTTGCATCTGTGCAACTGAGAATAAAAGGTGAAAAACCCCAGTCCTAGATCTCTTGTGGTTTAACCCTAGTTGGCAACTAAGTGCCACACAGTTGTTCACTGGTTTCCCCTGCCCCCACTGCTGTGAGGAGGAGAATTTGGGAAAAAAGATAAAACTGGTGGGTTAAGAACAGTTTAATAATGGAAACAAAGTAAAATATAACAATACCAATGACAATAAAATATACTATTACTAAAATGATGGGTAAAAAAGGAAAATGAAACCCGAGAACAAGCACTGATGCACAATATCAGCTGCTGACCGATGCCTGTCCTGTCCCCCAGCAGCAAGTGACCCCTCCTGCCCAACTCTTCCCAGCTGAAATACTGAGCATGATGTTCCATGGTGTGGGCTATCCCTTTGGCCAGTTCAGGTCAGCTGTCCTGGCTCTGCTTGCCTCTTGTGCACCTCCTCAGTGGCAGAGCATGGGCAAGTCCTTGACCTGATGTAAGCATTTATAGCACACTGGTGTTTTGGCTGTTGCTATCAACGTTACTCTCCCAGAGATTTCAAAACACAGCACTGTACCAGCTACTGAGAAGAAACCACCACAGCTGAACCTGGAGAAGGTCCCACGTGCTGCTGTTCATACTTGTTTCACTGGAATCCACTGTGTGGAATAAGAGTAACTTACATAGCTGTGCAACAATATTTTGCTTATAAATGCCAATGAAATCATATTCACTGTGCTCTCTTATCTACTTAGGAGCAGTAAACAAATACCTGCTGATGGTTGAATGCTCTGCCCCCATTTACAAAGTCTGTCTCCAGTAGAGATCTCTGGATTTCCAGTTCTGCTCTAGTTAGACCCTCCTTGCTCACTTCAGTATTGTTATTTGACTTGAGTAGTTACTGCAGCATAGCCTCTGTGCAGACTATTTGATAAGCCTTTGCCATAGTGAATTTCTGATTTGTCTCTGGAAGTGTTTGCTGCGCAACCCATATCATGTGGCCAGGGCACTAATACCATTAAACTAAAGGCATAAAGCTCAATATTTCAGAATATCTAAAAATTTCAGAAATACAACTGTCTTCTTCCCTAATACTATGAAATATAGAGAGTGGCTTTATGCAAGAACAAGAGGAAAAGACCAAAGTTATGGATTAATGAAAATGTTTTTATAGTGGCTAAAATCTACCAGACACATGGCAGACAAATTCTCCTACTTTCTGTGCTGTTCTGAAGTGTTTATTTTCTAAATAAAAATCAGTTGAAATGAGGGAGATGGAGGTGCATGACAGTGAATGGAAACATATGGTGAGCCAGTGGTCTGTATGTGCTAGACAGAAAAAAGGGAAGGCATGGATGGGATCCAACTTCCACCAGAAAATAGAGACTGTGGTTGAAAGTGCTGTGATTTCCTTCACATAGTCTGGCACTGCAAGATTAGGAGAGGATGCTAACTGTGGCACTGGGATTTCTCTTTGGAAGGTCATCAAGAACAACCTGATTGTGGTGGAATAGTTCAGTGCTACTCCTTGCTTGGAAAAAAATAGTGTCAGGTTGAGTGATTTAGGAGTATTATGACTCAAATATCCAAAATGCTGAGACATACTAATCTTCCTTAAACTTCCATCTGTCCTTATATTTAGGTGTTCTTTAGGATTGATGGCTCTTAAATAACTTGCTTTATGTATGATGCCCTCGAGTTTAAAACAAAACCAAGCACTGATGACTTTGGATTCCTCATTTTTAATTCAACTACTTAAATTCCTAATATGCAGTGAATTTTTCTCCTTCTTTGTTCTCTTTTGTGGGTGGTACACATACATCCCTGATTTCATAGCAGCCTACATGAATTAGAGTGCCCTTCTTCAACCTCAGGAGATCTGAACACTGCTCAGCCTAATTAGGCAGGAAGTCAGGTGATACATAACACAGAAAAGCCAAATTTCAGCCATGGCTAAAGTCTATTTCAGTGGTAACATTTTTCTGCTTTTTAAAATAACTGGATCAGTCAGAGAGAGGCTGATGGCCAGGTGTTATTTTTGTGAGAGAGAGCTACATTCTGCTTCCTGCCTTCTACCTTGATTCCCAGATAGGCAACAGCTTCCCCAAAAGCTATTGGACAAGAGATTTGGATTCTCTGGGGCTGCAACAAATAAGACAGGTAATATCTGAAGAGTTAGAAATAATTAAGTTCGGTAGATCATAAAATGATGCAGAAAAGTCTGAAACTAACAGAGAAAGTGTAGTACCCAATAACATATGCAAAGTAATTTCATTGTTCAGGCAATGCTGCCCAATGTACAGTCAAGGCTGGTTATGGGATTAAGAAAACACTTTTACTCTGTTTGAAACCCTTGAAGACTTTTATTGTATTGGACTTCTTCTCCATAAATGCTGACAGCAGCTTCTGGCACTTTTGAAAACAACTTTATAGTCCTTGTGGAGACAGCAGCAATAGTGTCAAGGCTGAGGGTGCATCTGAAGAAATCAGCTGTCGTGGCCCCTTGAGCTGGGTGGATCCTTCTAGCCAGCAGCAGCAGTCTGTGAGCAGTGGCAGCAGGCTCCACACTGTTCCCCTGGCCTTAATGAGCCTGCCAACAGCTTGGAATGTGAGGCAGGCTCAGCTGACACCCCTTTGGGTTTCAACAGTATTCCACAAATGACAGCGTGCAAAAATATCTAGAGGAAATGAGGGAAGCAGAGTAAACAAGAAAGCTGCATTGCTGTCTGTATACAGTGGCTGCATCTCTGTGTTTGTGGAAGGATGCATAGGCCTACTGTGTGTTTATTTATTGTGCACAAACACAAAACCAACTGAGAATGGAAAACAAATGAGCACTGCAGCCAAAATATTTTTTCCATTGTTTAGCAAAACATTTGGGACCATCATATTTTATTATATTGTATGCAAGATTACAAGCATCTGAACAAGGGGGCAGCAGGGGCTGATTAAAAATAGAATTGTAATGGGGACTGAGTTGGGAGAGAGGGTGGGGAGAAAACCCAATGCTTTCCAGGTTTTTCAAGCAAATGCTTTTCAGTGCCCTTGTCAGACAGGGAAAAGGCTATTAATGTGCACAGTCTGTGGGAGGGGAACCAGGGCAAGAGATGAGCATCTGAAGTCATAACCCACTGGGTCATACTCAGTGTCATTGATTTTGCTTATTACTTGCATGCATTTTCTGTCCTATCCATTAGGAAAAGTGCAGTCAGAATTAGAAAAATTTGAAAGCAAAGCTGTTTGGTGATTCAGTCTGAGTGAATGGGTTTATGGACTATAGTTAGCTTCTAATTTGGAAATAATAATCATTCTTGAAGCTACAGATTGCTTCCAGCATACGATAAGAGCGGTACCCAACCAGAGCAGAGAGCATGTCAGGATATATTTTATCTTAAAACAGCATCTTTACTGGTAGAAAATAAATACTAAATACTCTGTCAAATCCTGGGCTGTAGGAGGAATCTAAGGCAGAAAGAACAATGGCTCATTTCAGTATGCAGGTAAAAAAAACATAGCCAGCTCTTCTTAGATTCAGAAGCAGACAGGTGTATATCTGTTCTCTCTAACAGCTCAGGGTGTGCAGTAAACACAAAGAACATTTTGGATGCTATTTTAAAAATAGCTTTTGCATCATCTGTGTTCATGGGAAAAGTCCCCTTATGACAGTAAAACAGATCTAATCTGGCACTCCCCCAGACACTGTTACATAAAGTAAAGTGGAGGTTTGTCAGAGTTCTCAGTGATAAACAAGGTGCTATGAAAGCCAACTTCCAGTTTGAGGAAGAGCCAGGTTGCTTAGCTACAGCATCTTTGCTTTAAAGACAAAAAATTTAAATGCGCCTGTGTTTTGCAGGAGCTAATCTTGGTTATCAATGTTTTCTTCAAAGAAGAAAACCTTTGCAAAATTCCTTTCATCCTAGGTAGCAGTCTTAACTTGAGCAGCATTTAAATTCATCTGGGTCATTTCTATTTGCCTCTCTTTTTCCTTCCCCCAGAGTTAAAACATGAAAAGGAGTTGGCTGAATGATGTTGTCTGTCAAATTAAAATAGCTGGGAGATTTTCGGTGTATCTTGCATATGACAGGTGATGGTAGCATTACATCCCTTTCCAGTTCTTTCAGATCTATGACTGCAATTTTTGGATCTTCATCTCTGTTCAGATAATCCTGTCAGTCAATGCTGATTGGTTGAACTGGTGCTTCTTCTGGTTGTGTTTGGGAAGGGAAGAGATGAGGCTCAGAAGTTTAGTTGGCTGGTGGAACATGAACAAAATATACCTGGTGGGAGCAAAGGGGAGGTTGCAGAGAGGGGGATGGATGCAGGGAAGAGCTCATCCCAGGAGAGAGATTGAGAAACTATGGCTGGGGCAAGAGAAGGAAGATCAGGGTGTGTTGGGAGGCACAGAAAACCTTGCAGTGAGGAGCATGGGGGCTGTAGCCAGGCTGCACCATTCTCATGGCAGACTGGCTGTGAATTGCCTTTCATAGATGAGAAATGGCAGAAGCTGTAGCAAATCCAGGCACAAACAGAACACAGCTTCATTCAGAGTTCTCATATGTTATCACTACATTCAGAGGCCTGTAAAATGTCTGAAAAATGCCTCTAGTAGCATTAAGCATAATTAGATATATGCAGTTAGATAAATATACGACATTTTGATTTCAAAGCTTTTGGTCTATTCTGTGAAAGATGTGACAGGCTTATCTTGGAAGGTGTGCAAGTTCTCCTGGATCTTGTGAGGTTATACAAAGACTATTACCCCTGTTTTACAGCTGGCCTACAGGCAAAATTCTCTCTAAACTGATAGACTGGAATTGAAGAGCAATCTCCAGGTGTTTGAGTTACCTTCTCCAGAGTTGGATTTCTGCAGAGAGATGGGCCAAGCATGTGAGCTGAGTCTTGATGTGCTCCAGCCAGGCCTCAGGCTGGATCATCTTCAGAACGGGGTTTTGGGGTGCATCACAGCCTGTGTCCACACCATGCTTCAGATATGTCCAGCAAGACTTAAGCATCCTGAGATTTTTGAAACCTGTGTCTAAGGAGCTTCATAGTTTTCTTAGTGGTCTTGATTTGTGATAGAATTTTGGTCAAAAATAAAGTCACCCATAAAATAAATAAAGTTTATCCTCTTAGATAAACACCCTGTTGCTGTCATTGCAAAGGACACAGCTTCCTATGAACTGTGCAGACTCAGTTCTTGAGTTAACTATCACTTTACTCAGGTAATATACTGCAGAGGGGTTTTTTCATTGTTAAAATAGGAAAATTCTACTCACGCATACATACTGCAGTTAATTTTTTTTACTTGGAAGAAAACCTGGGGTTTTTTCAAGACTTGAGAAACCATTCATCAGTAGAATAAACTTATTGTCTCTCTTACTTTAAAAAAGCTTTTATCAACTGTAGTAACTGTTTTTCCTGCATTTTTCATACTTTGTCATACTTATACAAGAGGCAAGTTTAATTTAACCTATGGAAGAAAGTTCATTCTTTTTTCTGTAACAAATTAAAATTAGCTTGAAAACATATTAAAGATCTCATGAAGAAAAACTGGAGACAATAGCTGCTGAATCTTTAAATTCAAAATTGTACAAAATCCTAGTAATAACTGTAATGGGAAAAATATCAGGTTTATTTTTAAGCACAATTTTTTAGCACTAGACATTCAAATACAGTTATTTTTGTTGCTGACTTCTGGTAGGAGGTAAATGGTTTTGTGCAAATTGAAAAATTACTGCTTTTGGGTTATCTATGCTTTTGTTTAAATCTCAGTAATTTGTATGATTTTTTCTTCTAGTTTGCATTTGCTAATACTGTAAACTGATGGCTATATGGACTGATCTGGAAATTTCTTAGTCTTTACTAACCTACTTAGAATCATATTTTGTGTTTCTTTTATACTTTCTTGTCTTTTGCTGTTTGAGATTGTGAATATACTAAGCATCAGTACTAATATGGGAATGCAGAATGTTTGATTTTTGATGTTCAGATTTTTGAGTATTACTGCCTTTTTGTGTTTTGAATATTTTGTAAGCTATTACTGAGTTTCATCCTACTGCATTTTTTATTGTTCATCTATGGAGATTTTATTTTTTTTCTGTCACCGAAAAAGTAGTGAAAGGAAATACACTTCTTCCCAACAGCCTATGTGTATAAACTTACTACGATAAATAAGATATTTATTGTCTTTGATTATTCCTTAACTTATTGAAGGATGGGGAGGGAAAGTAGATATTGCTTGGAGGCCAATCAGACAATATTTGTTATTCTGCGCGGTTTTCTTCTTGCTGCAGGATCCGAATCCCTCTGCAGTTAGATTTGGTCCCCTGATTCACTATGACTATTCTCAAGGCAATCAGTTTTCATTTACTTGCATGAAATAGGTAGTAGGATTTGCTTACTGAGCTCTACTCTTTTTGTCAGAATGTAATAGCTACTTTTTTTTCACCACTAATTCCATCTAAACATTCTAATAATTTTTCCTTTTTCAAATATGGTTGGCTAGGGGAAGAAAGTATTTGGGAAGTGCCATAACCATGCATTCTAATTTAAGCAGAGTCCCATATCTTTCATCATAACCAGTAATAGTCTTACTGTTGCGTTTTAAAATAAAACAAATTCAGTTGGCTTGACCTGAGGCTGCAGGGCTGAGCCACTGGGAAGCAGCTTTGTGCAGAAGGTTCAGGTGGTCCTGGTGGGCACCATGTTGACCATGAGGCAGCAGCGTGCTCTTGCTGCCAAGAGCCTCAGGGGCTGCTTTAGGCAGAGCTTTGCCAGCTGGTGGAGGCCCCCTCTGCAGGGCTGTGTCCACTTCTGGGCTCCTCTGTTGGAGACATGGATGCTCTGCAGGGAATCCAGCCAAGGGCCTCCACAATCACCAGGCATTTGGAGTACCTGTTGAATGAGGAGAGTCTGGACAAGCTGGGACTGTGCAATGCAGAGAAGAAAAGGCTTTGGGGGATTTTCTCTATGTAAGAATGACCATCTCAAGGGCAGTCAGTGATGGGCCGAGAGGAAGGGCTTCAGACTGAAGCAGTAAAAAAAACCCTTTTTTGATGACGCTGTGAGAGTGGTCAGGCACCTGAGCAGGTTGTCCATAGATGTGATGTATGTGCCACCGTTGGTGACGTTCCACCGTTGGTGACGTATGTTCCACCGTTAGTGACGTATGTTCCACCGTTGGTGATGTATGTTCCACCGTTGGTGATGTATGTTCCACCGTTGGTGACGTGCCACCGTTGGTGACGTGCCACCGTTGGTGATGTATGTTCCACCGTTGGTGATGTATGTTCCACCATTGGTGACGTGGCACCGTTGGTGACATGGCACCGTTGGTGATGTATGTTCCACCGTTGGGGATGTGCCACCGTTGGTGATGTATGTTCCACCATTGGTGACGTGGCACCGTTGGTGATGTATGTTCCACCGTTGGGGATGTGGCACCGTTGGTGATGTATGTTCCACCGTTGGGGATGTGCCACCGTTGGGGATGTGCCACTGTTGGGGACGCTCAGAACTGAATGTACGTGGCCTGGGGCAACCTGGTTTAGCTGAGCCTGCTCTGAGTAGAGCTTGGGACTGGATGACTTTCAGAGGTGCGTTCCAGGCTCAGCTGCTGTGTGATTTTGTGGTCAGCTGCTCTTTCATCCTTCACATGATTCGTTTTTCCTGACTGATTTATGTCCAGAAAACATGGCATCCCTTCTGAGCTTTGCATTTCTACTCTGCTTTATTCATACTTGTGTCAAGACTGTCTTCCATTGCTGGCTGCTTTTGCTCATCACTTTTTTCTTTTACACTTCTAATAGGGGTGTGAAGATGTGCATGTAAGGTTTTTGAGAAATCATTTGCTTTAGACACTTTTTCTATAACAAGCTCAACACTTCTTTCTTCTACTACAATAGAAGAAAGCGAATCACTATATCCAGCTTCTTATTTTTTAGATAGTAGCTATAAGCATCTCTCTCAACTTATTTACTTTCAAAACTTCTCTGAAAGTTGATTTAGTGGAGATAACACTAAATTTTGAATTATATTGGCTTGCTGCTTGTGCAAGATTTGAAATATTTTTGTCCATTCATATATATTATCTAATGGTTAAATCTTTGAGTGGAGGGAAGATCTAAAATATAGATTTGGTGGTGCATTTAATTGGACAACTAATGCTGCATTATATATTGGGATTTTTTCTAAATAGACTACAACATATAGAATACTGTCCTAGAGTTAGAGGATTGCTAGGGCTGTTTAGAAAATTGTTATAGTTTCTTTTGAAATTAAGACATTCTGATACTTGTTTTTATCCTGAAATGCAGTGAAGCAACTGGCAGTGCATTTTCCTGAATTAACATTTTAAAAAAGTGTAATTTTGAAATATGAAAACATGTATTTCAGGTAGCTTCTCTTGCAAAATGCATAATTTGAAGACTGGTAAAACTTGATTAAAAATGTGCATTAATCTTAATCCTATTTTATGGGGAGAAAATGAAAAAACGACACTTTGAGAGAGTCCTGCTGTATGATAATGGCAGATGACTTTGTGATAGATTTTGAGCATTTCTAGAAACCTGTCTACCAGTCAAAGCCCCACCAAATGCAAGTCTTTTTTTCCTCTTGAAAAATTCAGAAACTTTAGATACTGTTTATCCAGTTCCATCACTGATCATATCTATCTTATGCTGTTGGATATTCATTGTGCTATTTTAGCTCAGCCAAAGCATCTTATCTCTCTTCCAAGAAAGGAAGTCAAAGCAGCACTCCAGAACTTGCAAATTTTTACCAGACACGATAAAACTGACAAACATGCCTTCCAATATGTACAAGACATGGCACAAATTTGTTTTAAGCATGTGAGAGCAAATGTTTGCTCTGTAGAGCTTGAACTCTGTAATTCATGTTGTTCCACTGCCCTTCAAAGTAAATACTGCATTACATTAGCTGAAGGAGGCATTTCTTGGTAGCTTAGTTTAACAGATTTTTTTAATATGGATAATTAAGATATGATGCTTCTTTGAAATAAATGTCTAAATAAATGTTGCTGTCATCGTGATATGAATATTCAGGAATATTTTTGTGAAAAATGGCAAGACTGATTTTTTTCTTGGTAGTAGAATGAATTTTAATTTTTAAATTTGAGTTTTCTCTGTAATGATTGCTTTCTAAAGAACTTCATTGCTACACAGACTGTGAATTTATAAAAAGAAATTCTCATGAAGTATTATTCAGTAGGCTACTTAAGGAAGAAATATTTTTGCACTTTGCAAATTTAATGCACATCTCAGTTGTTTCATTTCCATAGGTGATTGAGAGTTGCTTTTAATTATGCATAAGTGGATTATTCTAACTGCTTTCTAACATTATTTATAAAAAATGGTACATTATAGCAGTCATTTTTGTTACAAATGTAACATAAAAATATTCTCTTTGGAAATTACACAGCGAGACATCTTGTGTCTTTGTCATTGTGTTGTACTGCAGCAAATTTAAGTATTTCCCCTTTTGTGTATCTTTGTTGTAACACTGCTAAATGGTGAAAATACTGAAATACCTGTAATATTGAGATAATAATGTGATATAATTGAGATGTGTCAGCTTTGAAGTCCTTACTTCTCACTGAATTTTCCATAGGCTTTACATTAATTGTGTTTAAACTTGTATGTGTGTAACACAAGAAATGTCTGCCGTGGGTCACAGATGTGGGAACGAAAGGGAAATTGGTGTGGGTGGGAGGCACTGTGAACATCACTGGGGCCACAATCCTCAAAGCTCTCTCCAGGAAAGAGTGATGGAAGAAGAGGAGGGCTTGAAGAGCATGAATTCTGTACAACAGCTGTACACTTACCTTTTTAGTAAGAGTTCATGAAAGAATAACTTTGTTGCCATTAAGAAAGAATACCTCACTTGTCCATTATAAACATCAAGCATTTGACTGTGCTCTTGCTCCACTCCATTTGCTTTCTCCAAAGATATAAACACTTCACAAAGATCAGTCCTTGTGTTTTGTGAGGTTGTGTTTTTTCCTTTTTTTTTTCCTTGATTAAGTCCCAAATAATTTTGGGTTACAAGTGAGAATGTTTGTAGCTATCCACTCATGTCATCCATAGCTGTATGACTTCATAGCAGTAATTTACATTAGGAATTGGTCTGTAGCATGCAGGCAATTCTCACTAATATAATTTGAATTCTTGTTGATCCTGAAGAACAGAGGCAGTAATCTGTGATCTCAGCAGAGAGGAGTGGAGCTGCTGCCCTGTGGTTTTGGCCCTCAGAACTCCACTTGTGCTTTGTTCTAGGACCAGCACTCTTGAGTGCATCCTCTGTGGAGAGACATTTTAGATCCTGGGGGGAGAATGAAGGCAGGTGGGATTTTCTTTCCTCTTGCAGCAATGGCCAATCAGCTCACTATTCAGAGGGTCATTCTATCACCTTTCCAGGTACTATTGATCTTTATGTTCAATTTAGCCATCAATACTAGCAACATGCTCCTAAGTAAATACAGTTTTGCAGGCATGATCCAAATCATTAAGATCAGTCTAGTTTCTGGCAGGCCTTCATTCTGACTTCTGGAGTACCTTTGGGCAGGTTAAAAGGAGTCTTTTTCTGCTTCCTCTTATTAAAAGGTTCTTACCAATAATTCTTTTTGCCTTTTGATGCAGTGTCATAATCATAAGGGGCAATCAGACCCTTTTCTTTTTACCTTCTCCCCTTACCAAATCCTACATCACATTTTGCCTTTTTGGGAAAAAAACAGCCCCAAACATGTGTATAAATTTTTGAGTCTGCGGTCTTATTTTAAATTGGAGTCTCTGCTTAGCTTAGCCTTGGATTTGGATTGTGTTTCTTGTTTTGGGAAGTGTGCAGATGTAAATGCTGCTACCTGTGTGCAACTCTGCCTTAAATCTGGTTTTGCTTTTTTCCTCTCTAGATTGACTACCCACTGAAAGGCTTTGGAGTTGCAGCTTTGCTGAGATTATTTATTTTGCCCTCATGACTGAGTGCAAATGCATAGCAATGCTGGGGATATTTGCATTGTTAACAAAGAAAATAAAGTACAAATATGGCCAATTTCTTCTCTCTCTGGTGTTTAAATGCATACCAGATGCATTTAAACATGCATCCAGATGCAAACCAGCTGCATTAATCCATGCTTCCTGGAAAACCCTTATTAGCCATTCCCATGCCATTGGCATCCAGACAGTGATATTTTATTAATTCAAATTCACGTGGTCTGTTTTTGTAGGTGGTCATATCATATCATCTAATACTTGATTTTGTCTTAAAATATACAGTAAAGTCTCACAAATGATGAATAATTTAATCATATCATTTAATCTTTGGTCCTGTGCTCCTACTGGGGAATACAGGACTGGTCACATCTCTTCCTGAAAACAGTCTGTAAGAAGAAAAACAACTAGATTTTGGATGCCTGCCTGACACTGGCAGTTTGGCTTTTACAGAGGAAATGCTACAGACACGAACTGAATGACTCTTCTTCAGGACAGATAAAAGAAACATCCCAGCTTTTAAAAAGCAGCTTGTGCAGTTTGCTCATTCACCTCAAACCACCATGGCCATCCATAAGGAAAAAGTTCAGAGTCAGAACAGTGAGCATTAGACTAAATTTTTTTTTTTGCTATTTTTCTCTGCTTGTAGGAAGTAGGTTCTACCTTAAACTACTATTAGCACTGATTTTGTGAGAGTTGACTGAAGAAACTGTGCTTTGACAGACAAGAAAAGGTTATGTGTCGGAAGGTTGGTGAATTGTCAAAACACCTAAAAATATTTAAATTGCTTCAAAAGTAACTGCCAAGTACAATCTCATTTTTTAATTACTGTCCTTATACAAAAATTAAGTTAATGGCATACCTTTCAGGGACAGGATGACAGGGCAGTTCAACTACTGTTAGATGTATTTATAAATATTTTCACTGAAGTAATGAGAAAGACCAGTTATCTTCCAAGCTTTCTATCCCTTTTCCTTGGCTTGAGTACAGAATACTTGTTCACCTTTTCTAGTCTGATTTACAATTGCTTTTAAGAACACTTACTTTTGTGACAATAAATGTGTATGTATTCCTTATGTCTTGTGATGTAAAACCCATCACGCTTTTTCCCAGTAGACGTGGGGTTTTTAGGCAAGAGTTCTTAACATTTGTTTCTATAGCTTCATAGAGTTAGAACAACTCTGGCTTTTTACAAAATATATTCTCATTATCATTTCTCCTGAAGAAGCAGTGCCAGGGGTCCTTCCTAGGAATATTAGATTATGCTTTGATGTTGAGATTCAGGACCATCAGAACTGAAATCTCAGTTGATGGCATTATGACAGAGACAACTCTCTGGGAGAAAGAAGAATAGATAAAACCATTTTTTGAAGGAGTGCTGAAAATACTAATTTTTGAATGTACTTTAAAAGGATTGATGCCGTTTGTCAATGCACCCAAGCAAATTCTGACAGACAAGCTGTCTGCTATTGCTTTGTACCACACAGTTCAGCATCTTCTAGGACATAATGAGAAGATCCTTTCTAAAGGAAAAAAATTCCTAGAACTCAAAATTTTCGATAGTAAGAAAAAGGTGCTTTTGTATATAAGAAGGAATGAGGGAAAGAAATTAGCTAAAAAAAACCAGCATAATGAAAGATAAATAACAGGAGCCTCTTACTTCTAGATGTAATTATTTGAGAGAGCATAGTGGTGATATCAACTAAATCCATTTTATTAAATTTCAAATATGTAAACTGAGAAAAATACAGTTCTCTTAATGTGATTATTTTTATTAAGACCAGTGCACCATTTTTATTCAGTAGAGCACACTGCAGAAAGTTGTTACATGCAAATTAGAACTGACTTATATTTTAGACTCTAAATTTAGACTCGTATATAAATCTCTATCAGACAGTATTTTTATTGGTAAGTCCCTAGGTTTAATGTTAATTTTAGATTAGCTAGAATGAAAGTAATGCTGAAAATGTCCTGTAATAAGACTTTTTTTACTCAATAAATGTAGTTTTGCCATTGCAGGAGACAAGGATTCCTCAGCAATTTTCAGATGCAGCAGAAACAGAAATTGTTCCCATTGTGATGCTGCTTGAGCACGTGTAAAGTTAAGTTTGTCCACACATGATCTCAAGGTTTTCAACTATACTATGTGCCCACACCCTAAAATCCTACATGAGAGTCACTGTAACAGTCTGGGCAGGCCAGGCAGCCCTGCTCAGCTGCTGGACCAAACCTTCTGAGTTCTGCTGTACTGACTTTAAGCTCTGTTTGTAGGACCAGAGAAGTTTGGCAACTGATAACTTATGTTTGGCGATGAAATGAGGGGAAAAGTATGCTATGGTTGAAGAGTTATGTCTTGGTTTACCTCTTTGTCACTGATGTTTGGCTATATTTTCTTATGATAGCAGAGTAGCTTCAGTTGAGAAGCAGAAAAATTCTTTCCCTACTGCAGAATGTTCTAGCAGAAAATTAGCACAGAGGAGCCACAGAGGAAGTGTATCTTTTGGTTTTGAGGTGAATATCATCCTTTCAAGGGTAGTTTAAAATATTATAAAAGGAAAAAAAAAAGTGGGCAATACCCTGTGTACTTGCACAGGACAGGTAGGGCTACTACATGTAAAGCCCAACAGAAGCTGGTCTGGTCAGGTGTTTAACTTTTCCTCATTGGAGGGTGCTGCCCTTGACTTCAGTTTAAGGACTGAACCTTTCACTACAGAACTTTGCTGTTCAAATGATTGATGATATCAAACAGCATTTGAATTCATAAAGTAGTGACAAAGACATTTGAAAGCATGTTGAATTTTCCAGAGTTTTCTAAAATGCTTATTTGGAGAGAAATTACTGTATTAAAAGTTCACAAAAGTATGTTTTGTTTATGGGTAAAAAGACCCTAAGCCTGTTAAAATAACCCCTCTGAAATACCTTTGTTCTTCTTACCTCTGTGCAAGTTTTCTCTGCCATCAGCACAAATGGACACTTGTCTGCCACCTCCTGCATGACTGTTTGAGCTTCACTCACTAAATCAGGCAGAGTTGCCCCATGATTGGTATCTTCCCAAGGGGCAAAATTGCCCCTGCTATTTTACTGGTGTACCTACAACAGCTGGAAGTTCATTAGTATTTTATAATATCCCGTGGCCTTGCAAAGGAGTTTCTGAGGACTTTCTTGGAAGAAGGTGGGAAAACCATTATGTTTTGGTTTTGCTCTGCCTGAGAAGTCAAAGTAGATCAAATAACTCGATTATGCAAACAAGTAACGGATGCATTATTCATCTCTGTCACTCCCAGTTCATGCATTTTGTATATGATCTATTTCCTTCCATTTAATGAAGCAGATAAAACCTCCATAGTCCTGCACTGAGTAGCTTTTTTTTTTCTTCCTTTCCACCNNNCCCCCCCTTTTTATTTTTACAGTATTCTTGCCAGTGCTGTCTGGTAAGAAGTCAAATCAGGGTCAGGGTGTCCATTTTACCCAAAGTAAAAAGACTGGACCTACATTTAATTCAGAACTCCAGCAGTGGGCACAATAGTTGAGATTTGTTTTACTGCTACAGTTGGTAATGGATACATAATTGTGTGCCTGGATGGAATGAGAAACACTTGATTTGAGAATTAGGCATTCCAAGAAAGAACCCAACTGAATTGCAGTGTGGCAGCGAGCATATCTTGCAGTCTTCACTCTTACCTTGATGGGAGGAATTATAGAATACATGAAGATTAATACTGATAGGCTGATAAAGATTACATTTGCCCCTTGCTTATACAGGGTTTACTTGAATGTGACTGCACATATTCCAAGGAACTGCATCTGAGTTAGGCTGTGAATTCATCACAAAGTTTTATATTTCTCAGCAATTTCAACCTGAGGCACTGCTCTAGCAACTGGCATGTGTAAGGTGTTTAGTTCCGCCAAAAATTTCAAAACATGACTCAGATTTTTTAAATCATTGCTTCTTCCCTTCCTTGCTGTTTTATATTTGTGCCTGCTACCTAATTTCTATGTTCATGTATTTTTTACACTAACTTCTACCCATCCAAACTCAAGATCTCAAAATTAATCTGTGCTCTGGGTTCTTTATATGAGACGAAATCAGGTTTATATTTTTCCAATCATATTAGTGTATTGTATAGACACCAAGGATTGAATTCAGAAATTCATTTATCCATCTGAAACTAAGTTACTTTGTCTTCAAGAAACTTGAGGAGGTTCTCTGAGGTTGTGTGTGTGTAACTGCTAAAATTAGGGGAAAGATTTCCTGAACTTTCTTTGTATCCAGGTCTACTGCAGGACCAAACTTATTAATAATTTGAACGATTCAGTCCTGTGTAACACTGAGTATTAACTGCAAGTATGTGTCTTTACAGTTTCCAGTCCAGTGTTTTAATATTGCAGGTGTTGTTTTGAACTTGCTTTTCCTGAGTATTTTTATTCACTTTGCCTACAGTATTTGTCAATTAATCATTAGGTAGCAATACCAGTAAAGAAAGGCAAGCAAACTAATATATACATGTAGTCTGTGAAGAGAACACCAGGGCTTGCCCTGTATGCTTGACTGTACCAAGATGGAATTTTTATTTATGAACCATTCCTATAATTAAATTCCTCCCTTTTCTTTTTTTTAAGTTTGTGTATTCCCACCAGTAAATGAGAAAAGGAGGTCAGAAAGCATGACTATAAATAGACAAACTGTTTTTGGAAGCTGAGCTCAGCTCGTAGAGACTTTGAAAGTTCAGTTCCTTTGTGACAGATAGGTGCTGAGCAGTCTGAATATTCTTTTTCTAAGAGTATGGTGAAAATTGAAGGAATTGCTTTTCTTTGGGATTTAATTATAATTCTGTGTTGTCTTTAGTGGCTGTAGGGTGGTAAGACCTTAATAAAAGAAATCCTCCCATGTTAGGAAGCAAGACTTGAATGCCTTGTTTCGGTATAACAGTGCTAACACTACAAGAACCAGCAATAAAGGAGCCAACAATGAGGTTGGCTTTCCCCCTCAAATGAAGACTCTGACCTTGAATCTTTTATCCAGTTGGTTCAAGGTCCTAGGTCAGACCTCTTCTGCTCAGAGAAGTTGTGGCTGTCCCATCCCTGGAAATGTTCAAGGCCGGGTTGAATGAGGCTCTGAGCAACCTGGTCTAGTGAAAGGTGTTGCTGCCTATGGCAGCAGGGCTGGAACAAGATGACCTTTAAAGTTCCTTCCAGCCCAAAGCTGTTCTATGATTCCATGATCAGGAACATGTTAGGAACAAGATAGAAGGACTTAAACCTCAATAGTATTGAAATGCCACCTTAATTTTCAGCACAATCTTAAGTGCGTTCTTGATATGAAATCTGCCTTGAGGATTGGCTGAAGAAATGAGGTCAGCACACTGTAAAATTCATCTTCAATCAAAAAAGTGTATAAGAACGTCTCTTTGGATTTGTGGGATACTTATTCTTGCAGTGAGTTTTTTTATATGCCTTCAGGAGGAGACTTGTAATACTGAAAAAGATTATGTGATAGGCAAAGGTATTTTCACACTTTAGTAAGAACAAAAATGACAAAAGTTCACCCATAAAACAACTTAAGGAACTTAGCAACTGCAGATGAGGAGAAGATGGAGATGCTTAAAGCCTTCTTTGCCTCAGTTTTTAGTGGGAAGACAGCTTGTCCTCAGAACAGCTGCCCTCCTGGGTTGGTAGATTGTGTTAGGGAGCAGAATGGTCCCCCTGTTATCCAAAAGGAGGCAGTCAGAGAACTGCTATTCATAAATCTATGGGCCCAGATGGGATCCATCCCAGGGTGATGAGGGAGCTGGCAGATGAGCTTGCAAAGCTGCTCTCCATCATTTACCAACAGTCTTGGCTCACTGGTGAGATTCTGGATAATTGGAAGCTGGCCAGTGTGACACCATTCACAGAAAGGGTGGGAAGGAGGATCTTGGTAATTATAGACCACTTAGCCTGACCTCAGTACCCAGTAAGGTATTGGAGCAGTTAATATTGAGAGCTATCATGCAGCACTTACAGGATGGCCAGGGTATCAGACCCAGCCAGCGTGGGTTTAGGAGGGGCAGGTCGTGTTTGACCAACCTGGTCTCCTTTTATGACCAGGTGACCTCCTGGTGGATGCAGGGAAGGATGTGGATGTTGTCTATCTGGACTTCAGCAAGGCCTTGGACACTGTCTCCCTCAGCACCCTCCTGGAAAAGCTGACAGCCCATGGCTTGGACAGGAGCACTCTGTGCTGGGTCAGGAACTGGCTGCATGGCCAGGCCCAGAGAGAGGTGGGGAGGGCTCTGCACCCAGCTGGGGGCCAGGCACCAGTGGTGTCCCTCAGGGGTCTGTGCTGGGGCCAGTTCTGTTCAATATCTTCATTGATGACATGGGTGAGGGTATTGAGTCTTTCATTAGTAAATTTGCAGATGACACTAACCTGGGAGCATGTGTGGTTCTGTGGGAAGGTAAGAGATCTCTGCAGAGAGACCTGGAATGGTTGAATGGATGGGCAGAGTACAATAGGATGAAGTTTAATAAGTCCAAGTGCTGAATCCTGCATTTTGGCCACAATAACCCCTTGCAGTGTTATAGGCTGGGGACGGTGTGGCTGGACAGTGCCCAGGCAGAAAGGGATTTGGGTGTAGTGGTGACAGCAGCTGGACATGAGCCAGCAGTGTGCCCTGGTGGCCAAGAAGGACAAGGACATCCTGGCCTATGTCAGGAACAGTGTGCCCAGCAGGAGCAGGGAGGTCATTCTTCCCTTTGTACTCGGCACTGGTGAGGCCACACCTTGAGTGCTGTGTCCAGTTTGGGTCCTAGTTTAGGAAGGATATTGAGTGCTGTGTCCAGCTGTGGCCCCTCAGTTTAGGAAGGACATTGAGTGCTGTGTCCAGTTCTGGGCCCCTCAGTTTAGGAAGGACATTGAGACGCTGGAGTGCATCCAGAGAAGGCAACGAGGCTGGTGAGGGGCTTGGAGCACAAGCCCTGTGAGGAACATCTGAGGGAGCTGGGGGTGTTCAGCCTGGAGAAAAGGAGACTCAGGGGTAACCTTATCACTCTCCACAACCACCTGGAAGGTGGCTGTGGTCAGGTGAGGTTGGTCTCTTTCTCCAGGCAGCAACTGACAGAGCGAGGGGACACAGTCTCAAGCTGTGACAAGGGAAATAGAGGTTGGATATTAGGAAAAAGATTTTACAGGAAGAGTGATAAAGTACTGGAATGATCTGCCTGGGGAGGTGGTGGAGTCACCGTCCCTGCATGTGTTTAAAGAAAGACTGGATGTGGCAGTCAGTGCCATGGTTTAGTTGATGTATTCAGGCATGGATCTTCGGGTTGGACTCGATGATGTTGAAAGTGTCTTCCAACCTAGTGATTCTTTGTGGTTCTGTGTGTGAACTTTCATCTGCCTAGGCCAATTAGCAGTGGTGATGAAGAAAGATAGGTAACAAGATAGGTAACAAGAATTTGGGGCAGTTTACGCCAATCCACACAGGTTTTATGCTCCTTGGTTAGGTATAAGCAGCTGAGTTGTTCCTGGGCATGCTGAAGATATGATTTCCTGAGTGTTGCATACATACATACAAGACATCACACCTCGTAAGTAATGACTAAAAAGTATGAACACTATCAAGAGGAAAAATCTGAGGAAAATACCACAATGGATGGCATAGCTTTGTCTGTGGTAGTCAAATGGATATGTCAGCATTTGTCTCAGTAATTGAACACTAAGTTATTTAATTATGTTTGACAGACACAAAGCAAGCCATTTTTATTTAAAGACTGATAAAGGCATACTAAGAATGGTGAGAGTGCTTATATATCATCTAGTGAGATGAGACTCTTCAGGAAAGGAAAGGAAAACCATGTTTAGAGTTTCTTTCATAGTGGGGACAATAAGAGAGTTTTGAGGAAACCAGAGATGGGTTGAGCCTTGTGACTCTCATTTGTTATCTACTGAGAATCTTTCAGTCTTTCTTCTCTGGCAAAAATGATAACTTCCCTACTGAGTAAAAGTCACATTCTTTGTCTTGTCAGCATTGTCACAGTAGTAGAACTGATTATTAGTTTTAATAGACCAGAAAGAAATACTAGAATTTTCTTACTGGTGTGGGTCACTGTCTCTACCATTGCTTGGTAGAAATAGGGAAAGATTTTTATGTATTCAGAATGATGTGTAAATTGTATCACAGCTTTGTTGTTAGAAGCATGATGAATATAAATTTAATGAAATACAGGACAATTTCCTCTGCATTTTCTGAGAAAGATGCCTATTGCCCTTCTCTGTGTTAGTTACACCTCAGTTCACAGGCTAATGGGTATAGTGAGGTCATATTAGAAAAAAAAGTGCTTTTTAATATAAGACTTGCAGAACCTAGGAATATTGATTTCTTTGTTACACAAGATAGAGTATATTTTAAACCATCAATTTTTATTTAATGAGAAATCATTGAATTCCACCTTCAGTCTCACATCTTGGCAGTCTTCAGGTTTCTTAAATATAGAAACATTTCGGTCTGAATAGTACTTTTTGCAAGGTCTAGTATTAGCTGATTCCAAGGGATTCCTTGCTGAAAAAGGAAAGAAGACTATTTACTGAGTGGTTAACACAGATAATATCTATTGTCCTCTGTGTCTACAGCTTGTTCTCATTAAGATCAGTTGTCTTGCCATTGGATAAATATTCATTTTTCATTAAGGCTTCGTAAGGGCAAGAAAAAGATCAAGTTTTATGTGTGTCTTTATGGCTTCTAAAATAATTTATTTCTGTCTTTTTTTTTTTTTTAATGAATAGTGATGCTGATTTATTTCTTAGGAGGAATTATTCTTATTGTCACCCTAATTGCAACCAGCCTTACTTATCATGAGCATTAAAAACAGACTTATATTTTTAAGTCAAAAACCCCTAAGGGATCCATTTTACAAGCAATAGCCATATTCCATCAGTCTGCTGTTACTTTTATTTCAGATTGTTTTTCTCTTGCTCTCAGGAAAGTTTCCATGGTTGTGTTCACTGTATTATTGTAATAGACTGGAGGTGCTCTTTCACTGTCTCCTCCCTTTGCAGGACACAAAGACTGTAAGTATTTAAAGGTGAAGCAAACAGAAATCAAAGGCACCAGCTGAATTACTGAGAGAAATAAAAATCGTGGACTGGTAGCAGGCATAGGGACTGAGTAAGAAGCATTCTCATATTATTACTGAGAGTACCCCAGGCTTTTTTGTTACATCTTTTGTGAAGGTTTGTGCAGTAATTTCCTGAGAAAAAAAGCCAAAACCCAAAATACACTTCTGCAGCACAGGTTCACAGAATCACAGAATGTGCAGAGTTGGAAGGGACTTGCAAGGATCATTGAGTCTGACCTTTTCAGCAAGGAATCCCTTGGAATCAGCTAATACTAGACCTTGCAAAAAGTACTATTCAGACCGAAATGTTTCTATATTTAAGAAACCTGAAGACTGCCAAGATGTGAGACTGAAGGTAGGAGGATTAAAAAAAAAAAAGGCTTGAAAATAGCTTTCAATAATTTCTCATTAAATAAGAGGACTCGCCATGTTGCTGAGAGGGACATCCCCTTTTGTTTTTAGATTTCAAATGGAAAATGAACTGTTTGGTGGCATGGTAGGTTTTTCAGCAAAAATAAGTCTCTTATTCTGTATCTCCTTTACTATTGACTAACTTA
The DNA here is from genome assembly GCA_013400215.1 of Cisticola juncidis. Taxonomy (NCBI): domain Eukaryota; kingdom Metazoa; phylum Chordata; class Aves; order Passeriformes; family Cisticolidae; genus Cisticola; species Cisticola juncidis. The sequence continues at coordinate 328,219 of VXBR01005811.1, forward strand.
TGCCATAGATACGTGGTAATCAATTAAAGTTTGCCTTGTTTGTGAAAATGTGTTTCAATCTGAACTATTCAGCCTTTTTTATCATGAAGTAAGTCTTCTTGAAAAGCCCATTTTCTGGTGTTCAGCTCATTTTAATGTGTCTTTCTCTGGATTTGTTCTAGTGTACCACTGAACTTCGTAAAATGTATACACCAAGAATGGGCACACATTCCAGAATGTGCTTCACCATGGCTGAATTCAGAGATGATGCAATGTCCCTACTTCACTATTTGACATTTCTGTGGCATTATAGTCAAAGATTATGTGATCTATTAGTTATGTTATCCATTTCAGGTGACTGGAATGTTTGCCTTTTGGGTTTTTCACATATTCTGACTTTTAATTGTGTCACAACTTATGAAAGAAAAAAATTTAAAAATTGATTGGTATCCTGGAATGGAGCCTTTAGTGAAATAGAAAGTGGTTTTCATACATTCTCTATGCGTTGATATTTTAACTCGGGTTTTTCTGCTCTTGAGAAATTAGAATGTGAATTACATGAAAGTATTGTTTGTATATTTGTAACTGATATGAAAAAGTAAAAGAAATGGAAATTTGAAGTGAACTGCACTTTCAGGTCCATAATGCTCCAGTATTTAGCTAGGATGCTTCCCTGAGCAGGTGGAACCTGCTTGAACCAGCTGTGTTTATTTTTTTGATTGGCTTGTCACTGGTATGTCCATTTCATCTTGCACCACTTGAAAAGTATCACTGAAAATAGCAGGTGGCATAATACCAAATGATTTTACTTAAGACCCTTCTGAGGCAATATTCAACAAGATAACTTGTCTAGGTATCACTTGTCTTTAAAACTTCCCAAATACATTTTCTTCAGATTGAAGTGGATGTTGTCAGCTGTGATGTGTTACTCAGAGTCACTGTGCCAGTGCTGCATGTCAGGTGTGTTGAAGTGAATCTTGGATAAATTACCTGAAATCAATGAAGTTGCCCTGATGCACTGAATTTTGAAACTTAGGAGGTAGAGGAACCACTACTTTTGTATCACTGCAGTTTAAAATTTTAATTTGTCTCCACAGCATGTTTGTAATTACTCATTCAGTTTCAATAGGTTTCTATAAAGGTATTTGGTCATGGTTGAGTTTCTTAGAGTCATCTCTTACCAACCACAGGAGGCAACAGGTTGTTTCAAAATTCTTTAAATGGCAAAAGTAACAGATTTAGTTATATTTTGAGCTTATGTAACTTCAATTTCTAGTAATTGAAATGACTCAGGAGATTCTGTTAGATAAAGGCAACCAGTAATAGAAGTCTGTCTGGCAGGAAAGTATTTTTGAAAATGATTGTTACTTTATTTTTTAATAAATTAGATTTTCATTATCTACAACCTTTAACTTATTCCTGTAGCAGTTTTTGACTTGTTTTATTTGTCCTTTTCTGATATTTGGATGCTCAGACAAGATGCTACCTTTTGGTTATGAATGCCACAAAATGATATTAAAGTTCTCTCTTTACTCTTGCAATATTCCCGTCCTGATATAAGTCAGGATTAACTCTGCTGTCGTAACAGTCAAAAGTAATTGTTCATGATTTTTGATCACTGATTTCTAATCAGTCAAAAGACCTTCAGTGTCTCCTTTTGCTGATTTCAAGTTCAGTGATTAGCAGATTCCTGTGGATTTTCTGAAAATCTGAACTTCAGTCATGTTCTGTGTAACTCCTTTCTCTGATTGTAACTCTGTAACTCTTTCATCTGTTTTAGCTCCTTGCTCCTTTAGGTGTGAAATTCAGATTGTATGCGCTGTGAACCTCCTTAACTGGCTATGAAATTCCTATTTCTCCTGTGTAGTCTTAGTAGCACTTCTTCCTGATTATGCCTTCCTTTTAAACAGTGGTTTTCCAAGTTTGACTCTACATTTCCTAGAACATTAGGAGGAGTTTCCCAGATATTCCTCTTTTGAGAAAGATTTTTTTATATTAATGACTTATGTATTTACTGCCAGGGGAAGAAGGTGACTGAATTTATTCATTCAAAGTTAGGTATCTTCAATATATGGCTGAGTTGCCTTTCCAAGCCCAGTTTCCATTTAAATATCAGAAGACTTGAATAATGCTATCTACTCTGCTGGCCTTGGATTTCTTGCTTCTAGGAATTAATGCTTGTTGTTCTTCAGAACTGAAGAATTTTGAATCATCATTTTGGGTAACTTTTTGCCCTGCTTATAAGGGTGGGAAATGTAGCAGAAGGGCAGTGTAGCCTATTGGAGATATCTTCCTTTGTAGTTGCAGCAGCAGCCTGGCAGCACCAGCAACCAGGGCACAGATGAAGCTTCATGACTGTGGGAGCTACATAACAGGTCTAGATATCCCTGTCTGGCCAGGACAGTTCTGAAAACAGAATATCCTGGCATCCTGTTGGAAATGGTCAGGATGGTTTTGTGCTGTTTCTTGGGGCATGAGATTTTCTTTCTGCGGCTACTCCCCCCTCGCCCCCTCCAGCTGCAGCTGTAGGAATTAAGTGGTTTCTGGGGCTTGAATGTGAAATGTCACAAATGAAAATCACTGCACTGGGTTATGGAACCTGACACAGAACAGGTCCCTGTCACATCTACTAAGTGGCCATAAGGAATGCAGGGGAAAAAAATTACAAAAATTGCAAACAAGAAAAGAAAAATCACATGTATTTAGTAACAGAAGAAATGACTGTATTTCTGAGGCTGTTCGTTGAATGCTTGAATTGTCTCTAAATATTAGCTGTTGTTGTTTTTTTAAGTCTTCCTTGATAAAATGGATTGTTTCATTTTCTGTGGCCTTTTAAAATGGACAGCATTTAATTTTGAAGACCTACAAATGAATAAGGTCCAGCCAAATGAATGAGTCATTAAAGAGATGCAGCATCCTGTTCCTGTGTGCTCTGTAGCCATAACATCACCCTTTCCTGGTGTGTAGAGACACCATAGGCACTTCTTCTGTCAGTAATTTGGAGCATTGAGATCAGTCAGTTCCTGAAGCTCCCATCAGCTTGAACAATTTCAGATCAGCAGTGGGCACAATTTGCAGGCTGATTAGGACTAAATCTTTTCTAATTACTTTTCTAGATATCTTGGCCCACATTCCAAACAGAGAAGATGCTGACCTGCTTCTGCCCTGGGCCACTCTTGTCATCCAAATTCTTCTCTCTCTCTCCTCTGTGACGCAGTTGAATATTTCCAAAAGGCTAATCTGGTGGGACAAAATAAATCTTGTCATAAACATAAATTGAAAAATACATGAAAAATGGTGAATCCTTTACAGTCTTTAGAGTTAGGACAGTTCTTCATCCTGAGGTAACTGTTGGCCTGTGAGAAGCAGATCTACCTCTCTTAGCACAGAAAGGGTAGATGATCTTCATCTATGAAGATCTATGATCTTTAGAAGTATTCTCAGCTTCTTAAACAAGTTCTGAGAGTTTACTGTGTTCATGTATAGTGTAATATATTTTGCTTTGAATTAGTGACCACTGCCTATGTGAACCATCACTTGCTGAAAAATGGATGTTTTCTATGACTGTATTTTTTGGTTCTATCTGGAAACTTGCTCATTGATATTTTTAGCCTTCTCTTGTCTCTGTACATTTCTAATTTTTGCTCTATTTTCTTGCCAGTGTCTGAACAGTTTTGTTATTTCCTGCTGGCTAATGGCTTCTAGTAGGAGTGGCTGCTGCTGTAGTAATGGGTTTTGATAGGCATATTTCAAAACTTCAGGAAAACAAATATGATCTTAGGCTGTCTCTAACATAACAGTAGAAAGATAATTCTGTAGAACAAATGAAAGGCCTTTGGTCTTATGAAATTTTGTTTCTGCTCTTCTGGAGAAATTTTCCTAGAATTGACACTCTACTCTGCTGAGAACAGCAAAACAGCTAACTTTATTTATTAATATTCATGTGTGTGATTTCTCTGTTAAAATCGGCACACCCAGAATCCTCCAAGGCTGATCAGCGTTCAGTGCTGGCTTGACTGGGATAAAAAGTGTCAGTTCCTTACCCCTGCTTGGTATAGTACATCTTGTGGGGGAAAAAGTAGTTTTCTTCTGCCTCCAACTGTGTTTTAAAAAACTGTAAATTGTCCCTCCCTATTACTTGCTTGTTGTCTGTCATTTTGAAAACATCAGTAGTACCTCTAGTGAAGTGGGGCTTTGCCAAGCTGGAGAGTCAATGAAAACACTACTTGGAATACGTGTCTGGTGTGGTAAACACCAGCAGAGCCCAGTGGATAATGTTTGAAAAGCAGAATGCACAATTTGTCATCAAGCATCATTCCCAAATTTAATCAGCTACTAAAAGAGTAAACAGACAGTAATCGAAACTGAATCAAATGGGAGTAAAATCAGAATGAAAAAATCTAAAGCTGTCCTTACTTGTTGTTACAAATGTCTGGCTATTTTTACTATTTAAGCATTACATTGGATTTCATGTTGATGAAACACATAGTGTGAGATGCTCATGAAATGAACAGCCAAGTGAGATGGTGAATAAATAGGAAAGGGAAGAGATCTTGGATTCCCTGGTGAATATATCTCTGTTCTTGTTTTGCATTAGTGAGAACAGCATGATTTTTCATAAGATGGATAGAGTGTTAAAAATTGTCTTGGGAATGTGCCTGATTTTGACTGAGGGCTGTCTTTAAACAGTGGATGTGAAAAGGCATGGCTCTGTGAATGTGTACATAACATAGATGTTGAAGATTGCATTTTGTTATGGAGAAACAGTTGTTTATAGAAAAGTTCATAGAAAAGGGTATTTATTCCTTTCTCCAAATAACAAAACAGACAAATGCAAAAACATTAAAAATTGAAACACGGTATGCAGTAAAATCAAGGTGGAGCTTTGTTTTTAAAATAGGTGAGTATCTCTTAAGTTCAGAGATTTTTTTAAACACAGTTCTGTACAGTATGGACTAGGTGTCTACAGGGGATTTTGTGTATGGTGTGTAAGAGGTACAAGGCTGCACTCCTTGTTGGAATGGGGGAGGAATGCTCGTGCTGGCTGACATCTGCCTTCAAGCCCAAAGTGTGCTGTGCCCAAAGTGTGCTGTCAGACAGACCGTGCCTTTCCTGGGCTCTCAGGACAGGTCAGCTCTCTTCCCTGTGTATTTATAGCAGTGGTTACTTTTAAGCAGGATCTACTGTCTATCTCCCAGGATGATATGACATTAGTGGATGCCTGTGGTGACAAAAGCTCTGCAATTTTTCTTCTTGTTGTAGGCTGGTTATTTTCTCATTACTTTCAGCTCTCTTCCTTGGGATTAGCGCAATATTAGTTAAATTTTCTTAGTCCATGCTTATTAACCCTCACATTTATTTAATTGCCTGCCGTGGTCACCTGAGAAATGTAGTTGGAAGGAGTTTTCTTGTGAAAATATGTTGAGCATTTCTGTTTCTCCTGGGAATATTCTTTCAGCATTTATGTAAAATTCTTGTTAAGTGGCTGGATATAAATACACACTGGAGCATGCACATAATTCCTTTGAAGGTGAGTAATTTTATTGATTGGTCTGTTAACTGTATATAATGTTGCCTCCCATCACACCCAAAGAGGCTGAGAGATCCAGGTTCCTCTGGCTGTGACACTTGTGGCAATGACTTGACTTTTTTACAAGAGCCTAGGCAGGCAGAGCCCTGCAATCTCTGCTACTGACTACAATCACAGCCACCAGCCTGAATTATTTGCTGTACCCTTTTGGATACAGCTCTGTCCCAGGGAAGAGAGGTCTGTTTTTTCAGGTTGTTAGGAGAACACCATCCTTCATTGTCCTTCTCTTCCAACACTGGTTTATTATCGTATACAGTAAGATCTGTTTTATTTTTTAGTCCTTCCCCCACAAGTGGAGAATAAGTATCAGAGATACTTTCTCTTTCCATAATAGTGACAGTTTTGGAAGGAAGATACCAAAGGTATCAAGCAGGTGACAAAAAGAAGAGAAGATTCCTTCATTTGCTGAGTAGTTCTGCACTGAAATTCCTTGAGAGGGAATACTGTGGAGGCTAAAAGTTCACAAATGTTCAAGAACTGTCTGGACACCTGAAGGGAAGCAAAACCAAATGGGGAATAAATCAAATGGGGATTATGAAATTCAGCACTGCAGCCTCTTCCCCCTGAGCTGGAAGTTGGGGGAGTATTTTAGAGGAGTATCACTGAGTATTATTCCAGTCCGTATGGGCTTTCCTACATTTCCTCCTAGCCATAGTACCAGACTGGATGCTGAGTGTCTTGTGGCTGTCCTGCCCTCTTGACAATTCTCTTTAAAGGATGCTCATAATAACACCAGATGATGTCTCTGGCTGTATGGAACAGAAAGTAGGGGAATTGTTGGTGCAGTGAAGCTTTCTGGCTGTGTGGAGAATGAGAAGGATTAAAAACAGTAGTGAATTTCTCTCCTTAGCTTATTTTTCTGAAGTCTCCCCTTGTTCTTCATCACTATACCTGATTGAATCCTAAACCTATTTTTTTTTTAAGAGGTCCATCTAAAAGCAAATTTTGGACAGGACACACACAACTGTACAGGGATCTCTTAGAGGTGAAAACCTAAAAAATCATGTTAAAATTGAAAATCTACACTACAAATCACACAAAAATACATGTGTGGATTAAAAAAAATTATCCTTATAATGAGTGTTGTTACATTTGGTTTTTCTGCTATGTCTGCTGCATACATAGTTATCTTTTGATTGGCAGTGACTAATAGCTTCTTGAGTTCTGCTGAAGTCAACTTGTTCTGTTCCCCAAGCCAGGAGTGGTTCCTAATGCATGGCTGGCCCGCTGGTCTGCTCATCTGGGGCCGTGCTGCAGATGATGCAGGCTCTTCTGTACAACCCTGGGTTTTCAGGGTGAAAAAAGTAGTAGATGACCATTTCTTCTGCCCTCTGCAGTTTTTTTTTAGCTGCCTGTCCTGAGCTGGTAACTCCTACCAACAAAGGGCCTTACTAACTTGTCTGCAACTCTAAGTGTGTGCAGGTACTCTCTTCCTGGAGCTGAGCAGCACCTCTGCATGCTGCAGCTTTCCATGGCGAGCTGTGAGCTTGCTCTTGCCTTTTAGCCTCCACAATTTCAGGGCCAGTAAGCCATCAGCATGAGCCAACAGCAGAATTCCCCCACAGACACAGCACCTCCAGGAGCCCAGCCAGGTTCAGCTTTGCTATCCAGCATCTTGGTTTATAGCTCTTTTCTTACCCAGTACATCTCCCAGTGTATCACATCAGGCAATTGCTGCTTTTCACACTCCACGTGTATATTTGTGACCAGTGCAAAAATATGGCAAATTTGCTCCTTTTATTCTTTCATGTTTTGTGTACACCTAAAGCCTGTAGCTGTTTCAAATTATTATGGTGTGCAAAAAATATATACTGTCATTCCAGATCTAGATACTTTCAGTTAAAGCAGCAAGTACAGCAATTTAATTGAAAGCATTCTATTTTTTATTAGCTTTGCTAGATCTATCTGCTTACTGAACCCTTCTGTGGTACTGGGATCATCATTATTATTTTAACTCATCTACGGATTTGTGCAATTACCAAAGTCTTTCCTCAGTGTAAAGCAGTTTTGCCTGTTGCCATGTGCACTATATGTTATTTCAATGTATGAAATACCAAGCTGTCTGAGACGTTGCTGAGCTGTCATAATAACAGAGCCAAAAATCCCACTGCCTGGTATCCATATGCTCAGCTGGCAACATCCCTCAGTCACTCAAAGTGGTTTCTTTGGGTGAAAATGGTCAAGAGATCATAAGACCTTTGATGATACTTGCAGTAATGCCAAAGTGGTGACAAATCCCTTCACTGGTATGGAGAGATACTCTGGGTTCTCCTATGATCTTGGGTTTGCACTGTGTTTGGAAGAGATTTGGACATGGTTTCTCACACAAGCTTGGATTGGGCAGTAACACTACAAAATTCAGAATATCATTCTACACCACCATTGGAACAAGGTAAGATTGTTAAGATCAGAGTATGAAATAAAAAAAATCTTGGTTTTTTTCTGTGTTTTTAAAATAATATTTGTTATAATATTATAATAAATAATTATTTAATATAAATATAATTATTTAAAAATTATTTAAAAATAATTAATATAAATATTATAATAAATAATGTTATAATAAATAATATTTGTTAATAGGTACTGGAAAAATAGAGACTTCAAATTTCATGTGTAGTGGGATCACTGGAAGATTGCTACAACTTCTGTGTTGTTTCTATGACTTTTTAAAAGAGTCTAATCTTTTTTGGTCAATTTTGAGAATCCTTCAGAGTGAGACAGAAAGCAAGACAATTCTATTTAACTCCACAGATTTAAGTTTCCTCTAGATTAGGCCTGAATAGAGCCTTATATTTATCCCCTTTTGCTGCCACTGGAGTGTGATATCACAGAAGGACTGAGTGTGGTCCCTGTTTACTTGCCTTGGTCAAATTTAGCCTTAATGATTTTTTTTTTCATCACAGTGGTTACTGCAGTGTAAAAAGCAATGAGACAAGGAGTTTATTGCAGTTGGTTACAAAGTGCTTTATGGTGCTGCTATAGAAAGAGCTTTTAGGGTGTACTTGGAAAATCTTATGTAACCTTGTATCATTTATGTCTTTGCCTGAGTGTTTACTTACCCTGAACTGTGAGATGTGACCCTTTAATATCTGTTTCTAGTCTTGCCTCTTCCCAGTTCAAATATAACTTAAGTATCCAGTATATAACAATTTCTCTAAAAAATTAAAGGAGAAGGTTAATGCTTCATAGCCTTTGAAATGTTTTTAAGCTATTCTTGGCTAGTACAAGGATCTGATTTCTATTTCTGGCTGCACTTGAATTATTGGTTGCTAATATTGCATCTAAATTGAAATAAGGGGAAAGGAAAGTAAAAATGCTATAAAAATGAAATTATGTGATTTTAATGTCTGCTATTGTGCAACTTGCCAGGAATAGAATAAAATGCTATCTACCATTTGGTAACTGAGAATTGCTGTGTTCCATTAGCACAGCCAGTATTGTGCTGCTGCTGGCCCATGAGATATTAACTTTCCCAGTCTTGAATGATTTTCTGTGGGGAGCTGTGGAGATTTGAGTTCACTGAATCTTGCAGTGTAACGTTTAATCTTTGAGTTCTTCAAAGACATAAAAGTAATATGCTAAAGATTACAAAATCACTTAGTATTCCTTTGTCTTAAAATAATTGCAGGTTAATAGTAATAAAAATGCATGTATTAATGTTATATTGGTGAAAATATTGGCGGTTTTGGTTTTTTCCCCCTAAAAAGGCTAAACCTGATTGTTAATTTACTTTAGGGCTATGGCTTGTGCATACATGAAATGTTTCCTGATTTTGGACTTGGATTAAACCAAAACTGAGAAACATGTTCCTATCCAAAAACTTGGAGTTGGAATCAGTCAGGACCTGGTAACTTGATCAAGTGTGCCACCTTAAAATTGTTCTGGATGAAGAGCAGTCTGTAAAGTGAAATATTAATTTGGAAAGTCTAGGCCACATCAAATCTCATATCATGGCCTCAGCTGTGGCTCACCAATTTCAAGGCCGCAAAGAGAATAATACAAATAACTGGTCTGATCACCTACATAATTCAAAGCACAAAATGTCACTCAGTAATTCCTGCTGTGGAGGAAATTCATCTATTCTAAGATCGAAGTAAAAGCTGTCAAGTCTGATAAATTGTTACTGAACTCAGCATCTTTGAGAGAAACCTACCATCTGAATTACAGACTAACCATTGATAAAGTCCTTAGTTCCTTTGGTAATCACTTTGTTACTCATGGCTGTGACTAGCTCATTCTCTGCTGTTGGGCTGAATGAAGGAGTTGAGTGGGTTAAATGTGTGCTAATGCTGGTCTTTTGTCCATTTCTGCCTTTCTCCTAGTGCAGTTTTTTTCAAACTGTAATTCTCAACTTGGTGAAAAATGTGCACAGTGATGTGAAATGGCTACATTATAGTAGACTGAAGACTAGCAGGAAATAAAATTACCAGAGAAAAGACAAAGAAAGGAGAGAATATCCCATGGAAAGCATTTCATCTTGAAATACAGTGAATATTGCAACTTCTTTGCCAATGGGCAGAAGTGGTGTGTATCAACTGAGATAATTACGTAGTGGTGTTGAAATCACCAAAGTTGTTAAAGTTCGATTGGAAACAGAATTTGGCCACTTACGGTCTATTTTTAGCCTATTACTCATATAAAAATACAAAGATGGGTTTAGTTTTCTGAACAGATGTCCTTAATGTTTGTTTGAACAGTCCCATCCAAATGTTCTGGAATTTCTGCTCATCATGCAGGGTATTCCTTGAAGCTCTAATTGCTAAACTCTTGGGCAGGGAGAAGAGTGTTAGGTCTTGCAATGCAAGTGTGAATTTAAGACTGCACAACCAACCTGTATTTTGACCTGGGAATTGTGGACAAGGTGACAGGAAGTTATCTCACTTATCTCTTTATTGATTCAGGAAGGCTTAGCAAGGCAGATTTTGAAAGACACATCTCTGACTTTTGAATTCAGCAGGACTCTTCCTTGTCTGCTATGCTGAAGTTATTTTTACTTTCTTATTAATTCTCACCTGACCTTTTGGTAATTCTTCTGTTAACAAATTATTAATTTCTGGATACTGAGCTTGAGAATGTTTTGCAATAGAAAATACTTTGGGAGGGGTTGTTTTTCCTAATGTCACCCATCTCTTTTACACTTCTCTTTCTCTGAAAATCAGATTACAAATGAATGATTGTGCTGTAATTCCAGCCTGCAATATGGTGACACCATTTTTGGTGTAGCAAACTACTTTGTCAGAATTAAAAACCTGTAAAGTGATTTTATATAGATAACTTCTGAATATGACATACTGCAGGTTTCCATAGATTCTTCCAGTTGCAATGCAGCCCAGCACCTAGGATGTTAAAAGATATATTCAAATATGCTCTTTTATTCACACAAGTTTTTATGTTGCAGCTGGCTGTGTAAACAAGAAAAATCACAATATAATCTAATTCTGTATATTTTTGTAGTAAGGAACATAGTATAAAAAGTATTGCTTTTAATTTTCTTCAGAACATGTTAACAATTACCTGTGTTTTTGATGTCTACAACTGCTGTACATATCTTATATTCTGAGCTGTGTTCTTAAGCAGTAAAAACCACTTACAGTTTCCTTTTATTTCGAATTTAACAGGACACTGGTCTAGTGTCTATCTTGACGTGTAGACAGATGTCTCTATCAGTATTTATTTATTTATATTCAAACATAAGGCAAACAGTTGTGAGTTGAGTTTTGTCAGCTGTGTTGTTTTGGAGAATTTAGATCAGTTATCCTGATCCCCGAATGCAAGGGGGATCTTTAGCATCCATGTGTTCAGTAGCCAGGGATAGGCAGAAGGGACTTAGTTTTATCCTCTTATCAAGGCTATAAATAGCTTTATAATTAAAACATACAGCCTATGTGAGTTGAGGTTCTGAAGTAATTTTGGTGTTGAATAGTATTGATGTTTTGTCATTAGACACATAGTCTGCTAATTATGTGTGATTTGGGCTGTGCCTGGAGTGTCCTGTAAGTGAGGACCTGAATTTTGGCCTGGGTTTTATGGAGGTTGTGGATTAATAGAGGCATTAGCACTGCTGTGCAGCAGCTCCAATTTCTGTTGTTGATGTAACTCGGGATCTTATCAATTGCCTGCAGAAGCAGCTTGTAAAGGTAGGGTGTGATGCAGTGGATAATAAATGTCCTCACTGTTCACTCGGCATCTTTCAGTGAGTTTTTACAGAGGGAATGACAAGAGCTAAGGAAAGAGCAAAGTTTATTTCACTGGGAGACTGGAGGGCTCACAGATTGAGCCAAGAGTATGGACAAGCCTGAGTGTAATCCAGGTTTTAGCTCCTGAAGCTGCTGAAGTTCTGTTTATCAGTTCTCCTTAAGAATATGTGTGTACTTGCCAAGGTGTAAGTGTGTTTTCTCCATTGTTCTCATTCCAGCTTTACTTCGCAATAGCTCCTGAAGTCTCAGAGAAATTATTCTGGCTAGTGGGAGAAATAATAGCAGGGGAACATGCAGTGACACTGAAGATGCTTAAATATAAAAGAACACCCAAATTAGGGAAGAGCCACTCTGGTTTAGGAAGCTTGTGCTTTCTTAGAGCAGCCTGGAGTTCAGTCCTGGCTGTGCTGCCTGGCTGCCCTGCAGGCAGAATGGGCAGGTGGCTCTGTCTCTGCTACTGCTTGAACCTTTTCCACACGGTTTGTACACTGGCTGAGAACAGCACCATTGGAACCTGCTTCAGTGTGCCCCCATCACACTGGCTTTGACTTTAGCACTACAATCAGGGAACCAGGGATTAAGGCCAAAAAGTCTTTGAAGGTCTTAAGGAGCTGGCGTGCAAGCCCGGGTGGCTGTGCTGGTGCAAGCGGTGCTCTGCGCTGGCCCCGTGGTGTCACCAGCCTGCCCAGAGACGGTGTCTGTGCTGCACTGCCCTGCAGCACCAACACACCCACTGTCCCCTGCCGTGGGACTCCTCCTGGGCTCCAGGAAATGGGACTTCATAAATATAAACACTCTGGTGTCAGAGGATTTTGTGCACCTCTAATCGATTGTTTCTCTTTCCGCAGACAGCCCTCAAGCCACTGATTCTAGTAATGTAGATCAGAAAAAGTAGCAGTATCATGCAGTCACGTATATGCACACAGATTAGCAAGTCACTTCAGCTTGTTTTGTACTCCTGTTTTATGCTTGTCCTTCTAAGCTGCCTTTACTTGCTGCTTCGAAGTAAGTGCTCTGTGGTGTGACCTCAAGCTTGTTTCTAAGAGGTAACCAAAAATATGGAAAACTGAGGGAACTGAAGGGAAATATGTCGGTGTCAACTGTAGAAAATCTGCAAGAAGAAGGTCTGAAAATTTCTGTTAGCCAGTGGAAATTTTGCTGATTCACACCTGTCACAGGTCTCTTAATGATGAAGAGTCAAGGAGACAGATTGAATGTTTTGGCCGTGCAGAGGGACCAGGGGGCTCGGCTTCCTCCACATGAACTGCCTCTGGAGAGAGCTGGCACTTGGTGTGTTTGTTAACTGGGCCTTTTCAAGTGCATCAAGCTGAGGCACCCTGGAATCAAAACACACACAAGGGCAGGCTGCTGGAGAAAATGTTAGCAATAGAAATATCAGAGGGGAGCATTGCTCCATCTGCATCCATAGGAAGACAAACAATTATCTGAATTTAAGTCCAGGGAATTGGCAGATATTTCCTAGCAGTCCTATCTATGTATGGCAGGCTGAGGCACTGCTGCCCCCAACCTTCTGTATGTCCCTGCTGTCAGACTTACACTCCTGCCACAGGGTGCTGCCAAGAGATTGTGGGCACGTGCATTACTTGCATCATCCTGAGCTTTAATGCAAACCCACCTTTACCAGCTGATGATTATAAGGCTGTCAGTAATTCACCTGTGTCTGAGGCAGAGCAAACAGCCAGGGCAGCAACATCCCCAGCAGTGGCAGCTGGAGCCAGCCCTGCAGACTGTCAGGCTAAATATTCAAGATAATTAACAACAGGTAAATTCTCCAGGGAACATCTGCAAAACCTGTCTGTTTAGTGTGTTTGTGTGCCTCCATTCCTTGTGAAGCATCTGACCACTGGCAGCCTTTTGCACAGCCCTCTGTGTGACTGCCTGTGCTTTAGGCGCCTGCTGATTGCTGTGCCTTCAAATGTCGATGTGGTCTTTGACAAGTGTCAAAATCATGTTGGGGTAACAAGACTGCTGCTTTTTATTTGAGGCACTGTGACTGTCAACCTGATAGACTCCCAAAGTGATTCACACTGGAAGGCCCTCAGAAGTTCATTTAGATATTCCTAGTCTTCCCCAGTAAAATGTATTAGCTTTAAACTCTGTGCTGAGGTTTTAAGTGAAGCTGCATTGCTTCATAACTTTAAGACAAATGTGGGCAAATGAAACACAAAAAGAAATTTAAGGGAATGGGAAGCAGTTTGAAGAAAAAGTATTTAGAGACAGCCATTGATTAGTCTAGTCCATGAGACTGTGATTAAAGGACATTGCCAGAACAGCCATGGGTGAGATGGTCAATTTGAAGGAGGAAAAATCAGATTTCTAGTCCCAAATCTGGCAGCAAGGGTTGAATCTTGAAGAATAGAGTGTTTCTAACACTGGAAGCACTCAAAGGGCAGTTTAATGAACAGCAGTGTGGACCCTGTGGGCAGCAGTGAAAAATGAATGAAAATGGAAAAATCTTCTAAACATTGTTTAGAAAAGGAGACTGTTGCACATAGTCTGGGCCACATAGGGTCCATAGATGGGAACTAGCAGCACTTCTGCCATCACATTTGCACAGTTTCTGATAAGTAGACTTATAATTTCTAGTTTGTGTGTAAATTATGATAAGTAGACTTGTAAATTCATGCTGTTTTAGATTATCCTGTGATAATCTGATATTTTGTCTGATAATTTTGCTACCACAGTGAATAAATGCCTAACCATACTGACACATAAAACCACTGAAATTTGTTATTCAATGTGTCATATTTATCCACTTCTGTTGACAGCTTTAATGAACTGCAGGTCTTAAAAGTTTTATTTTCCCTGTGGTCATTCATGAAATCATTATTGAAGGGCCAGTGGAGTCAAGCAACCAAGTACTTCAACAGAAAACCTAACTCCTTTAAATTTCCCATAACAAGAAGAGGAGGAAGCTGTGTATTAAATGGAAGATCTGATAAATATGGCAAGTCACATGTAACTGGTGGGTTTCTTTTCTTTCATATATACATATACATGTTGTCTGTTTACTTTTTGATGATATAATTCCACATCACTCCTTGCTCCTCCCCACCCCAATTCAATCTGCCCCTATGGGAAGGTCCTCTCTAAGTTATATATTTGGAAAACTAGGACAATTTCAATTCTTCCTCCCAGAAAGGTGCCTTCTTCTCAAGCTTCTGAGTCATCATGGCTGTGACTCACATGGTTTGCTTTCATGAAGATGAGTCACTCCAAATTTTCTGGCATTAAGACTGTCCTACTCTCTATCAGTGATATCTGCTGTATGCTGGAAATGTTCTGAAGCAGAGTTTGAAGTAAGCAATAGTGAGGGGCAACGAATGAGAGGGAAAATCTTCAAGTGATAGTTTGATTTATCTTCTTAGGGGAGACAGGAAGTGGAAGAAGATGATGGTGATAAAGTATGGATTATTCTGGTGACAATAGCTGATATTCTTCCTTGGACTGCCAAGTTCCGTGGACAACAGTTCAGGAGACTGTTGAAGAGAAATTCTTTGCAAGGTAACTTTGACAAAGAGATTGAAAAATTTTTAAAAGAGGCTGAAATAGCTGATGCCTGAAAGTGAGAAGCCTTTCTATCTTTCAATAGCTGTAGGAAGCATATCAGCAGGTATGGCAAAAGCCAAAGTGGAATAATGATCATGTCCAAACTACAAGAGTAAATATTTACCTTTTCTGAGGTGAGATGGTATTTCTTCTCTTCAAAGGACCTAGAGGAGGATGGTAACAGCAAAAATGGGGTTTGCTTTGTTGTCTCTTTGAATCTTCTCCCACCTGGCTTTTTCTCTCCCCTGTCCTTTCTTTGAATGTACTTGAGAGCTTCAGGAGCCTGCAAGGCAAACTGAAGTAAAGCTGAGGAATCTTGGGTGGCTGAGCTTTACCTCATAACTGGAGGTTGGAAGGTTGGAAGATGCAGCAGAAAGGCCACTGGGTTAGGAGGCAGATTTGTATTCAGTTCCCCATTGTATGACTTCTGACAAGTCACTGAAGGCAGCAAAGAAGTTTTTTTTCTGTCATGCTGAGCTCCCCCCAGCATTATGTGGGGAGCCTTTTTTATGTTTTCCCACAGAACCTCACCATACCCCACTCCTTTAATTTAGAACACATCTGGAGGAACAGTTCCAGCTAGTATCCTCATGCTGCAATAGCTCAGTGATTAAAGCTCTTGGATGAAAAGGAGACCAGATTCCAATATTGTTCTTTCTGAGTTAATATAAAACCACTAGACCAGAGGAGTAGCATGCCACCTGGCTAGTGCTGTCCTTAGGTGGGACACTAACCTTCTTCTTGTGGACTTAGGTAACTAAGGAACCAAGAGAAGTCAGAAAGGAGAAAAGAGTTGTGGAAAGCTGTGTTCTGGAGCCAAATGGTCAGAGAACTCACTAGATCTGAAGGAAACTTGTCCTCTTCCTCCTGCATATGTAATTTCTGGGTCTTGTACAGTGACTCTTTGTGTTTATTAATACTTCAGCTACATGGCTGAGGAGCCCTCTTACCTCCTCCTGCCCTTCATCTCCTGTCACATGTGCAGAGGCTGGTGATTGATGCTTTTTCCTGGGATTTATGTGGGGAAGGTTGAACCATATTCAGACAAGAGGGACCTAAACCTTTGTCTTCTGTGTCCTGTGGAACTGCTCTATTCCAAAAACAACTAGAAAAATGGTGGAGGGTGGCAGCATGCTCAACTAGGCAAGTGCAGCAGCTGCCTTGGGCAGGGAGCTGCTCCTGTCAGCACCAATGTGCCTGCCAGGTACAGCTGCAGTAAGGTCAGGAGTACTTGAGTTCTGCACCTTCCTCAGGTGTCAGCATCTGTTCAAGGAGTGTAAAAGCCTGGTGAGCTCTTGTTAAGGGACACTGTCAACAGACCAAGGGCCTTCAGTACTCAGTGACCCAAGTTCTGACTTCTTTTGCAGGGGATGGGTGGGTGGGTCATTAAGGTCAGTAATAGAGTGAGTGTTAAGACTGAAGTCCACCTGGTGTTTTTGGATGTCATCCTGAGTGGACTGAGGTAATGGATACTCAGAGCTGAAGGCTGGGGTAGGTTATTGTCACCGAGATTAAAAACTTTTCAACAAGATGTTTGAGCTTCCCTGCAGTATTATCTTTTCTTTAGAGCAATCTCTTCAGAAGATAGCAACAATGGAACAAAGAAAGATCTTTGCTTGGGAATGTTTGTGCAAAGACAGCAAAACATTTAAAATAATTCTTTTAAAATTACATAATTTTGATTATGTAACAGTTTGCATAGTTCTTTCTACTATGTACTTGTTTTGTCATGTTTTGGAAGGGGCTTCACAACTTTATGGAAGACAATTTGAAGGAATCCAGTTTATTCTGAATTAAAGTTTGTTATTTGTTGCAACATGCATTTTTGTAGTTATTAGACTTCACATTCAACACTGCCAAACACTTCCTGAATTCGAGTCAAACCAGTTGATAGTGTCTCTTTAAACTTATTGCAGTGCTTTCATCAAGCTAACTAGCACAATAGGCAGAGCCATGAAGAAGCTTAAAACATGCATATTTTATGAGTATTTCAGAGAACTGCCGCACAAAAAGAGAAGTAGGCTATGTCTACAGCATGATCACTTTGCCTATTGTAACCTTCTCAAGGTTTTTTTTAGATAAAAGGAAAACTGCAGTGTATGATCACTGCAGAGCAGGGTCAGAGATCATAAGAAGTGAAAGGAAAACAATGACTCGTGTCTGAGGGCACTTATTTCTTGTCACCTTGGTGCATGCCCATCTGATCATCAAACTCTTCAGAGCTTTATTCAAGGTTATTGTTGGAGTCATTAAGAACATATTAACACCCAACACTTGTTTCTGGATTTTGGGGCTCTTTCTCCTAAATGGTTTGAAATGTTGGCTGGGCGTTTCCTCTTTTTTGTTAACTCTGAAGCCTTGTGACAGCTGGAAACCACACAGGATTCATAAGATATATATAGAATCCTTTACTCAGTTTCTATGAATCCCTGTGAAAACAGCTTTTCCCTTTAATGAGAATGAAGGGAAAGGCTTGCTGGAATGAAATGCAGTAGTTGCCTGTTTAAAAATAAACCAGCACAGTGTGCATCCTAGAATATTTACAGGTTAATTCAACTATAAACCACTGTTGGGAATAGTAGCTTAGATCTAGCATTACACGAGTAAAACCCAGTGTGCAACACACCTTGTGTTTGCTAGGTCGGTCAGTAATACATGGAGCAGTATTATTGCATATAAATACGTAGGAAGAACTGCAGCTGTTTTTATCTGTTGGCAAAGGCGGCGGCCAGGGACAGGGGTGACCTCCACATGAGATGTAGCTGGTGTGTGCAGAGTGCTCTGGGAGAGGGTGGCTGTGCAGGGAAGCCAGCAGAGCTTGTTCCTGCTGCCAGGGCCGGGTGGTGTCAGGGTCTGTGTGACTTGTGTGGCTGGGAGGGTGAGTGAGCACCTGGTGAGTCCATGAGGATGTGCAGGATGCTCCTAGTATGATAAAAGCTGCAGGCTGCTGAGCATTCAGGTCTGACATTTGTTTCAGATTTCTCATTAGGTGACCTTTGAAGGACTATTTGCACAGGAGTTTTAGAGGCACTATTAAGATAGCTCTCCCTGGAATTAGTTTCCATTTTTTATTCATTGGCTTTGTTTGTATGCCATCTTTTCTTCGTGCTCCTGTCTGGCTGATCATAGCATGTGTGATTATCAGACTGTTTCAGCTGGCTTCCCTCACAGCAGCAAAAAAATATGTGATTCCAATGGCATCTGCTGGGTACTTGTTTCTCTCTTCTGATCTCTGCTGCTTGGTTCAATCAAAATCCTTTGTGCCCAGGCTTTGGCAGATCTCTGCCTCTTGGAAATCTGTTTTCCACAGCTCAGTAGGAGAGCTGTCAGGAGGACTGAGGAGTGCCCTGAGCTGTACACCTTCCTTGCAGCAGCTATTGAGACAGGGCATGAACTGTCCCTGACTGTGATGGGGTTCAACCAAACAGACCTCAGAAGAAGCCGTGTTTTAATACTTCACTATGCTGACCTCAGACACCTTACCTGCAGCCAGAGCCTGACTTCCTGCACAGGGCCTGTGAACCTGGGCTTTGTGCTCTGGATGTGCAGAATCTTGGATCAGCTCACTGGCAGGGTGAGCTCGAGTTTGCTGGGTTGACTGCAGTACGGGCTGGAACAGGACCTTGTTCTTCAGAGTTCTCCGAATCATGAAATCATCCTGCAAACCCTCTAATGTCTGCCTCATTTTTACTGTCCTGCTTAACTACAGCAGCAATTGAAGCAAAGCTTGCTCAGAAAGCAGGCACTGTCAGCACTGAGATTTGTCCCAAATCCAGGTCTATCCCCTGTGTCCTGAATGAAGAAGAGGCAACAGCCTTGGACAATTACAGAAATTAGTGTGTGGTTCTTTTGCTTGTCTCAGTGTTTGCTGGGCCATCCTAAATTTCTCTCTTTGCTTCTGCTGTGAGATAAAGCAGTCCCGTAAGGGTCACAGAAATACGAATTTCTGGTCCATGGGGTGGAGATAGAAGATGTGATCAGACAAGCCATCCTAGAAAGTCTATTGCTATGTGAAAAAATAAATTTTAAAAAGTCTAGATAATTTAGCTGGAAATGGCAACAGGATACTGCTGGATGTGATTTGTAATGGAACAATCAGTCATGGAATTCAGAGCAATTATTCCCATATGGTCTGGGAAATATTTGTGGTACCTATAAATATGCAATTAATTTTGTGAGGGAAGGAAAAGAGAAAAATAAAAGAAGGAAACTACTTGAGTAACCTTAGTCTAGCAGTCTAAAGGAGTGATGAAATGGGAAAGGAGTAAACAAGAAACAGCAAAGATGTTATGCAACCAATTATCTAGTAAGGCAGAAAGAAAACAGGATGCTATGAACTGTTTTTCTGCAGAAATCTGTAGTGTCTTCATGTTGATACTGGTTTAAAGCTTGTTTCAAATACTGTAATAAGACAAGAGGGGTTTTACTGCCAACTTTGACTGTATTTGACTTAAATTCTTTATTGCACAAATTTTTTTTTGTTCTTTTTTTATGTATAGTAATTAGAACTGGAAAAAAACCCTGAAAAATGTACAGATTTGTTTTAGAAATTGACTTTGTAGACATGTTTTTTTTCTTGTTTTTCTCCACAATGTAATATTCCAAATTCAAGCAATCTCTGTTGGGTTTCTTGGAACATATTTGTCTTATATGTTCTGTGCTCTTACAAATCTTATCTCACAAATATCCAGCTTTTAGGCATTTGTCATTTGGTTTTCATTGTTTGCATTGTTACTTCTTTCGGTGAACTGTTCAGCTATTTATATGTGGGAGTTTAAATAATGGAAGATTCATTGAAACTTTTAATCATTCCACAGTATTATGTGAAAAATACTATGAAAAGATATCAAATTTCCATTTAATGATTTATAACCATTCTTATAAATAATAAAGATAATGTTTGGAATGATAGCTATCTACACTGGTAGAGAGTTAAAGAAAGCATGACTTCTTATTTATAAGAGCAATACAATGGTTCTAATACAAGCACTTTATTCTAAATAAGTTCTTTTTTTGAACTACACAACCAAAAATGAAGAAGGTATATAAAATTTAAATCCTCTTAAATAATCACTTCTGGAGAAGTATCAGCATTGTGTGCTTTCAGTCCACATCCCCTGAGAAATTAAATGAAAAATCATGTCATTCCCAGACAAAAAAATTCCTCAGTTTAGCTGAAAGAGTAAATACCTGTCTGCTAATTAGAAATCTTATTAGAGTGTTATTAGAATTTCCCAATACACCAAAAAGCAAATCTTAAGTTCAAACAGAAAGCTAAGCACAAATGTAAATGCTTATGGACATTATCCATATCTTCACTGGAAGGAGTAGCAGCACACAAATCAAAGACTTCTTTATCTGTCAGTAAGGATAATGGCAAAATCCAAGAGTGATTTTAGTTAACCTTGAACTTAATTTTATTTTTTAAAATATTTTTATTTTTTATAAAATTACCTTAGTGAATTGACACTTTAATTCCTCTTTTTCTTGCTATTCTTGTGTTTGTGTTCTGACACTGAAATTCTTCCTTAGTGAAGGCATCTAATAATTGTTAAAACCCTGGAGACTTACTAAGAGGAAAAAGAAAATAGATGTTGCTGTGTCCTAGACTCTGACTTCTATTTCTTCTAGAATTCTTCTGACACCATTGTTGCAGTGCTTAGGGAACAGCAAAGCAATGTTCCTCATATGTGGGAGAAAGAGCATAGGCTTCTTGCTGTGTGCTTGCTTTTAAACACAGCAAACCAGAATGTCTTGAATTGAATCCATCAGGAAAACAAGACTAGAAAGTACATTTTTTTGTTCATAAGCATTTCTCTGTAGGCCATTCTCCTTTTATATCTGTGAAGTTGCATCTGCAGCCTTGGTAAGGTTGAGGACAGTCTGATGAACAATGTCTGTCTCAAGGTGCAGCAGTGCCCCAGCTGTGGGGAAATTTCCAGTGATTCTCAAATTGGTATGATGCAGGTCAGAGCTGCTCAGCTTGCTGTCAAGGCTACAAAGGTGGCAGATGATGGATCAAATGCTAATGTGTTTTTTGGCTTGGAGTAGGGCAGTGATACTTACCAAGCTGTTTAGGCTGCTTTGTACTGTTTGTATTATCTTTGGACACTTGGATTTTAGGACAGATCCTTTTATACTGCAGGCAAGTGACCTCCCTGTTTGGGAAGGGTTCACGAAGAAACAATTATGGCAATTATTAATGGTTTGTTTTTGTTTTTGTTTTTGTTTTTTTCAGGAGAAAAGTATAGAGTATCTGAAAGTGAGGCTGTTGGATAAATTTTGCTTGGGAAGCTGGTTTCTGCTACTGATAATCAAATTAATTATGATTGATAAGCAGTTTGGATTGTATAATGACCCTTCCTTTGTTGCTACTTTGAAATGGTTGGAAATTATATTATAATCCCTTTTCATCCTATCAATCAGTAGATGCCCATCTCCTTTCTGTTGTTGTTGGGTACTTGCAGCAGCTATTAGAGTGCTAATGAAATGACTTTTATCTGATGTCCTTCACTCCAGTGGTGGTGCTGGACACAGGAGACATGCTCTTGATTAGCTGCAGTGACATGACCCAATCTGCAGCCAGAGCAGTGCTTCTAAAAAATGTGGAACCCATGGTAGAGATAATTCTAAGAAAAGGAATGAAGGGGGTTTTTTTATGGTGTCTTTTAACTGATAAAATGTCAAATATATAGGAAACTTACATATTTCTACAATCATTTTTCTATCCAGGTCACACAGTTGAAGTGATTGCAGAAATCTACAAGCTCAACAGTAAAGAGGTGCTGAAACAGAGCCCTCTGTAATAGTGTTCAGTGCAGCCCTGGGATAAAGAGAATCAGACCTTGTCCAATTGGTCAGAAATTTGTCAACACATTTCAATATCACAATTTTACAAAACTATAAGTCCACTTTCAGAGGTCAGCCATCCAGGCTGAGCTGGGACAGTCTCATAGCTCAGTGAGTAATAAGCACAACATCCTAGGTCTGTGAGTGACATGAGCAGGGGAAGACTGTGTTACTGTTGGATGTATTTCTATTGTAATTTTAGCCTGGATTCCCATGGAAAAGATGTATTCACCAACCATGCTGTGTGACTGTCAGGTCATCTCACAGAAAATTTTGAGTCATTTGTCAATATGACAGTGAAGTCACAAGTATGTTCTGCCCTTGTGTGTTTTATGAAGAGAATGGAGTGGAGGAAAGAGGAAGCTCTCCACGAGGTGAAAGCTATGGGGTAACTTCATGTGTTTCAGGCAGGAAATGTTGTCAGAGTCCCAGCCAGGTGAGATGATTGAAGTAGAACTTACAGTCAAAGATGAGGTGCATCTGCTAAGAAACCAGACTTCCTTCATTGTACTGTATAGAGATTTTTTTAGATGGTAACAATGGCATCCAGAGCAGCAGGACAGATGTTAAATCCTATTGCCAAGCACCCTTTATGTAGTCTAAGGTCTAAAAGCAGGGACATTATATTCTGTCAATACTATGAAGCACTGCACAGCCTTGACAGGCATTTTTCAGAAAACTAATTTCTAACAAAATTCAAGGGACAAAGATTTGTGCCAGCCTATGAGCTTGCTGAATTCTTGCCTACTAACCACAAAAAGTACCTCTGCAGATTGCTTTGATGGAGCTCTGTTCCTCTGTGGCCATTTGACGATTTGCTGTTCCTATAGCACACAAATGGGTAGTAAAGTGTTACACAAAGCAGCATTTCACTTGTCAGCTGTACCCCTGCTGTTGATGCTTCCCTCTAGGGAGCCATTGAGTTAAATGCTGCATAGTCAGCTGGATGTATTTTTCTTCTCTCCCATGCAATGACTTCACCTCATTACCTCCCAGGTGAAACTGGATCTGTCTGCATCAGCAACCTGCTTCTGATTTCAAAGAATGAGTTAGAATTTATGACTCGACTGTGTGAGGCTGGGACACTGGAGCACTAGTCTATTTTAAATCCATTAGACCAACTTTCTGTTGCAGTCACTGCTTCTGGAATTAATTGTTGGACTTTCTTGGTCAGTTTTGTATTCAAATACCACAGTAAAAAGTTGAAAAATGTGGAAAAGGAAAGGAGGGCAGCACTACAGAGGAAAATTTAAACTTTTCCCTATGTCTCCTGAGAAATGGCACAGTAGTCTTAGATGTAATGTTTGAATAGTTCTTGCAGATCTCCATTTATTAGTTTAAAAAGTGTATTGCTGAAAATTGAAGTATGCAGAACATAAAAATGCATTAGGAAAAGAAGGGGTGGATCATACTGGTTTGTTTGCTTCTCTGTTCTAGCAGCTTAGATCACACAGGCTGAATGCTTTCAATTGTCTTTGTAAGATATGTTTGAAAATTCTAAAGCAGTTATTTAAAAAGGTGTAAATCCTTTCATTTCTACTGAGATGAGCAGTAACAAATAATTACAAGTGTAAGCTAGGAACCATTGTATCTGCAATTAAAAGCCTGTGCTCTTCCAGGGTGTCTGCATTTCCA
The DNA here is from genome assembly GCA_013400215.1 of Cisticola juncidis. NCBI lineage: Eukaryota > Metazoa > Chordata > Aves > Passeriformes > Cisticolidae > Cisticola > Cisticola juncidis. Next base: position 352,042 of record VXBR01005811.1, read on the forward strand.
GAGTGCCTGAATCCAGGCTGCCCAGTGTGAGATTCCTTGGCATTCATCTCCTAGTAGGCTAATCCTGCACTTAGCTTTTAAGAAGAGATCTTGTTTGTTCATTTGCCCTCAGCATTCAACATAACCTATTTAATGCAGAGGCAATGGCTAAAATAAAAAATAACACACTCAGCTGGTTCTGTTACTCTAAAAGCCAGTGTAGAAGCTGAGAAGTTGGGTCACATGGAGCAATTTCACATGTATTTATGGCAGCTGCAAGCAAAGAATGAGTGGACGGAAAAAACATTCTCAAATCCTGTCCCCAGGTGTTGTTTCATACCTCTGCATGTGGTGCTATTTGCAGCGCTGTTTCTTACAGAGCCCAGGTGGGAGAAGCACTTCCCACAGAGCCCTTGGGAGCATTTAGAGTGGTGGTGCTCTAGCAGCCTGCATGCCTTGTTTCTGTCTCCCTCGGAGCTCACCAGCTCCATTAGCAACTGCTCTGGTGACACCCAAACTCTAAGTGTGATACTGATCTCTGGAAACAAAGTGCCTGGGGAAGTGCACAGACATTGTTGGGGGTTGTAGGATGCCCAACTTCTCCAGCCAGTGTAAAGATGCCTTCTGAGTTGATGTTCTTTTTAGATTGTGTAGTTTCTTTGCAAAATAGCTCACATAAACCTCTGCTTGATGACTTCTTAAGCAATTCATGTGACCTGTGTTATTGGGAAGAACAGTGTGTTTGAGTTTGTCCTTCATTCATTAATCAAAAGTGGTAATCATATCAAACTGATCTAACAATAGAATTGAAAAGAAGGGAGAAGTCAGAAACAGAAAAAGATTCTGAAGGAAATTAAAAATGGAAGAAAAAAATTAGCAGAGTAATTTCTGCAGATGCAGCTCAGGACTGTGAAGATGCCTCTTTCTGAAAGGCAAGTGCTCTAGAAGGTAGATAGGAGAAGATGCAGCACTAAGTGAATTCTCAGGTGAAAGCCTGGGAAGAGCGTGTCCCAGAGCTCAGAAATTTTGACACTGACTGCTTCTGCTATCCTCCTGCCTTGTCCCTGCCTATTTCTCCAGGCTGTGAGTTCTCTGGGCAGGGATCATGTGTCTCTGCCATCCAGTGCTCTCGTGAGTGCTATAAAATATTTCAGTGCTCTGGTGAAAAATGAAAACTGAGAGGGCACCTTGAGGAGGGAAGCGTGTGATAAAAAATCTAACAGGGTTTTTTGGTGTGAGGAAATGGGACACTTCAACTATACCCTACTAAGTGTCACTTAATAAATTATTTAGAGTGCTGCCATGAGGCATGGAAGCACCAAATAGGTGTGAATGGATTAGCTGCCTGGTAGCTAAAGGGTGCATTTGAGAGATGAGATGCTTTTTCTAAGGTTGAGACACTTGAAGTAAAATGCCCAGAGATCATTACTTTACATTGCTTTATTGAATCTGAGACAAACTACTCCCAGGATAATTCTGAGTGCTGGAGCAGTCTCTGGGGAAGGGAGATGCAAGTTTGGGTCCTTCAACACAAGAGAAGGACCTGTACTTGTGATGCCTACAGTTCAATGGTTGATGTAGATTCTCCTGGTTTTTCAGTGCCCAGTTGGAAATGACCAGTTCTGCAGCCATTATTGAATAATAGTTTTAATCATACAAAATTTAAGCTCTCCCTCTCCTCAGCAGTATTTTTTCACTGGAGTGGGTTCAGGCAGTTAAATAATTTAAATGATGCAGACACTTCTTATTTTGCAAATAATAGTTGAAAAGTATTTGCTCATCCCTAACCTAAGGGAGTGCTAGAGCTTTCCTTTAGCCCATATCTCATAGCTGTAAGTTAGCAAAACAGGAATGGCCCCCATTTTTCAATGGAGGCCCTGGCTCTTCTCAGTTGGTAGAATTCAAGTGTTTGTGATACATCCATCACATTACATAGGGGTGCTTAGGAAAAATTGGTGTCACAGCTGCACTGCTGCCATCAGCACTCGCAGGCAGATCCTGATGCACATCCATGGGATATGGCATGGAGCAGCTGAGCACAACAGGAGGTGTGGGAATGGTCTTCAGTTTGATCTGCTCATTAGGATGACTGCAGGAAATGTGTGTGGATAGCTGGGGAGATGTTCCTTTCCTCCTGAAGAAGGGTGGCTGTGACCCTGCAGAGGCCGCTGGGTGTGAGGGCAGGCGCCCAAACCCTGTCAGGCAGGAGGGAGAGGCAGCACAGGGGAGGTCAGGAACGTCTGTGCTGTTGCCTTCCTGTGTACAGGCTTAACCTCTCTTTGGAACTGAACATTTTCCTCGTGCCCTTGTTGGAATAAATAGTACTCACATCTCCCAGGCATGCTTTTTAGGCAGGATTCTGTCTGATTAAATTGGGGAGGACCATGGACCACAGCCTTTGCCACTGGGTGGGACTGATGCTTTCAGACCACTTACTGCCTTCTTGTGATCCACATTAAATAGGGCAGAAAGTAACACAGTGCTGTGCTATGTTTTTTTGGCAGAAAAATTGTGATTTGCTGATGGCCTTTCCCCAGTTAAATGCTGTTCAACTACATTCTTGTAATTAATATTTAATCAGACACTAATAGTACTTTATGCAGAATTCAGATGTGCTGGTGAGACCTTGCTGCATCTCAGAGCTTAGAGCTGTTCTGCTTAGAGAACAGTTGTGTCTCTATTTTAAAATGGTACATTGACAGATAGCTCTGCTTGCATCTCTGCAGTCAATATAGAGGAAATGTATTATAACCTAGGTAAACATGATTGCAATTTGCTTCTCTCCGTGAAATTTAACAAAAGTGACAGAAAAATCAGAGCTTTGGGGGGCTACAGTTCCTTCAGAAGACTGGACAGTACATTTAGAAAAATATGATGATTACTGAAGTGGAACCAGCATTTACTATTTTGTTTGGTTTGTTTACAGTTGCTTACTGTTCTAAAAGTTTTACCTACAAAATTGAAAGTTAATAAAATTTACAGTAAGTTTTTCTTTCTTTCTTTCCACTCCACTGTGACCATGCTAATGGGCCATGTGGCTTGGTTACTTGCTTTCCTGAGAATAAAACTTTGGACTACACTGCTAAAACCTCAAAGTCAAGCTATGATTAAAATAGTCAGTGAACTCAAACTGAAAGCTACATGTGTACAATTAAGAATAATAATGGGGAAAATCAATCTTCCTGGTGAAGCGAGTGTTGACATAGTAGATACTGCCTTTCAGGTTTGAATGAGACTGCTTATAATGTTTTTCTTTAGTTGTCATTCAACACAGTTAATTACACTGAGGGGTTTCCCCAATGACATGTTTGTTGAGCTTTTTGTAAGTGACAAGATGATTATGTCTAAATGATTGGTAAATGTTTTGGCTTTGAGGGCTTAAATATTTGTATAAATGATTCTTCCAAAATATGAGAAACACTTGACATCTTCAAAGGATAACAGCTTTGTTACACACTTTATTTTAGGGCTATATTTTATTTGTCTTGCTCATTTTAGTGGTTTCTTAGATCAACCAAGCAGCCATGGCAATCCAAGGGGTTATTCCAGCATAAGAAGCAAGGATAAGGATAGGGAAGGTGGCAGACTTTCCCATGCAAAGAAGGAATTTCTGTTGCAGCCATAAGGCATATGCAGCCATGATACCTACCTGACTTAGAGCAAATGAGGGGAAAATCTGTCTGAAGTTAGTGTCTTCAAGTACAGAGTGCTCCTTACCTCTGTGAAAGGGTTTAATTGAATACTGTGAAGTTATTTTAAAGGATGAAATTTTGAATCCTGACTGAAATCCGAAATGTGATCTTAATAGGAAGAATACTCTAATAATTTTTAGTTCTAAGGAGCTGCTGATACATCCAGTTAAGGAGATATGTAAGGAATATGAGTTCCAGGGTGGTTGCCTAAAAATGTTTAGTGACTTTCCCCTGGATTTTGTGTAAATTAAGAAGCATGTCTTAAACTGAATTGAAAATTGGAACAAAGGACTGTGTGAAGTGGGAAGGAGAAAGAGAGAGTTTTAACTGGCACAATTTCAGGCTGTGCGGGTAGGGAAACCTCCCAAGGCAGTAAACGGGCTGCAGACAGGCAGGAGGGGGAGAGGGCAAACCCAACCTGTGCTTTGAGAAAGATGGCACTTCCAGTCCAGCAGGCAGCTCTCATGAAAAATGGGCATGAAAAGCACAGTGGATTTACACAGTAAAGGGAGAGGATGCTATCTGTAGAGAGAGCTGGGTGATGACTGAAATGGGAAATTCTCACAGCTCAGGTGAGTGTTACTGCTGTGTGAAAAACAGCTAATTTGCTGACAGGGGAAAGGTACCTCTGGGCTTTCAGTTCTGCCTGTGAAACTGCTTTTTTTAAAGGATTTTGTAACTTAATAACTATTTTGGTTGTCTCATAAAATGGGAGTCAGGCATAGCACAAAAGGCAACAACCAGAAACTGATGTGCAGAAAGTTCCTTGTGAATATGAGAAGAACTCCTTTGCTGTGTGATGCCCATGCACTGGAACAGGCTGCCTAGAGAGGCTGTGGAGTCTCCCTCACTGGAGATACTCAAGGAGGATCTGGTCACAGCCCCAATGAACGTGCCCTAGGAGAACCTGCTTAGGCAGGGAGGTTGGACCAGAGACTTTCACTGGCCCCTTGCAACCTTAACCATTCTGTGATTGTATTCTGAGCCAACTTTTGTTGTAATCTCAAGTGATGCTATAAATAAATATTCCAAAGGATCTTTGGTTGTCATGGAAAGCACTCATAGAATTGTATAATTCTCTTCCTCCCTCAAAGATCCCACAATCCACTTTATTGAGTTCAAGAATAGCTCAGGGATTTTTTCTCACCTGCTAACACTGCAATCCAGCTGTTTCAGTGATAAAACTTGGGAATTGGTTGGCACTTCAAGGCGAGTTTGCAGTTTACAACAAGGAGAGGGGCTTGCTCAAGCTGTAGATTGAAAAGGAAGATTTTGCTATTAAACAGCTTTAGGAAAGTATTCATTGATAAAGCTAGAATTTGGTGGGGACTTGGGAAGCCTTGTGGCTTAATGAGTGTTATTTGCTAATTGGCAATAGTAGCAGGGCTGCCCTACTTTCTCATCCTACTGGAATCTGCTGGAAGCTGGTGTCAAAGGTGGCACTTAATGCTGAGGTGATCTTCATTCTTTAGGTTTTATAACTTCTTTAAAACAACATTGTCTCAACATGTCTCAGCAAAAGAGTTTATGTTAAAGAAATTAAGTACAAATTAAAGTATAAAAGTATAAAAGCAGAAGGAGACAAAGTGGGTTTGATTCAAGCATCGCTAGGCAGTAATTTCAGCGAGGTGACTGGAAGCACTGGAGTCACTGGCATTTTGGTTTATTTAAAATGAGGGCAAGTGAGAATAGAATTGAACTCTTTTCATTTTGTCTTACAACTGTCTATTACAATAAACTTCATGTGACAAAGACTGTATATGCCTTTTGTTCTGTGCAGCTCTGTGCATATTATTGTGATTCTGAAAATAGCCACTAATAATTTCCTGATGAATTGTCCTTTTTGATGAACTGCTCAGTGTATTTTCAGCTGCTTTTGATATGTATGCCACTAAAAGCTGGTTTGCCTTTCAAATATGTTTCCTCACTTCTAGTTTGTGCTTCAGCAGCACAGGATAAATGGCTTTGTCTGGAAGATTTAGAGATTGCAAGAAGTATGAGGGAGGAAGATACTGGATGGGGTCCTTTTTTATATTAACTTTATATGGTTGGTAATCATGTGGATTTATATAATTCATATTTATTATTGTGAATTAATAGTAATATTTACTTTTATTGCTAAGAGATTTGTACAAGATGAGATTATTATTTCTCTGTGTATTTATTCTGGAGGTTTATAATAGGACTGAGGAGATGTGGCTGAGGAGTCTGTGGCATATTTCTAGGCAGAAAGACAGTTTTAAGAATGCTAATAGTATAAAAAATAGTTTCTGTTTTAAATCACCTGTCTTGTAGCTGTGGAAACTGTAGGAGAAGCAGCCTGATGGGTGCAGATATGCAGGCCCACCCTTCTCCTGTCTCACATGTGGCAGCAGGAGGCAGATGAAGGGGCACTGGCACTCACCTGGCTGCTGCTGCAGGGTCGTGTGCTGGAGCTGGGGGTGTTCCATGCCCACTCACTTCCTTCCATTTGGTCCTTACACAGGGAACTTCGTGTTCACAAAACTAATCTCTCTACTACAAGCCTTTAAAAATTGTCATCTGAAAAGCAGCCAAACACTGAGTGCATCCCAATACCTTTCCCAAATTTCCTTTAGTTTGAACATAATTAATTTTGATGTCTATAACTTGCTCTGTCAGTGCCAGCATCACTACCAGCATTAACTGTTCAGGATTTTTTTTCTTTAAGGCAGAGTAATTATAAGCAGCATAACAACCTCAAAAGATAGCAAAACCCAAGTACAATTTAGCTTGTCAGGTGAATTTCTGTATGTCACAGGAACTCTTCAAAAATATTTACATTAGAGTGAACAAGTTACTGTTTTTTAGGAAACAGTAGGAAATTAAAGCTAGCTTCCCTTTCTTCCCTTTCTTCCCTTTCTTCCCTTTCTTCCCTTTCTTCCCTTTCTTCCCTTTCTTCCCTTTCTTCCCTTTCTTTCCATCCCTATGGATATAATGCTGACTAAACAGCCTGGTATATATACTGCTTCACCAAAGCATTTCTCGTGCTACAAGGCTGTATGAAATCCCTGATCCTGAGGTGTCTTGAGTATTGGAAAAAAAAGAAGCTCCCCACCCCAGAAGAAGATAAGGAAAAGATATCATCTTGTATCATCTACACGACAAGTGAGAAAGAAGCTTGTAAATAAGTAAAGGAAACATTTTCCTGGTGAGACATAAGTAAGGATTATTAGTAGGTAGGTCACAGTGAGGTCTGTGGAAGCATTTGTCCTGGAGTGACTGTGCCTGTGAACTTCTGAACATTTTGAACCACACCAAGAACCTCCAAACTTGACCTGGAAGCTTGCAGGCTCTGCAGGTCTGCAGGGCTCTCATACTGCCAGAGAATGCTTTGCTTTTTCCTCTGATGTTTCTGAATTTCTGGAGCTTTAAAACCTTGCCTCTGGGTTTTAGGGTTTTCGTTACATATTCTGACTCACTGAAAGGCTGACGTGAGAGAGAGTAGGATTTCACCATAAGCTTCTGCCATGGTCCATTGGCAGTTTTGTAATTCTATAATACAGTGAATGCAATCCTGTAATGAGATAACTATGATGGAACTTTTGAATGTAGTTATCATTTTATGGGATTGTATTCACTGTATTATAGAATTACAACTTTAGTATATAGAATTTGGAAACTTCCTGTTATCTGTGAAGCAACAACAGTACTTTTTGACAGTTTGCTCAGACTCAAGAAAAATCCATAGAAACTCTTGTCTACAAACTTTGCTGGTTTACAATTTGCTTACAATGCAGAAACATGTTAATAAAATTTACCTGGTGGATTGTGCATGTTTGTTTGTTTGAATAAAGTGAATGGTCGAGATGGAATTTTTCAAGTCTCAGGAGAGAAATCTGGAAGACTCAGTTTGTGTCCTATTGACACTTTCAGAAGATTGGGAAAAATGCTGATCAATGGATTTGAACTGGAAAGGCTCTTCAGACTAAATGGGCTGGTTCCTGGACTTGTGTCTTGCTTCCTAAGTGTTTGAAGTACAAGTCTGTTGTGAGGCAATGGAGAGTCTGTGCTGTTCTGGGGATGAGGTGGGAGACTTTTCTGGGGAAGTGGGCCACAAGTCCCATGTCCTTAGTGATGTTTGGCAGAATGAGAGATGAAAGGACAGAGAGGGGAAAGCAGTAACAGAAAACATAGTCTAAGATAATTTTACAAGCTTCTGTGCTATAATATTGTTGTTCTGGAATTGTGAACCCTGGAAACTGTGAGTATCATTTATTTATAAATATGAAACAAAATCTGATGTATTTAAAGTACAGTTTAATGAAGCTACTAACGAAAAATTGTCTCTCTTAATCTGTAAGTTATTTCCTGTTCCACTGTGAACTGTATAACATCTACATGTTACCAGCTAAGATCTATGGATGTGAGAAAGGACTTGGTTCCTCCTTGATTTGTCTTGGCAGTAACTTCACTGGTGTCCAGGATTTTTCTAGTGCATAGAAGTGATAACTGTTGCCACATCTTCAAGTTATTTCAAAATGAGAGTTAAAAAGTAATGATAGAGGGTGGGTGCCTGTGTGCACACATCTGTGTCACATTAAGGCTGGCGGGTCTTTGGTGCTATTTCTGTAGTGGCTTCCAATAAAAATGGGTTTGCTCTGTCAGATGGAAAGTAAACTTGACATTTTGTTCAGTCTGAGGCAAACTCTTCCAAGCATCCTATTGTCTGCTGGTTTATATGTCTGCAGTGTACTGCTACCAGATGCTGTTTCACCGTTTCTGAGAGCTCTGAAAAGAGGAGGAACATTTCTATAATTAATAATGGAAAACAATTTCACTTTTAATTTTAATGATGTCAGAAAAGATCCAGTCCATCCTGCTTTGTGAATCAGCTCCTGGCAGCTGCTGAATAATAGAGAGAAAACTCCAGCTTGCTTTCTCTTCAGATGATGTACCACGTTACTCGTTATTCATTAAGCCCTGTTTTCATGCACATTCATTAAATAGAATTGGTGAGTGATGGGTACTGTACTGCCTGAAGGCCACTTTGATTCCTGAGTTTTAGTGTTGCTCTTCTGCCACTGTATACTTGCCAGTGCTTGAGGAAGAAATACAGTGCAAGTAAACTTGCTGAATGTCCTGACATTCTCAATGATTCCTAGGAAATTGACTTCTAAAATTGCAGTCATGTGTGTTTCAAATAGTGTTATCAGTAGTTACCCTGCCAGGAGAAGGAATACAAAATTCCAGAGTCTCTGGTTCCAGAGGCTGATGCTTTGCTTTAGCTTCGTGCTGCAAGCTGAAACATCATCGTGCATCTCTGTGGTGTGGCCATCTGCTGTTTGGGTTAGCAGGGAACTCATTTTGGAATTGGGCAATCTGTCCCAAGGTTTGGGACCTTGGCTCAAAAACAGGGCATTGCTAAACCAAGGGAAAAAACCAGTGTACTGAACAAATTGAAAAAAAAAAAGTATATCCTGCCAGCCTACATTTGAACTTAACCATCGTTTTGGAATATGTAGTGTTATACATATCAGAAGATTGATTAAATGTGGCTGCACTCCTGTGGTAAAGATGAGTTATGCTATAGATTCATACAAGAAAGAAGCTGTTCTGGTTGGAGCTCTCTCAATGCAGGACTCTGTATTTCATATTTATACAAGAAGAAAGCTGTCCTGCTTAAAGATCACACAAAAGAGGAGGACTGCTACCAAGAATTTAAGTCACCTTGGCACACTTTTGAGTCTGGACTGTTCCCTGGATTCCCTGGCACAACAATCCCCAAACCTCAAAACTGCAGGGCTCTGGGGCAGTTAAGCTGTGTATGATGTACTCAAGCAGACACCCACTTAAAATTCCTGTGGGTGAGAGAGGACTCTGTGACACAGGGACTCCCTGCTGAAGACAGCACAAGGGAATATTTCCATTCCTCTGGATATCTGGCCACAACCCTTATTCTTAGTCTGAATGCTCTTTACAGGGCTGTGTGAAAGCTCATGTGAGACTGTGACCTTCAGAGAACAGCTTTATAGTGTGTGGCTTTTCTAATATTAAATGGAGGAAGGTTGTAGCCTTGTGTGAATGAGGAGCTCAGCTAGGGCAAGAAAGGGCAGCCAAGCAGAACAGGGAAAAGTGTCTTTTAATCACCAGGGCACAGGAATATCCTTTCTGGAATAAGTGCAAACCTGAAGGAAAAATAATGATGGGCAGAGAGAAGCATCATTAAATACCAAAAGCAGCCATTTAGAATGACACTTCTAAGGAATTTACATTCATGGCCAAACCCTCCAGCTCCAGAAGGCAATGGAGGAGTGAGATATGAGTCATCAAGGCTACATTGGCTTTGGAAAAAAGTAACAATCTAGATTTGAAATAAATGAAGCAGAAGAACAGAGGAAATATTTTCAAGGTGTCTGTCTACAATATGGTGGCTTCATATATTGTGCTTGATCACCAACCCTCTGGTTAGCTTAGACCTAGACATGAGGATTTGCCTATGGAACACTTACTACTTCAAAATTTTTCATCAAAACATTTTTCATCAAATCTGATAAAGATTGCAGGAAAAAGGCAAGTATACAAAGCAAAAAGCAGGATTTCTTTTTCCTGGCTGATCTCTGAGGTATCCTGGATGAGAAGCAGTAAGCAACTAGACAAATATTAATTTAGCAAGTGTATTGCTATTTCATATTAGGCTGTTATAACATTTAGTTTCTGATTTGTTGCCCAAAAGTTTAACTGTTTTGCCCAAAGCATTTTTGAAAACTCCTGTGCTTTCCTAGTACTGAAGAAGAGGTGGAATGAGCTATCAAATAGCTCATATTGTGAGCTATTTAGGCAAATAGTGGGTGCTCTGTTTTCATGCTGCTAGTGGGACATGCAGCACCTCTGGGACTTGCTAGTGGGACTTGTGCCTCATAATGATGAGTGTGCAGCTCCAGGCTGGGGAGATCAGTGGGAAGCTATTCTGTCGAGTAGTGGGATTTGGAGAGGATTTTTTTCTGACAGCAACAATATGGTGCTTCTTGTCACTGTGGGATTGAAAGCAATCAAGAAAAATCTGTAATTTAACAGAGCTCAGCTCATGGTTAAACCCAGAAACTGTTCTCTGAACTAAAGTTCTGAGGGATATTCCAACCCTGAGGCTGACAAGTAGAAAAACTCAAATTCTGATAGTATCTTGTATGTAAGATTAACTTTCCTGAGGAGTTGACATGTTGTCAAACTGTAAAGGCTGCAGTCCAGAATGAAGCAAAATTAATGAAAGGATATTGATGAAATTGTGGACAGAGCTAACACTCTGCTGCAGGACTTGACTGTCTTTTCAAACTAAAGAAATACACATTTAAAATGCATGCTGCTGATGGACAGAACATAGCTGAGTGTTTAGTTTTACCACTGACCACCAAATAGACAGAAAGATTTATGTAACTGAGTATGTCAGACTCTGTTTTGTGGTAGAAGATGAGGTGTCTTCATTTAAGTACTAACAAGGTGAGAATTTTCCTTAAATTTCTGTCTAATCAATATCAATATAAAATGGTAAGAATGCTGTAAAATTGAGCAAATCTATTAAAATTTGAGCCTCTATGTAGCTGTCTTCTCAACCATGTTTCACACAAAATCCTCAGGTAGAATTTCAATAAAAAAAAGTTTTGTAACTAGGAACATAATTTATTCAACTTCACCCATCTGGACTCAACTCAAGACTTCTGGCAGCCTTGAGTAGTCAAAACCTCTGGAAAAATAGGTTGAGTCCTATAGATGGGCTGAATACCATGATTGGAATTAGTCAGTAAGTCCAGAAAGTAAATGTGGGCTGGGAAAACAGACAAACTGTTGCAGATCTTTTCAATGTGGTATCTATGTCTTGCTAGTGTGTGGAATCAGCCTAAAAATTGTGTTTTACGAATAAAGAAGTAATTACATGAATGATTGCTAGGAAATGCAGTAGAAATGACAGATACATCTGCTGACTAGAAAAAGTTGGTTTAGCAATGTTGTCCATGTTAACTTATTAAAATATCATGCACCATTTTGCACCATTTTATTCCCCTGTTTGAATTATGCATCTGAATTACCTACTGATTATAGCAGCTATTTGTTAGCTGTTGGATGAACCATAGGAATTTCTTCCCTTTCCTGCTAGCAGGGCCAGCAGGCTGTCCATGCTGGAAGCACTTCAACAGTCAGACTCTTTCCAAAGAATGGTGCAGTGTCCTGGATGTTTGGCTGTGCCCTTCTGTGAGATGAGCTGTGCAATTCCTGTGCACCCCCACACCCTGTTACTCTTTCCTATCCTGAATAAGTTTTCTGTGCTTCAGCACCACAATTGTCTTGATGAGTTACTGGGTTGGACTGGCTATTCTAGTATCTCCTATTGGCCTTTAGAATAAAATGTCTGGTTTTAGTACTGTAAATAAATATTTTTAATGAAGTTTATAAATGTGCAGAATGGATTTCAGAATGGAACTAGTTTGCATTGTCATAGGGCCACTAATTGCATTTATTGGCAGAGATGGGCCAACTGAAAATTTGGTTAAAAAATGGACATTGATAAGTAGTACAAAGTTATGGGTTTTGCATTTCTTAAAACACTGCGTCTTTGGTGGAGATCAGGAATAGATGCAGCCTTCCTCCCTGCCCCCTCCCCAAATGATTTCAGAAATGACTCACATTCTTGCAGATATTGGCAAGCTTTCTTAATCCCCTGTCTCACTGTGTGGCTCATCTTCCAGGCAAACTTTGCAAGGGTTGCTGCCAAGCTACAGATGAATGCAGGAGTAGCTGGCAGAACCAGACATTCACAGGTGAAGGACCTCTGTGTGTTCTGGCATATTACTTGACAGCTTCTGGAAGGTCTTCTGCTGATAGTGTTTGATATTTCCAGTATTGCCCATGTGTAGGGCCTACAATTACACTAGTGATAGGAAGAAGGAGTCAGAGAGACAGTATGAAGAGAATTCTTTCTTAGTTAAGACGCTGAAGAAGTGAACTAACCTTTGCGCTAAATGAAGTTTAACCTGGGCTAATGGTGAAAAATGTCTTAACTCATCTTCAAAGCCAAGGATATCTGGCCCTGAGAAAGTGCCTTTGAATTAATTACACTGCATTATTTAATGGCTATAAAATTGTCAGTCCCTTTGGTGTCTGTTAACAGGTTCTCCTGTAAATGCAGTGCAGTTTTCTAGGAGAGGAGACATTGCAATTTTTTTGTTTAGTGTGTTAACCAGAAGAGAAGTTTGATGTGCTGTAAAATGATATTCAGGTTATCTATGTCAATTCCAGACTATCAAATAAAGAGATTTTTATTTTTAAAGTAGTTTGATTGTAGAATGCACAGGTATTTTCAGCAGTAATGAAAAAGATCTGTCTTTAAAAATATCGTTGTTGAGAACCTATGAGTGTCCAAGCTACCCATCCTCTCCAAGTTGCTATGATTGTTGTACTTTGGTCTGTCTGTAAAGGATCCTGACTGTGGGAAGCTTAGTTTGTAAGTTGACCATGGGTTCTCCATGTGCATGACAAGAGCTGTTGATGAGTTTTCTGCTCCTTAGCCCCACCATGGCCCCCATGTAACCTGCTTTCAAACGCTGCTGAATTAAACTTATTCCCCTTTCCCCATCTTCGAAGAAGCTACTATGATTTGTACATATTTCTGATCTCCTCTCTTCATTTCTTTGCAAAATGCTCTACTTCCACCATTTTTTTTTCTCTAGTGCTTGCATGTTTGTAGTTTGTCCACCTGATAACTTATCATCATTGAAGTGAAGAGGAGAACCAGAAGGGAGTCAGTCCTGTGTGTCTTCAAACATACAGCCTGATCACCAAACTGAGACACATTTCAAAAGAAGTTGATTAGATATTAAAGACTCTGCAGTCCCTTACATTTAGTGAATGACATTAACTGTTCTGCTCATAGTTTGTCAGTAGTCACGTGTCACTTATCATTATTTGTGTGAATGAGCTGAGGCTTGTTTCCATCACTGTTTATTCTCATCCTATGCTTAACAAAATCAGAATAATGAAAAATCAAATTTAAAAGCACTGAAGAATTTTTAGCAAAGCATTGAACTATAAAGAAAAATATGTACTGACAAATACCTTTGCTCTAAGCTGAACCAGATCATCTGTTGCTGTGCTTTGACTGATTCAGATTTAAACAAACCAACGTTAAGTCTCTTGTTGCTGGAAAACATTAGCTTCAATATAAAAAGTTTTTAGCTTCAATATAAAAAGTAATTAACTCCACCAAAGCATTCAGAAAGGAGGAGAAGAGCTACAGGGGCCTAAGTAACCCTGCAATAAAAGTATGGAGTGGCCAACCCTGTTTGTCTCTTTGAACCAAAATGTTGTATTTGAAAAGGAAAGTTAATGAGTAGTGTGGTTGGCAGGCTGGCTGCCTCCCAAGCTCTCTGGAGGCAAGCAGGACCTGCCAGGTGATGCACGAGGTCTTGGATGCATGGATGTGCTCACTGCTCGCTTGTGGGGCTGCAAACACAACACTCTGGCCTTGAAGGGTGAATGAAGTGAGAAAAGACAATGGGTAAAACCTTTTCAATGGCAGAGCTGTCACTGACTTAGGTAAAGAGACTTTGGCTTTTATCTCTTAAAAAAAAATAAATTATTTGTTATTGTTGTTGGAGGGGGTGTGTGTTTTGTTTTGTTTTGCCCTTTTTTTTTTTAAGAGTGAGTGTACTTGAGTGGTAAACAGTATCAGCAAAATCCTCCTGGGTTTTTGCAGGACACCAACCTGCTCCAGGTGCTATTGTGTGCCAGGTACAAAATTACCCTATACATTGCATTTTCTAGAAATTCTTTATGTGCTGCCCCTAAACAGAGCAAAGAAACATGGCCTTACATGTATTATCTTTGTTAAGCTTTATCTATCATGTCATTGTTCTTACTACATCCTTCGAGCAAGGAGTTGACTTTAGAAAAGGGAGCCATTCTTGTTGCTGTGTGCATGTGGAAATACAGATTTTGAAGGCTGCTCTTTGAAAAACTTGAAGTACCCACCTCAAGGCTGGCTGTGTTTTTTTTCTTTTTCTTTCTTTTTTTAACTTAATTTGTAAAATTACTGTTTTTTTCCCCCTCTGCTCCAGAACGCTACAGTCTGGATTTGTTTAGTCCTTTATCTAAATTTCTAAATTACATGTGCGACATGATGCCACATGATTTCTCTTGAACTACTTGTTTGTTTTTGCCCTGTTCTCCCCTTCTGGATGTCTCACCTTTGTGTGTCTGCTGAACACTTTGTCACTTGGTTTCTGGCTAATCACATCTGATGAAGATCTTTGTCTTTCTTGTGCCAGAAGATTTGGCTCAGACTTTGTCAGCAATTGCACATGTTATTTGGAGGGTTTATTTTCTTTCCAACAGAGATAATTTTTATCGCATTAGATTTTACTGACTTTGTCCTTTATAACAAGCAGCATAAAATTAAACCAATAGAGACTTTTGAAAAACTGGTTTAGATGTTGTGTTTAAATGTATAAGTCTTGTGTTGATTCAAGAGCTATTTGTTTATAAATAATCTCAAGTTAATATTCATGGAATATCTAAGTTTTTTTTGAGCTGAACATATGATTTAAAGCTTACTATAAAAAGCTTGGGAGTCATTACATTATCTAATACTGTAAAGCTAAAAATGTAATAGCAGGGAACAGACAAGTGAAATTCATGCTCTCTGTGAATTATACAGACACCTATTACTCTCTCTTTAGCAAACAGGATGATAAAGCTGGTCTTAATTGTAACCAAGCCATCTGTAAGGACTGGAAGTTAAGGTGATACAAATTCCATTTAGGAGTGTGGTGTCCTGAAGGGCATATGGGTGAAGGATCACTCAATAGACACCTGCACCTTTCACTGTTTGCCTCTACAGTGGCTGCTGGCATATAGGAGGTGTGATACAACCCTAAATGGAGCTTCTCATCCAACCTGGGGTAGCTGCTTTTATGAAGTGATTAAAGTGTGATTTTTTTAAAAGCTGATGACTGTTGATGAGGCAACAGTACTCAGGAATATGGTAGGTTTATTCCCAGAGCTGTGCTTTCATGTTTATAACGAAATTTGAAACCAGGTCAGTTTTATGCTTCCTTTTTTTTTTTTTTGATATTTTTCACACATCTGCTTTTATTCAATGCTAAGTTCTATATGGATCAAATCTGAAGTAATTTAGCAGCAGATGAATATTTTACTGCTGTGTCTACAGAGCCTGTTGTGCTCCTGAGGGTCTGAAGCCCATGGCCAGTGCAGTGGCTGAGCTAGAACAGCTTTGCAAGGCTTGGGCTCAGTCTGCCACTGGGGCCACTGGAACCAGGTGCCACTTGTCAGGGCAAAAGCTGCCTGCTGGTGCCTGCTGTGTCATGTAGATTCACCTACAGACAGCCAGGAAAAGCCTTTACCTATAAATAAATATAACAAACAAATCTGGACTTTGTTTGCTAAACTCCTTTTGTATAGCAGAAAATAGTTTATTTATTACCTTTTTTCACCATAGTATTTGCCGCCATTAACCAATACAATATTATCTGTTAAATCTTTTGTAAAAAATGTGAATTTTTTTTCTTTCCAGAGATAGTTTTTTTCCCACTTTTGGCCTCATACTATTAAGTTGTTTTTCGTGACTAGGTGCTGCAATTTCTTTACAAATGTCAAGCTGTAAATCGTTTTGTTTCCATGCAATGCTGAGCAGAGTGGAATTTCAGAGTTTGAAATTGCATCTAGAGGGATCTAGGCTTCTTTCTCTCCTTCTCCCCATCCCACCTGTCAACATGATATTCTGATCCCTATTATGCCTTTACCTGGGATTATGTGGACTGCAAGAAACAATTTTATAATGGGTTTTAAGATGTATTACAGCTGCCAAATTCTTGAGAATGTCCTAGACCAATGAAAGATAACAGCATTTGAAGTATTTTGTCCATTTTCAAGTTCTAGACTGGTCAGTGACAATAAAATAAAAATTACAGGTTTTTGTTTGGTGTGAATATTGGATGTTTTGGATGTTTGTGAAAGGAAAACCAGTAAACAGTAATGCATTTGTTTTAATGCAGAAAAGATTCATGAGCCTGCAGCATAATCAATGCAAACAATTCTCATAAATTCTATAAGTTTCATATTTCATAGTAGATTCTATAAATTTGTTCAGTGGCAAAGGATTATGAATACAGTATTGGGGGTGCATCAGAATTCACATACTACAGTAGGAGCTACTCTTTTCTTCTTTTTCTTCAAAAAGAAAATGCAGTCTCTACAGCAGCATGTACCTTCATCCTACAAAGCAAGAAGCCAGAACACAGAAGAGATATTTTTCTCTGAAAAATTCTTTTTACTACTTTAACTGCCTTTCTGTGCTTGGTGAAGGAGGTTTGGCTGTCATTGGACTTGCACACACTCTTATCCCACTTCAATTTGTCCTGTCCTCCACCCTCTCAACAGTCACATTTCTGCAGAGTGAAGATAAAGTGTGAAAAAAAATAGTTTTGGGCCTTCTCTTTCCCTTTCTTTTTTCTTCTTTCATGCTTATACAAAGGCTGAATGAATTTTCAGTGTTCTTGCATACCAGTTTCCTTCTTACTAGTTGTTTTCTAGTAGCACCCGTGGTCTGCACTGCATGCTCTGACATCAGATTGGCAAAGGGTGCAAGAAGAGATGATGCCACCTGGGGAACTGAGGCAAAGAAATGCAATGTGGCTTCCTAACATCAGGCTGAATTATGTCACAAAGCTGAAATTTGAGATAATAAGAAACCCTTAGCATTTTTTTCCTGACTTTTTCTAGAGTGTCTACAGTGCAGACTGTCCTCTCTTGGTGTACATTTGATAATTTTATACCCAGGTACTTCTTAATGAACTCTGTCTTCTGCATCTTCCTCCCAGTCACAGGCAGTTAGATATTGAAGCATATCCTAAAGTCACAAACAAGTGAAAAATGTGGAGGTGAGAGGACAGAGGCTGTTTTAGTTAAACTGTTCAATTGGTCACTGAGGAACTGCTAATGTCTGGTTCATATTCATGGTACACCTATAGCTACACCTATACTCATGGGAAAGGCATCTGGTCTAGTAGTCTGCTTTCATCTGATGAAGTGAAATAAACTGTACTGGGAATCATCATTTTACAAGTGTTTCTACCTTTATGTTGCTACACTGTTTCTTCCCTCTGTACTCGGCAAAGTCCATTTGATGTATAGAAATAGTCTGACAGTAGATGTTCTGTCACAGTAATAAATTTGCTTTGGCTGACCTGATGTCAAAACTAAGCAAGAGTGAAGCTGAATTTAAACAAAACTTGATTCACGTTTTGCTACCTTGTAAAATTACAAGATATTTTAAAAGTATGGGGTTCCTGTTGGCATAGGTTTTTTCTCTTTCAGCCTGGTCAGATTTATGTCTGCAGCCATTTTGTCTAACAAGTAGTTTTGTTTTTCTTAGCTGGGCTAGCTCCACTTTGCTGTTGTGAGGATACTGGCATGTGTTGCCAGCAGAAGGTTGGGGCTTGGCTACAGGTGTTCATCTTCTTCTTCAGCTGTGGTGTGAACTCCAGCTGTCTGAAACCCACCTGCTGTGCTGGGGAAAAGTGCTGGAAACCCTTCAGGAAAAAACCACAGCTGTCTAATGTCCTGCCTAGATCAAATGTGTGAGAGTCAAATTTGTCACTCGGTCAGTTTATCAGTGGGACAGGCTTGATTATAGCTGTCTCTGCTGTTTGTTGGAGATGAATAACAAGGCAAAAAACCCTGGAGTGATATATGAGTATGGGGAAAGCTGCTGAGAAAATGCTGTCAGTCTGGAAGGAGTGCCTATTTGTTCTTAGAAGTCTGCGCAGAGGATCTTGTAATGGTTTTATGCTTGAATGTACATCTGAGTATACAGTTGTGTGATCATCTGCGTGACTTTTCTTTTTTTTCCTTTCTCACAGTGCATGCCAATTAAAGGCCTTGGGTTTGTGCTTGGAGCCTACAAATGTATTTGCAAGGCTGGATTCTATCATCCCAACATCTTCTCAGTGAACAGCTTTCAGAGTAAGTGCCTTTGCTTGAGTTAAAAAAAAAAGAAAACAGAGCTAGCATTAATAATGCAGGGCTGCTTTTTATCCTCGTCAGGGTTATACAGTAAAATCCCAGTGGTTTGCAACTCTCGGATTATATAATCACTTAAGGAGCTCTAGCCCTCTGGTTTGTCATTCATGATACTCTGGAGGATCCTGTAAAACATACCCACTTGAAGAATATTTGATTTGTAAATAAATTAAAAAACATGAAAAGAAGCCTTGCTAAGGGGAAATAGAGATTTCTGGCATCTGTGCTCATGCTCAAGTATGCTGGAAATTAATCCACTAATTTTCTGTTTAGCCAGAGGAAATGAGAATGCCCTAGCCTCTGGCTTTGTGCGGGCTTTAATTGTTTTCATTTTACTCCATTTGCAAAAGAGAATTCAAAGGAGCATCCAAACTCTAATACCTCTGATGAGGTAACAGAGATGCTTCAAGCCTGGGAGTCTGTTTGGCTGGATATATGGATAATATACATCCTACATATACCCAGGACACACATTGTATGGTTCTTAGATTGAATTGCCCAGAACAGGGCAGAACTTGGTTGATGCTTGTCAGGGAAGATTGACAAACTGCATGCCCAAAGCTGATATCTGTTACTGTCATCCTGTGACCAAATCTCTGTATGGATTTTGTGCTGAAATTGTTGCAGTTGTATTGGTAGAGCTCAGGCTGCAGTCACAGGTGCAAAGCTGCTGCTTGGAGGTGTAACAGGGCATCTTTCTCTACCTCCTGCTTTCAGGTTCATCCCATGCCCAGCTTCTTTACATTGTCCTTTAGCCAGAGGTTCGTGACAGCAGCGCTCGCTGTGAGATCAGTTTGTGGGAGATATCCAGGGAATGGCACTGGGTGACTTTCACTTGGTCCAGGACTGCGTGTATTATCTCCTGCCTTGTGTGAAAACAGCTGCTCCTGTTCCCCAGAGAAATACCTCTAGTACTAATCCTCACTTAATACACACATACAAACACACACATACATATATATATAGGGGATATAATGTCTCCTGCACATATTTGTAGAATAAATAGCACGGTTTGTTCAACAGTTTATTTGCTGAGTGTTTCCCTTGTCTTTTCATATTGTAAAGTGTTCCAGCCTTGTGATGGTGCAATTTCTCTGGGCTGTGTGAATCTGTTGCTAGAATAAGGAGGATGTTTGGTTCTTCCTGAAGTGCAGTGAGTTCTGGTTGAGTTAGGATTTAATTCCTTGAGAGAATTTATAAAGAAAACTTCATACCAAATGCCATAGAACACACACCAAAAAATGTGGCTAGAGGTCATAACAACATTGATCATTAGGGATGAGATTAACTTTATTTCATATCAGTTGTACAAAATATATATACTTGGTATGTATCAGTCACCTTGGTTTCAACTGCAGTCAGCATCAAGAGCATGGCTCCCCTGGAGGGCGATTTGTCTTTAGATGGAAAAAGCAATACCGCCATCATTTCTCCATTTGCTATAGAATGAAGAGCCTTAAAATGGCTATTTAGCTCCTAATAAAGTGAAATTTGTCTCAAGGAAGTTTGTAAATGCTGATTGTAGGATGTAGGGGGCAAATTCAATTTGAGCCTCTGTTGCTGTGTGAGGTAACATGGGTTTTGAAACAGTAATGAGGAACTTGAGGAACTTTTAAAATTTATCCAGATGCAGCTCCATCTGCCAAGTTGTACAGATGATTTCAAAAAGTGAACAGTGAGACTGAAAATGACTAAAGTAATGAGAAAAGCCAGTGGTTCAAAGGAAACTTGGCTCTGTCATATAGCTACATTTTGTAAAAAGAAAAGAGGAGAAAAAATGACATGGCTAAAATGGCTGTAGTGTGTATTTGGTGGTTTAAAATGATGTTAACATAGGAATTCTAGACACGAATTCTGCAAGCAATTTTGACAGAAGCTGTCTGACCTGGAGATCTCTTTGTGGAGCTAGGTTGGTGAAATGTGATGATAAAAGAGATGAAACTGAATAGGAATGCTAATCATTTAAAAAGTATTCCTAGTGGAAGAACATACAGAGGTATAAAAGATTTCCAGGTCTTAAGATATCAGAAAGGAGATAGAAAAAAATGTCAAGCTTTGTACTTCACTCATTTGAAAAATTGGATTGTGCTGTGTCTTGAAATGATGCTGGAATTTCTCAGTGATGCTGGGATTCTGCATCGCAGCAAGATATGGATAACTACAGCTGCACATTGTGTCTGAAGGGTCCAGCTTTTGAGTGGGGGAAAGTCTCTGCTTTTGGCCCAGATTAATATTTTGGTTTGAGTCTGAAAGATGGCTATATAATATGGCATTGCAGAGATGTTGAACACTCTACACACTTTACTGGTGGGTTCTGTGGGAACCTGTGACATGACATAAACAGTGTCCTGTGTAGGAAAGATTCTGCAGATCTGTTGCTTTTCTGTATTAAAACAGCATGGTATTGCTGCTCCCAGGGAGGCTGCACATGTTGCATGTTCCCAAAGAGTGTGTGGGACAGGGACACAGGAATTCAGACTATTCTCTTACTTAAATAAGAAGCCAGGTGGGAGGGCATTTCTCTCCCAAGTCTGTGTTTGTTCTTCAGAACTGATGGTGCCAAAATATGTAAAAACTCCCTGTTTTTTCTGTATATGTTAATGAGGATCTTGAGTACTAGAAGGGGACAAAGTTATTGCCATACTTCCAGGATGTCTTTTGAGGTTGGAAACTGATTTTAGAAAAAAGAAAATTTCACATATGCATGTTTTATTAACCGGTAAGTGCCACTTAACCACTGCATGGTTATGCACTTTCTCCTAATGGCTCATTTTTAGGTAGCGCTGTTAATATAGGTAGAATAGACTAACTGATGATTACATTTTAACATTTCTGTTACACCCTTCTCCAAGGCACGCTTTTTCTTTGCCTCATAGGGTAATCAAGTTTGCATTGAAAAATCTTTAGCAGAACAACGGTGCTTTGTTCAGCCTTGAAGTTTGCTCCTTAGCAGTGCATCATTCATGTACTGCAGAAATTCTCAGCTCTTGCTGTTTGGATGTGGAACCTGCCCTGCTTGCACCAGAAGTGGCTCTTTTGTGTGAATATGCAACTTTACTGTCTCTAACACTACCATGATCACATGAAAATTTCCAAGAGGAAACAGTTTCCAGTTCAACAGGAATTCTCATTTTTTACACCTGCCCTTTGGCTTTGGTTCTTCAGCAGAATCCACACATGCAGATCTTTGCACATATGAAGGTTCTCACTGACTTCAGTGATCCCTTTCTGGGATGAGGCTTATGACCATGGCTGATGATCAGGTTTTGGTACCCAGAGGTCCAGATTCATTCTCACCAAGTTACTGCAGCATTGCTGATGCAGCTGTAGTGTTCCTAATTTACCCTATTATAGAACAGGAGCAGAATCAGTCTTTTGTTCTGCTCAGTGCACAGCATGCACTGTGCTCTCGGTGTTCATGTGCTGATTTCTGACTGGAGTGCAGGATGATTTGGTTTGGGATGTGGCAGTCTCTGCCCTGGCTCTCAGCAGCCTGTGGTGCCATTCTTGCTTTGCAGGAAGATTTCAGCTGCCAGTGTTGCAGCTGCTGAGGCATCCCTTGCGTGGCAAAGTGTCCTTAGGAGGACCAAGGCTGATGAAGAGCTACCCTCAGGAGAACATTTCAAAAACAGATGGACCAATCAGACAGGAAAATAAGACTGGGATAGAGGAGAGAAGAGCCAGCAAAAATATGGTAGAGTGGAAATAGCTGAAACATTTAAGCGTTTTGGTTTATTTTTATTATACTTCATGTAATTTGTGTCCCTATTCCTACTTTTAACCTGCTTTACCTGTTCTTTTCTCCTTCCTTTTTTTCCTTTTTATTTTTTGGTTACTATATTTTATTCTGTTCTTTCTTTTTTTACACCTTCCTTATTTTCAGTTTAAACACCTGCAGCACAGTGTTGCTTCCATCTCTTTTGTGACAGTGCTGAAACTGCTGCTGCCTTACACAGAGCAGAAATTACATCTTGTCCATCTGCCTTACTAGTGTCTAGAATATTTTGCCATCTTTTGAGGAGGAAAAACTGTTTTTACTGACTGTGAGAGACATGTAATCCCAAAGAACTGCTGAGATAGGACAAGGCACAATGAAACATTTAACAGTTCTGTTAGAGGCCCTCCAGGCTTGGCTCGGACTGTCTGTGTCTTGAATTGATGTTACATTGACTTTGGTGAGGGGACAGGACCCGACAAAAAGGGCAGAAATGTTCAGCTATGCATTGGGCAGCTGTAGCCTGAGAAATATTGTCAGAGCAAGGTCGTGAGTGGACAAGATCCCTGTCAGTGCTATATATAGTGAACAGTTCTTGCCCAAAAAATTATTATAGAGGGTCTGATAAAAGTTCGCTCATTTTGTCAAGGAGAAAAAAAGTATAAATAATAATTAAAAAAGGGAATTGTTAATTGTTCCTCGTTGCATTGTGGAAAATTTCATGTAGATCTAATTTTTCTTTCTTTTATTAGCTATAAGTAAGATTCACACAGAATCACAGAATCCAGTAGGTTGGAAAAGACCTCTAAGATCACCAAGTCCAACCTGTGAGCAACCCCCACCTTGTTAACCAGTCCAGAGCACTGAGTGCCACGTCCAGTTGTTCTTCAGACACCTCCAACTCCATCTGATAGTCAAAAGACATTCACAGAAAAATTAGTCCTGGCTGGCAGTGCAGACAGTGCAAAAGATGTGCATCAGTGATCTTCCTTTGTATACAACTGACAAAATCACAGAAGCAATAGATTGGAAAAGACCTCTGAGGTCATTGAGTCTACCCTATGACCAAACACTGCCGTAGCCTAGAGCGTGGCACAGAGTGACATGTCCAGTATTTCCTTAAGCTCCTCCAGGGATGGTGATTCCACCACCTCCCTGTGCAGCCCATCCCAATCTCTAAACATGACACGAGACACTCTAAACAAAAGTAAGCTGTTTTTTTAGGAAGTCACATCTGTGGGGTATTTACTTCAACATGCAACTGTTTATTTAACTTTTATCCCTGTCACATGTGATAAGCATCCACATGAAGACACTCCCTTATATGATTCAGATAAGAAACTGCTTGATAAAGTGGAATATAGTGTATTTGCAATGACTTTAAAGGTTGAACATATCAGAAGTAAAGTTAGTGCATCAAGTTTAGGATTATTCTAAATTATCAAGCTATATTCATATAATATTTGTGACAAGTAGTCTCATAACTCTGGATCTTGAATTATATTTTTTCTCTGTGTACGTATTTATACTGAAAATAATTTATTTAGTTGACAAAATAAAAATATATTAACAAACTACTTATGGAGCTCAGAAATGTGAGGTTTTAAAGGGCTAATTGAAGGGCAGCTATAGAAATGTTAAAGGAACAAATATGTGGTGGAAAAGCAGGCTGAGAAACTTAAATATTGACAAAATGAAGTGGAAAACTTGGGCAGAAGGGAATGAATGCACGCTGGGTTTGGATCTGGAGATGGGAGGTGGGAGACTGTGACTTCTGCCTCTGACAGAGGACAGTGTGGATCTGTTGCTGGAGCTGTAGTTAAGAAGGCAGGAATCTGATGTTACATTTGGAGAAGGTAGTTTCTGTTAAAGCTCTTGGAACGATAATGAGCTGAAGTCCATGGGTTTGTGCTCTTAAGAGAAGTTCCAGTCCTAGAATATCTTCAACATTAGTGTTTCTTAGAACTTCTCTGTCTGCATGGTATGCTCAAGCATGGTTATTTTCCAAGATTTCCATTCCTGCCTCACACAGTCTCGGTCAAAAGAGCACAAGATCTCTTCTTGCTGACTCTTTCTATCTAAAAATCTGCCTTCCAACATGAGTCAGCACTACTCTGCTATATTCAGGTTTCCAACATCTTAGTTTAGAATAAAGCTCCAAGGAGAAATTCACAATCTGCATGAGAAATCCTGTTTTCTGCTCACTCTGGGATGTGGGAGTGAAGCATCCTACACTGAGGACAAGGAGTGTGGCCTCTGTGTCTTTCCCAGGCTTTGCCTGGCAGCAGATGTGTGCTCATGCGCATTTGGATGTAGATTTGAGAAGTCAAGAGGTAATTAACCTTGTAGATAACCTTCTGCTTCAATTGTCTCGAGTTAAAAGTCTGAAGAGAGTTGCATAATCCTACGTGTATGTGCAGCATAGATGTAATAGGTTGTCTCTTGAAGGATTCAGCAATGCATGATTTACTTTCACTGGCAGAGAATGAGAATGTTGATCAAAGACATTTGAGCAGTTCTCTAGCATTGTGAAAAGTGAGAGGACTTATCACACATTATAACACAGCATTGATTTGGCTTCAGCCACATTCCTGTGGTTGTTTTTGTGAGTTCCTAAGGCTATCTTGCCTATAAAAAACATTTTCAACAAATTCATTTTTTCCATTTATTTAACAATATTCTTTTTTTGTCCCCTTTCACCTTATAAATCTGTTCATGGCCTGTAGGGTAAGCAGCCTTACAAGGGTTTATGACCAAGTGTCATGGATTAGAAAAATTAGGAATCCTGTGTGCACTCTTGATGGGTTCACATTGATGGATGAAATGTCAGTTCAAGAGTCACTGATTTTGCTAGACAAAATATTAACTTTCCAATAGGTTTTTTTCTTGGTGTGCTTCTGTGAATGATGGAAAACTATACTTAATCTAAGTGCACTGGTTTAGCTTTGGGGACAGAGCAGTGCAATGATGCCACAGCCTGTTGAACAAATGTTAATTAAGAAGGATTTCATCTAATTTGAAGCTCATTAATTCACTAGATAGCATTTTTATAAAATTGAGAAACAATCTGAAATAGGATCAGTTCTTATACTATGAACATTAGGTAGTTAATGGGTCTGCCCTTAATCTGTGTAAAATCCTTTCCATATTCCCAAATACTTAATGTAATTTTTCCCCATTCAAAATTCTTCTTCATAGAATTTCCTGTGCAGATGTAGCCCACTTTAAATATAACAGGAGAGCATTTGATGTTTAATAAGCTCACTTTACCTCATTGGTCTGTGTTTTCTGAATGTTACAAAGGCTGGTTCAGAGAAAAGCAGCACTGGCCAAGCTATTTTGTAACCTATTGAGAGGGAACAGGAGGGAAAGGAAACCCAGCAGAGGACTGGTGATGAACTCCTCATCCCCTGCAACTGAAGGTGTCTCCCCTTGCTCTTCTGATGCTTTCAGGGAAGGACGCAGAAAATCGCTTTTCTGATGGTGAGTTGTCAGAAGAAGTCTACACCTGCCTACCCTGCAGAGAAGGATGTTCTTTCTGCACGGACGATACTCCCTGCTATGCACAGGAGGACAAGTATTTGCGGCTGGCCATCATCTCCTTCCAGACGCTCTGTATGCTGCTGGATTTCATCAGCATGCTGGTGGTCTACCATTTCCGCAAGGCCAAGGTAAACCCGCGCGTTTCACCGGGATGTGCCCCCTCTCTCTGTGGTACACACTCGTTTATCTCGGGTGTACAGCTTCCCAGGCTGAGAGTCAGCTCAGGCGAGGAGTGCAGCTCAAGGGGGGGATGGGATTTCCAAGAAGGAATGTTTTCCTGTATTGGTTATGTGGTTTTGGAAAAAAAAAAAAAAGCTGAGCAATTTGTGTCTTCCAGTGAAATATGCTTGCAGTTATAGATGTTCAGCAAAAATCAAGGAAACTGTTAAGTAATTTTGGAAAATCAGGCCAATTATTTATACACATATCTAGGGGGACGTGGAGAAACTTGGGATCTTGACAGTCGCTGCGTTACCACTACTGGGAACGATGTTTGGTTTCAGTATATTTGAGAGATTATCTGGAAAATAATTATGGCAAAGAGAAATCTTTCTGAATAATTCTAGTTCCTAGAGAGTTTAAATTTGATTCTATGGTTAAAGATTATTATTTTTTTCCCTAAAGCATGAATGTACCATGGAGTGTCTGTAAATTGCTGATGCAGCATTTATATACTGAGCTAATGAACTTTCTGCTTTTACCTCACTGAAAATCAGCTAACATCTCTTGAATCTCACTGTTGCCTCAGTAAATGCAGAATATTCTCTGAAACTTCAAATTTGCTAAAAAGAAATTAGCAGAAGCTGGCATATACTCACTACCTACATTTGGGAAACGTAGGTGTGCACACAGTATGCTACATTATTGAAATTAATAGCTTCATCCACTTTCTATAACTAGATAAGTATTTCCATTTTGGTTTTTGGAACACTTGATCCCACAGTCTTCCTGGTCCTGCAGTGTCTGTGTTACAAATGCGTGGCTCATTTTGAAAGACTTTAATATCCTGCCAGGAAATCACAGAATGAGCAATAACATTATTTTTTTTTCTCCCTCTTATGTTTCTGACAGTGTCCTTGTGTTTAACGATATTATATTAAATGATTCAAATTACAGACTTAATTGTATTCATAAAGATTTTTGTTATGAAAAGTTTGTTGTCGGTATCTGTTTAGTTGCTTGACGTTAACTTAGCAAAAGAACTTCATTCCACTTTTGTGAGGTTCTAATCTGGTAATGTTGCTCACTTTTAATGTCATAGATGATGTTATGACAAGCATTTTTTGTGAGTGAAAATTATTTCTAGACTTACAAAGTGATATGCAGCTATTGCAGGCTGGGCTTGGCTTCTTTTTTACACACTGAACTGTGTTGATTGTTTTATAGAAAATATATACGTTTTCTCACAAATAGGTTGAGCAACAGTTTTCACTCTTGCACTTGTACACTTGTGTATGTTCTGATACAGATAACTGCTAGAGTAAAAAGATACATCTTTATTAGACATAACACAGCAATCTTGTGTTTCACAAAACCTCCTAGTCATGAAAAGCACATTTTTACATTTTGTGATGATTAGTCATTTCTCTAAAGTAGTCTATGAGTAAAAAAAAACACATGGAATCTGAATCTTTAATACCAAAGCAATACTAAAGAGGCATATACACATCTTCCATTGTTTTTTAAGTGCTTTTCAGTCATTAGGAAAAAGATTTGCTTATTTTTTCCAGATTCCCTCTTACTATTAGAAATCATGACATATGAATGAGTGAGAATCAGACATAAAACAAAGCATTCTTTTTCCCTGAAAGAAAAACGATGCCTTTGAGACATTGCAGTTCATTCAGTTGACCAGAGATGGATTCAGTTACAATTTTGGTACCTTACAGGAAAGTTGACTGTTCTCTAGAAGATGTGTCTCGCAAGGAAAAGGGAAAGAAACGTGAGACAAAAGAAATAATATGGCGATTAAAAAACCTTTCCATTATGGTTGATGTTTACAAGGAATAGATAGATTTTTCATTGCTTTTCATGTCATTCAGTTGAGTTTTTCTTGGATATTTCTTTTGTGTTCTTTATCTTGTTGGTGCAGCATGAAAATGATCTTGTGTGTTTACCATGAAATGAGAAGTTGTATGAAGGGCAAATACTGAGAACAATGAGTATTTACATAAGAAAAACTGCTGGTTACATTGGTGTCATGGGTTAGCACTGGCGAGATGTTAATGCACCCATGAATATATGTTTTTTCTGTAACTACTGTGGGATGTGATCAGGAACAGAGCAGAGCAGGCCCAAATCTTGAAAACAGAAAGCAAAACTTTATTACATTGCATAAGAACAGAAATAGAAAAGAAAACTCTAAACACACACAACAACAGAAATGAAAACTTCCCAGAACATTTCTTCTCCTCCCCCAGTTTCCACTCCTTACACGTTACCCTCCATGGACCAAAACCTTGGGTTTTAAATCAAACAATCACCACTCGGAAAAACTAATCTTCAACTCAGCAAGGGAGAGAGGAGTCTCTCTCGCACCACAGACTGCTCCTCAGGAAACACAGGTCCACCCTTTATGTGTTTCCATGTCACCCGTGGCACCGCCCGGAGAAGTCTGCCAGGATGACACTCTCTTTTCCATGTCCAGTGCTCTCACCACTGTCCATGGGCCAAAACTGCACACAGGGCTCTTTTAAGGATGCTTCCATGCCGAGCTCTCCCCATCTTTCCCCTGGGGCCAAGGGTTTCTTCTCTGCAGGCAGAGGGCACCACCACACCCTCCCCCTCTCTTCTCTGTTTGCTCCACTCTTAAGTGCCAGTCACTGTAGCAAAGTCGAGCCGGCATCCACCCAAAAATGCAGTTTATGTTCAAAGAGATTCGAGTTCAGTCTATGGCTAACATTATGCAAGAAAAGTCCAGCCTAAAAGCTATTCCCCTTCAATCTCTGCCCATCTGGGGTTTCTTTTCCATCATCCTTTATCACCTCAGTCCCAGGCTGTCTCTCTCTCTCTCTTCTGAAACCACTAGCCACGAGAATCAATGTCTGGGAAAAAGTTTCCTTCTGCCAAGAAAGGGTTAACAGTTCCTGGCTCCCGGCAGGGTCCTGGACTCGGCATCTCTTTACACAGCCGGGACTTTTCCTCTCCCCTCCCAATTTTTTCTTCGCTGCTGGCTGCTGCCGATGTTTGAAACTCTGAAGCAGCATCTCTCTCTCCTTGGGGGACAGGGTGGGGGCACAGGACGGAAGGCAGCTCCACAGTTTTCCACCCCTTCATCCTGGATGGGGCCAGCTCAGCTCCAGTCCTGTTCACTCTCTTCCCCACCCCCGGGGCTCCGGCTCCTCTCAGCCCGCATGGCTCCCCTCCTCACTCAGCCGTGTAAGCTGAGCAGGGGAGGAGGCCCAAGATGTTTCTCCACTGAAACCAGAACCCAAAAGAGGCTGACCCTCTGGGAGTCCCTGCTTTTAACCCTTTGTGTCCTCAGAGGTGTGTCCAAACCTCCCAGTGGCCAACCCAAGTGCCAGCATAAAACCTGACCGCTGATTGGTTTGTCCACAACTTCCTGGAAAATTCACCTCCCCCCCAACCATTCGTGGAAAATGACAGAAATTTGGAGTGAAGGAAGAAAACTAGTAGCTTACTATGTACCCTCTGCCAAGGAGGTAAAGTCATGAAAATGAAAGAACACATATTGAAGTATATTCAAAATACCTGCCCTTTTGAGAATTTCCAACTGTTAGTAAAGCAAACCACAATTAGGTTAGTATATATGTCTATGATTAAAGTTGCTGTTTTAAACTGCTCATTTCCATTGTGCTGTGTGGGAGTCAGAGAAGAGCATTTCTTTGGAGTCTCTCCCACGTGTAGCACTACAATATTCAAATGGTTGCAAAAAATAGTTTTAAATGCAACATTTTAAACTAAAGAACAGTATACTGCTACTATATCAAGAACCAAACTTCAAACTGTTCAAGGGAGCAAAAGATGGGAGTTGAAAATAAAAGATGTTAAATTAAGGCCCTTTCGAGGCTGAAAGGAGTGAAGACAAGATATGTGGCATTTTGATCTGGCTGTTGATCAGTAAAATCAGAAGGTAAATGGGACCAGGTTACCTCTTTAGTAAAAGTGACTGCAGAAAACTTCTCAATGCTTGTACTTCATGGGGGCTCCCAGTAATTACTGCCTTCAAAAAACTAAGCTCCTGAAAAGTTAAGGTCTGCCAACAGAAAGCACTTGGGAAGAAACACCCCAGGCACCTTGGCAGTGATAGTCTAAGTATAATAATTCACAAGCAGAATGATAAAGGTCCACAAGCATCCTTTAGCTTATGACAGAAGCGACAAGACATTTTTTGTCTTTAAAAAAAATCAACATATCTGTAAGAGCAGGTGCAGATCATAAGTATTTTAGGGAGGTGAAGAAATACGTCAGCTATTCAGATCACACTGGTTGCACTTCTTGCGACCAAGCAGTACTTAAAATGGAAAATTGCCATTGGCCTAGTTTTGTCAACAGTGTGAAATATATGTGAGATCTAAGGCAGCTGCTAAAAGACCAGCCACAGGTAAAAGATGGAGTGCTGCACTGCCACAGAGCATGGCCATGAGAACAGAGACCTTTTGGACAATTACTGCTGAAGTGTTACTGACAAAATGTGGTGATACAACTTTCATTTTGACATGAACTTTATTACTGACTCAGGCTGTAATAATAGGACTCTACAGAGAATCTGGTAAATACCAGCTCGTGAGTTCCTGCTCAGATCTTGATAAAATCAATGGTAATAAATAGGCAAAGCCTATAGCAAGCCAGATAACTGGCTTTTAAAAGCTGGGCTTCTCTTTAGAAGGACTTTTACAAGTTTCTGAAGTTTTAAGCCTCTTCTAGAACTTCTTAAGGTTCCCCTGAAGACTCCTCTGCAGACTTCTGTCTAAAAAACTGCTGATCTATTTACTGTGTAATGAGTTTACAATAATAGCAGTAGAAGAGCAATAGAAGATAAGATATGTGACATCTGTATTTATAAAGACTCCCTATAGTAGTGACAAGAATTAAAGATAATTAGGTCCAAATTACACACTTGGAAATTCAGAGTAATGGTAATAAATGATAGAACTACTGGGTCCATGGGCAAGTGTGGGAAGTGGGCTTTTATGAAAATGTGATGCTCTACAAATGTATTTGTAGCTCTGTGAAGGAGGATAATGAGCATGTGAATATGAGAGTACTTCTTCCAAGGTCTGCCATCAAAAGCTCTTAAAATTTTGGTCTCGTGGGACTAGGTGAGCTGCAGTATTAGTAGGTAACCAAGGGGTGGCAGAGGAAAACACAGGGCAGGAAATAGGGTTTAAAATCATGTACAGTAGTGAGATGTTGATGTGTGAACACAGATATATATTCTTGGTTCCTCTTAGGGTATCACTAGAGGGATTAAAGAACAGGGGTCTCTCCAATGTTCAAGGGATCTCTCAAATGTTAAAAAAAATGAAGTAGTTGCATTACACAACTTTTAGTTGCTTTATGTCACTCATTGGCAAAGAATATCACAGATCCCGAAGTATAAAGCAATTCAAATAGGAAGGAATCATGGAGGTTATTTCTCTATATATCTTTCTACATATGTTTCTATGTTTCTAGAGTGTTTAAACACAATAATTTTGAAAAATCTGGTGCCACAAGGCCATAATTTTATTGTTGGAAACTTAGAGGCTAGATCAGGAAGGATCACTCTCAGCTTCTTTAATAATGAAGCACAGCTGTGAAGTGAGGCAGGACACTAGAGTCTAAATCAGAATATCTTTTCTTCTCTTGGCAAAGAGTCATTAAGTTAGATTTCATGTCTGTTCCTGAAAACCTTGGAGTTACTCATGTAGACTTGCACATTTGATAGGTGACAAGACAAAATTCAGCTGTTTATCCAAAACACAGTTGATCCAAACTACTGGTACCACTGACCCATCTGCAAAGTAGTGTCTTCCAGCAGTGGGTGGAATTGGCCAAAAGAACAAAATGGAATGGCAAAAAGATACTGTGACAAAACTCTGATCAGTGCTGTGGAATTCATTTGAGGCTTTGTCAAACACAGGTGAAAGTGACTCAGCAGCCCTGAGATCAGCTCAGCAGTAATGTTATTAAACTGCAAGAGTCATAACTGGGGAAAGTCACAGACAGAAAAGGTGGCCCATTGCCAAGAGAAGGAATAATTCCAAAATGATAAGAACAAAAAAAAATTGGAAGAAGGCACAGAAGGAGTAGCAGAAGCTACCAGTGAAAAGCTTTGTAGGGAAAGACAGAAAAAGATGAAAAGTATTACAGGTAGAGAGGAAATGCTACTATTATAATGGGAAAAGACAAAGCATTTCAGCAGGAGACTAAATGGGGGAAATATGCTGAACAGAGAGAAAAGAGGAGAAAATATTCATAGCTAATACAGAAGGGAAATCAGATGGAAATCAGAAGGGAAATCAGTGTGGATCACTGCAAAGAAATCTCTGCTGTGGACAGCCCTCATGCCAATCAGTGGTGAAAGCTGGAAGCCGTGAACCTGGTATTGGCACAAGGTGCTAGAGGCTCAGAAACTCAAGGGAGATAAAAATTTGTGAAATCAGAAATGCTGACAGCACCAGTTTAATGCCACTGAGGGAATTGTGTGATGAAGCCTGGGAAAAAGAAATCTTTCCTCATTAGTGAAAATGTTGGAATTCTATTTTGACTGCTCTGACAGAGTGATTTTCTTGAATCTGACCTGGGAAGATAGTTTTTGCAGTGTCAGAGAAGTAAAGGGACACTGGATGCAAAACAAGGAAGAGGCTCAGAGCTGTTGATGGCCATGTTATGTGTCTTAGCAGTGACAGAGGAAGCTGTCAAGGATCAGGCTCCTCTTATTTCCTTGGCTTTCAAAGGCTTTGACAGAGCTTGAGTATGAGAGGATTTTGCAAAACTTTCAGCCCTACCAAGTCAGATTTTCATGGCTGTGTACAGAGCTGCAAAACATTCTCCAAGCTGAACAACTAAGGAGCAAAACAGCTCAAGGTGATACTAGCAAACATCTTTATGTGCTGTGGCATTATTATTGATTTAATAATGCAAACATTACTACAAAAAACATCTCAAAAAAAAAATGAGGCTATGCTAACAAAAGTAGCTGGCTTGTCAAGGACAGAAAGCATGGATATGGAAACGAATACTCCCAAAAATGAGAAGCTGAACAATAATTTTGTAAGAAAAAGCATCCACACTATAGGAGAATTCATCTATGTGTGCAGTGCTGTATGGACCAAGGGAAAGCTCAAACAGGGAGTGACCAACTGCAGCATTGATTGCACGCAGTGTAAGGGTAGCAAAGCTGCTGGAGAGAAACTGAACATTTAAATAACTATGAATAAAAAATCTACCAGAGCCGTAAAGAGAAAACCAGCTGCATTGTAATAATGCTTTTGTAAAAGTACTGGACTGTGGAAGGACATTACCTGCAAAGAACCTAAAAGGCTCAGTTACCTTTTAGCTCAGCTCAGTTACCACAGCTCAGGCTGTGTTTTTACATGAATTGGAGAGGAGAGCTGAAAGTAGGTGACTTTGCATAGCAGCCCTCCACCTCAAACAGGGAGCTCTCGGGTAGGATACAGCTGCTGTGAGGAATTGTAAGTGCCTCAAGAAATGCTAAGAAACTCCAATGGCAAAGAGAACAGGGAAGTTGATCTCAGCCCTAGAGTGGAAGAAACTAATTGCTATTTTGTGATGAGGGAGAGATGAGAATGTGCTGCCAGCCTTGACTCATGCTAGACCTTTCCAGACGGGTCTTGTTTGCTGGGAATTCTCATTCAGATCAATGCTAAAGGCTTCAGAGTAGCTGCACTAGAGCCAAACTACTTTGCCCTCATCTCACTATCTTGTGGTGCTGCCAGGTTCTGAAAACAGGGGAACAGAGAGCGAGCAGGGGTTCTGGTCTTTCCAATGTCCTGATGCACCTATGGCCAGTTATCTCTGGATTTAAATCCAACATGTCAAGCTAAAATTGGTAGCAGTGAGCATGCTTGGAAAAGGTTGTTTTCAGCTCTGAAAAATAATGGAAAAATGCTTAGAGTTCAACAAAGTAATTTGGAATGGTGTTTTCGCATGGCATTGACAGTGCTGAAGGACTGTGACAGGGCCCATTGGAATGAAGGGCTTTGCCCTGTTCAAGACCATTTCCAATCCCAAATATTGGAAATTTTTAATTAAATGATGTTTTATTGTACTGGTCTTCTCCACCCCTACCCTCCCCAAGCCCTCCCTTTTATGAACATTCAGAACTGTTGGAAATACAGAAATACAAATACTTTTAATAGGAGGAGGGAAATGTACATCTTAAACACTATCAAGGTGAATACAGTTAACAGGACCATATGGCTAATCATCAACAGGAATAAATAATCTTCCCTCTCTTGAGGAAAATGTGGCAGATAATAGCTATAGACTGGTTTTGTGTGGTTTGTATTCTGTCAAATACAGACTTTCAGTTTGGAGTTCAGGGTGGCTAGATACACTTTGCCACTGCTATCCCATTTTTTATTTAGTGTAAATATATTTAAGTGTTCTGCTAAATATGATTTCAAAACTGTGAGGATAGTCTCTAAGCAGTGCAATTTTACACACTGCACAGAACTGCACAGAGATGGAAAGGCAACATGCAAATTTATGCTGTAGTTCCCCTTTCTAATACTGAAAAATCAAGAATGTCTTTTCACCCTTACTGCAGCCGTGATAGGATACAGTAATTTAGAATGAGGTAATCACAGCCTATTGATGTGTGATACATCTTTAAATATTAAAGCATGCTGGCTTTGCAAACATACCTCTTCTTCTAATGTAAATCAGCCAATCCTTTTTCCCGTTTTTGACTCCACAGTGGCATCTTGATGTGCTTATGCCTGGATGGCTTTCATCTTTGGTGCACATTCTGCTTTTTTCTCCCTAGACAACAATTTCTGACATTTCAGCTGAAGTGGAAACTTGATAGAGGGAAGAGATCTTGTGCAGATGGAGCAGCTGCTTTTACATGCTGTGCTGGTGGGGATACCTGAGAGTTCACTCAGCATATAAACATTCTGTGCAGTGCATTAAACACCCTTTCTTCATGCTATCCCAGGGTGAGAACCTAGTTTCTTGTGATTTCTCAGGAGTTTTATTGTAGTCTTTAGGTGTGCAAGGTTAAAGACATTGCCGATATTGTTTTCAAAACTGTTGGTTTTAGTGGAATTCCCATTTCCTTTATTTTCATGTCCCTTCCCATTTTTCTGTGTAGATAAGATGTGCCTTTAAGGGTGCTGTCCTTTCTTAACTCCCACATAAATAATTTAAGAGTGCCATATTGGCAGGATTAAGGAGTGGAGGGGCTGTTAACCTGCAGCAACAGCTGAGTCTCAGGGAGGATGCGCTGACTGCTGGAGTTCCCAAAGACAGGGGTAGGCAGGGTTGCAGTGTTTGCAGGGTATTGTATGTATATTCACTTCCTAAGGCCAAAGGTTTCACAGGAGTATGTATTTGCATTCCAATACACAGTTTAGAGGCATCAAGTGCTTGTGAATAGAAAAATAAACTACAGGCACTCTAAGCCTAATGAATACTGAAGTGTGAAGAAAATAAAGATCTGGCTATGAAATACGTTCATTGATTTTGGTTCAGCCTCATAAAAAAGAGCTAATGAGAAGAGCAGGGTGGTAGAAGGCAAAAAAGAATAGCGCTCTAGATAGAGTCTGCTCCTAATGGATAAGGTAGGTCATAAAGATGACTTTTCATCAATACTCAGGAGTAGCTCCAAGGATTCAAAAGCTACAATCTTCTCTGAATAACTTTATATTAAGCCAATGCTTATCTCTACAAAGTTGAATTGCACAACACCTTAGGGGACCCATCTGGAAAACATTAATGGTTTTTTAAGGCGTGCACTGCCTTTAAAGTGATGTGAATCAGCCATGGATTGTGACACATTTGCTTCACTTTGACATTGAAACTGATTCCTGGCCGTTGCTTTCTTAATCTTAATGCTCTGCTGCATATGACCTTGCAGACTGTGAATCATTGTTACCTTCTGTTCCACCAGTTCTCCACAAAACTCCGCAACACAGAGCCCCAAAGGTCGAATGAATGGAGGTGGCAGTGCACTTTCAGTGTAGGGTGTTGGCCAAGGATGTAGGTGTCACCAAAGAAAAAGCTCTAGTAGCCCTGAAGGCCTATGCTCATTGAATTCTATTACTCTATGATTTCACTTTAAAAATAAATGATGAAAAATTAAGTAATTGAATTCTTGAATTCCAGCAAATATTTTCCAATGACAACTATTACATTATAGAAAAGTTTTTCCAAGGTTGTTTCAGAATCATCTGTTAAACTGAGCAAACTGCTAAGTTATTTGCTTGTTTGTTACTCTCTGATTCCTGCTGAGTGTTGTATTTACAGCCCTATAGGGTATCTGAGTAGACTGAATGGTCTGTCACGTGGTAATAAGCTCGCCCCAATGATTCCTTGATGCAGTAACTTTAGGACAGTTGCATTTATCTGAAGTTTCATTTGGGTTCCTGAATGGACATTTACAGATTTGCTGGGAAGAGACTTCCTATCATGTCAGCAGAATAAAGGCGACATTATTTATTTATCCTGCTATTTGTCTTGGAGTTGTATCCTGCTGTGAACCTTCCTTGTACAATCAATAGCAATAGCAAAGTCCCTTGTGGCTTGCATGAGATCTTTGGCATGCCTCCCTCTCCAAGAGAAGACTTCTGTCTGAAGCAGACCTTTCTTTTTGTTTTAAGGGTAATAGTAAGACCCCATTTTGATGCTGAAAAACCAGTTTAACTAAGGAGAAGATGTTATGAAGATGAGAAAATACGGGGGTTTAGAAGTTTTACTCAGAAGAGAGAATAACATAAATTAAGAAACGGAAAGAAAATACAGGGGAAAATGTAGCATGAGAACTTTCAAATAGAAAAAAAACTTTATTGGAAACCTTATTTTAGGAAATGTCTTGGATTTTTTACTGTGTATTTGTATCTGCAAAACTTTTAGTTAAAGGTAGAATGTTCAGAGAAACTTTGTGCTGATTTAATATTTTGATTGTTTGGTTGGTTTTAGCTATATCATGTGGTACAAGCTGAACATAGATCACTCAGACTAGAACATATTCCTGTTCTTCATTCTTTTCTTAATTTCTTTGGGTAAAAGTTGAAGGTTTTCAGGGGCAGGCTCATGCTGTCAGCTTCTCATTAGGACTTCGGGCTAAGTAGTCACATTTTTTGTGCTATGCAGTCACATTGCTTTTTTCCTTCCTTGTCCCAGCCATGCCTCCCCGTCTGGAATAAAATCATGACATTTTTTCTCTGACATTGTCTCATCAACTCCAGTACAGCAGAAAAGAAACCTTGATCTCCTCCTGCTTCCCTCTAGGACATCCCAGCTACTGCTTTCATAGTTACTGTAGCAACCTGCTTGTTACCAAACGTCATTTTGGGCTCTGGAGCTCACTGTGCCTCCGGCTATGTCTCAGCCTTGCTGAGCTCCTTCTGAGCTCCCTTTTATGACATGTTTTCTGCCAGTCTGCAGCCCTAAGTTTATTCTCTCAGCTTGTGTCTTGTGTCCTGACTGTGCAATGTCCTTTCAGCTGGCCGTGGCAGGAACAGTCACAGCCTGCTGCTGTCTGCTGGAAATGATGCTGCACAGGATTTACTGCTCTGCCACTTTCTGTTCTCCTCGTTGCATCTCCCTCTTGACATCATACATGAGCTGTAGATCTGTGTTTCATTCAACTCCCACACGAGCTTTTTTCTGACTTCTAATGCCATTTCTTTGGTGCAGAAGTGTCAACACCAACCTCATCTTTCCTCATACTTTCCTCATACTTGGTGGAGGCTTTTTGGGAGCATCTCCTGCTCTCCATATCATGTCTTCAGATTCAAGTGCTGACAAAGTATGTGACTTAGAGTGGGATAATGATAGGCTGGGTCCTCTAATTGCTAGTTCTGAAATGTGATACTGCCTTCTTTTTCCACTGTTTGTCTCATCTGTCCTTATCCATATGCTGCCCTTTGTCTTAAACTCTTAACTTTGTGCAGATAGCACAGCCATTTTCACTTTTTCCTTGTGCAGGGTCTGCACTAACTTGAGGCTTCCCTGGAGCTGGGCTTTCAGCAGTACATTGGTAGGAAGAATAATTAAGCTGTGCATAGCAGTATTTGCTTCCACAAATGTGCTTTTATGTCCAGTGAAAAATACATTCCATGATCTAAACTTAATGAGAGATTATTTAGCTTAAAAAATTCTGAGGAGCTGAAAAATCTCACCATTTTGGGATTAGGATTTCTCAGATGCAGTCATAAGGTGTTAATTAGAAGTGGTTTAGCACTTGGCTCTTGTAAAAGTGAATAAAATAAACTGAAGTTGGATTTAAAACCTTCAGAATCATGAGGTTTTGATTGATCTGAAATTAATATAATGATTTTCATCTGTAGTTAATTTGCCTTCTAAGTCATGAAAATAAGGAGACTTTTTTACCTCAACCAGATTTATTCCAATGCTTCTCACTTTATTTTCTCTTTCTTTTTTTCTGAGATATTATGAATCTTGAACTTTGAGTCAGGTTGGTTTTTTTACCTTTTCACCATAAACTATTTCTATGTGATTGAAATACAATTTATACAAACAATTTTAGTGAGCTGTGGTTTATCTTCTGTAATAGGTAAGCCCATGTTGAATAAGAAAGCTGATGTTCTGAAGCTGTTTGTAAACTAAGCAGAGGAACATACTAAGTCTCACCTCCTGCTCCTGAAATTTGGTTTCCTGTTTCATCAGATTTTTTGTATATTCAATTTAATCTCTTGGTGATTAAGCAATTATCAATATTAGAGTGCATTTTATTCTTGAAAGTAATGTCTTCGGATCTTCATTTAATTTCTATGTTAATTGTATGCATAACCTAGTGAAGCAGACACTTTAAGTGATCTAAATTTTTCATGATTGTCGTTGTACATATTAATCTTTTAAATTGACCATAACGCTGCGAATAGACTGAAATTGAACTTGTGTGTTCACCTCGTTACTGATTTTCTTTCAACTCCAGCATTGCTCTGTAAGCCACGTGTCTTTTAGGACAGGATGCAGAACTGCACAGATAGATTTTGCAGAGAATGGTCCCTACCAGAACACAAGTAAGAAGAAAATCATGGGATAATTTATTGTTATGGAAGAAGAGCTGGAAATGCTGAAGTTCTTTGCCCCAGCAGGTTGTCCTGTGATCATGCTGCCCAGAAGCAAGCTTGATAAGAAAACACTGATCAGGATGTGAAAGACTTGTTTAGAAAAGAATGTCCACGTGGGAGTTAAAAGGACTTTAGATGTTTTACATAATTTGTCTTCTCTGTATAAAGCCCATTACAGTTGCTTTGTTGGTCATTCTGGTATATAGAGATTCATTGTACACAATAGGAAAAAAAACATTCTTCAGTGTTTTGAGTATTGCTCATTCATGAGAGACACGAGCTCACTGACCTCTGCCAGTGTCTTGTATGATGTTGGAGCCACTCATGGAAGGGAGGACATGATAAAAAGCATTATCCAACCTCTCAGGACCTGCTTCTTGTTGGCCTCTTCCCTTATCTACCTCAGACCCAGCTTCTTGTTAAACAAAGATTGATTTGTCCTAGTCATCCTCTGGTGCTCACAGCCTGGGCTGTACCTCACACATATCAGCAAAGCATCCCTGCTTTTGCAGTGGGCAATTCTTTGAGTCATTAACCCTCAGCCTTTCAGTTTCCCACAAGTGTTGATGTTTTGTCTCTAAGACAAGGCTCTAAGGCACCGTTGCACTGTACACAAACCATCAAACTTATTGGAAGTCACTTTGTATTAGGAAAAATAATTGATTTTAAAAAAAGTTTTAAGAAAACCATGTTGGTTTTCTTAACCAACATGTGGTGAGTAAATGGCATACTCTTTTACAATCCTGACAAGTTAATGAATCAATGTCTTGGTACAAATAATTCAGGAAAAGTAAATGCACTTCAGTCTAAGGGCACACTCTATATTCAGTAAAATTGTAGATTATTCATACTTATTATGGAAGCCAAGTCATTAATATTAATTAAGCAAAAATAGTCTAGGGACATCTTGAAATTTAAGCAATGCAGAACAAATTCTGCAGTTAAATTCATGTCTGTAATTCCCATGATCCCTAAGTCTTGACACTTGAGAGCAAATTTAGCAGCTTCAAATCATATCCAGGTAATGTCTGTTGAACAGTATTTAATGTAGGAATTTTTTTTTTTAATTGAATTTTGTAAAACACAACCATTGTAATGGGCCTGTGATTTAGAGTGTGGAGCATGCAAGCATGACAGACAGCTTAATAAACATCAATGTGGAATTGTTGTACTGACAAATGTGAAGGTATATTTATGAAAATGACACAGAGAATTTTCTAATATTTTGTGTTGATTTTTGTCTTCTAGAGTATCAGGGCTTCAGGGCTGGTGCTGTTGGAAACCATTCTTTTTGGATCACTTCTTCTGTACTTCCCAGTAAGTCAAACTATAACTTTTTTAAAAAGTTATACCCTTGCCAACATTTTAAAACAATGTATGAATGACTCTGGTAAAAATATAAACGTAAAAACTATTTATTAATTATTAGTTTAATCTGATTACAAAATATGCTATGTTCTGTAAATATTTTTAAAAACAGTCAAATGTTTTACTATATTTTTATATTTTATATTTTTTTTCAATTTGGTAAAAGTTGCCAATGGTTTAATTGGAAGTTTTGGGGTGTTCTGGGTCAAGATGAGATTTTGCTTGAAGGACAACGCCTCTCTAATCTATGGTATGGGGGAAAAAGCAAGGTGTGTAAAAAAAGACACCAATTATACTAAATATTTCTTTGGAATGTAGTATAAAGGAGATTAATTATTTCTGTGCATTACTGTCATGTATTTTGATATTTCTGAAGGGGTGTGGTATCTTTAATACCATGTCTTCGGGGAAATTAGAAAGCATTACCCTTAATCTATGAGTGAAAAAAAAGTAATTTCAAAATCATGTGAGAAATATATCACAAAACTTATAGAAATATGTGTCCATTCTCTTTTCAAAAGTCCCAGAAAAATTGAGTTTGTTAATTACCACATAAACCCAAAACAATGACTAGATAAAGCAAGACATCAAAGTGTATATTGAACAAAACTGATAAAAAGCATGCACGTGGGGAGACAATCAAAGATAGAGTTGTGGACTACTTTAAAATATGTTTATGTTCT
Organism: Cisticola juncidis; assembly: GCA_013400215.1. Lineage (NCBI taxonomy): Eukaryota > Metazoa > Chordata > Aves > Passeriformes > Cisticolidae > Cisticola > Cisticola juncidis. The sequence goes on from VXBR01005811.1 coordinate 393,299, forward strand.
CTTTCCTTCAGTAGTTAGAATTTTCTGTGCTTTTACAGACCATCGTGTAGTTACTGAAAGATAACAAGTAGCTGGATAACAAAACTCTTCAGTACCTGCAGAACAAGTAGGAAATAAACTGAAGTAGAATGTGTGAAGAATACTATAAATAAAGACACACCATGGTGGATTTTTTATACATTCTTTTTTGAATAGTGTGAACCTTTCCAGTTCTAAAGAAAAAATGTGTGCATTTCTAGAATAGTTTTATGTATTTTTTCATCTTTCACTTTGCAGAAGTCAGGGAAATGAAAGTTCTTGGTTTTTTCACGTCGGACAAAAGTTCTTTACAACTTGCAATAAATATTTCTTCCATGGGTTTTCAGAGCTTCTTTCATATATCTTTTCAGTGAACAGAACAGAAAACCTGCATGCTGCTTCCTCAGCTGGTGCTGTGGAGAATTTACAGAAATTCATAGCTTAAGGCATTATGCAAGGGATTTCCTCTCCATGGTTGTCTCCTCTTTGCTTTCCCAGAGAACCCTGGGGTCAGGCAGTGGTTTCGCCAGGCAGAACCAGGCAGTGTCTGTGCAGCCCCAGCTCCAAATCCTGAGAAGCCTTCACAGCTCATCAGAGTGGTGTCTGCCATCTGCCCACCTGTCACCCGTTCCTCAGTTCATTTCCCAGTTCTTGTCCTGGTCCTCCATTTGTTGTGTGTCACAAAGGATGAACATTCTTTGGTGGCTGTCTGGCTTCAGGGTTCAGGTGCCCAGCACCTGGGGCACTCAGACACGCTGTGGAGAGAGGCTTCTCTCAGCAGCTGACTTGAAGGGCCATGCTGGTGGATGCAAGAGCTGGTGACCATCCAGACCATCCACGGCGCACAAATGCAGGGGGACAAGAAAGGAAGTGGTTCTGGGAGGGAGCAGTTCAATAACCCAAGTGCCTCTCAGCTCTTCACTGACATTTAAGACCCTTTTCTTTTTTTTTTTTTTTTTCACTGACATTAAGGTTATTAAATATACAGCAAGTGCAAAATGACACTTTGATGTATTATGGGGAAAAAAAAATTCTGGAAATTCCTGATTAACCTATGTCCCAGATGGGATGTAGATACTTGACCAGAGTTTGTCTTTCTCTGCACATCTCCAGCTCCTGCTATATAAAACTGTCTGCTGAGAACACATTCTATTGGAAACGAATAAGCAAAGTGTATGACTTGACTTCTTTCTTTTAGCAGTTTTATGTTCCCACACTCTTTGCTGGGGCACTCTTCTTATACAGGGAATTACTAATCAGGCTGTTACTCCTACAGTCTTGGGGGAAAAAAGGAGAGCAGTTTTATCATTTCTGGTTTTGAGGGTTTTAGGGGAGGGATATAGCAACTGTGGTAGTGGGAGGTATTTTGCATTTTCAGACAGAGAAATTAGTCCTGATTTCACCAACCAGAAAAATATGGTTTCATAAAATCAAAGATCAGAAAGATCAGCTTTCCAATATCCCTGTCCCTCAATTCACTGCAAGGAAGTTTTCATCAGTTTCTGATTCGGGGCAAGACAGTGAAACAGTAAATGTGTGAAAGCTATAAAGCATAGTCTTTTTAAGAAAGAAAAGGTGCAAGGTGTGAATTATGAGGGTAGAGTCTTTGGAATGTGAACTCTTGATGTTTTGGTGTACGCAGAGAGAATCTGAATGTGCTCACCAGTTTATGGTCTGGGAAATGAGTACAAAGCAGAGCAGGAAGACACAAGAAAGAAAACCTAAGCTTTAAACAGTGTCTTGTTAGCAACAGCTGACATTCACACACATATTCATTCATAGCAAGGTGTAGAGCACATATTATCAATATATGTGTTGGTCATAAGTCCACATAAGAAAAATAAAGCACATTTTGTTTTTCCTGGGTCAAATTTATTTACCCCATTCATATTATTTGGTGTTTTTATTTGCTTCTGAGAAGAATTGGGAATATTTTGTGACCTAGAGATGTGGTTAAAGATATAGTAGTATCTTCCCAGAGGTCATTGTTTCAGCTATTTGATCTGGTCCTCATTTTATGCTAGAGGAGTACATTAGAACTCTGACATTATTTAATATAGATCTCACATCTTATACACCCAAATTAGGCTGTGTTCTCCACAGGTAGTAGGAAATGTGAGTTAACCTCTGGAATGGAGTTCATAAGCACCACTGCAGGAGGGTGTTGTCTTTCAACATAAGGCTGTTTCTTGGTATCATTGCTTCTTCTTCTATTGTGATTTGGAATGTAAAACTAAGAAGCTTTACTTTCACACTCAACCAAGTGTGGAATTACACAGCTTGGCTTAATGCATGTAACAATGTAAAGATATTAAGGAATGGCATTTCAGTTCTAAATAACTGAAATCTCTATTCATTTGAGGATTCAGTGCCAAATTACATTCTTACTTATAAAACAAAATCCCCTTAGATTTTCTTAGCACTGCTTTAAGTCTTTGGCATCTTTGTTCTCTGCTCTTCTACACTTCCCTAATTATTTCTTTTTCTAGATCTGTTTACTCAGTCAGTCTCGGATTGTTTTGAGAGCCTTCAGCATACAAATTTCACTGTGTCTAGAAGGGGTTTATTGCATCTCTGACTTTCCCTACCCTCCAATTAAATGGAAACCAAAACCTACTTTGTTACATTGCTGAATTTCTTTCACTAATTGTTGTTGTTTTCATGCCTACATGCGGTAATCTATTCATAGTGTAACATCATTAATTGAAAAATAATATCACCAGTCAGCTGCTTTTGGTGAGAAAAACAGCTGTTACAATGCCCTTCTAACCAAATGGGAAGTGCAAATGATGGTCTTCACCTAAACTTATTATTCAAGTTCTGCTATACTCATAACAACACTGATCTTTCCTGAATTATAAGCAGGCAGATGAGCTTTGTCTATTACAAATGCACAGATTTTACTCAGAAGTTGCTGGGCAGCTCACATTTCTGAAGCTCTCATTTCTTCTATTTTCTGTAGTCTCATGGTAACATCTCTAATTTGCCTTTAGTTAGTTTCCAATTATCAATGGATCTCCTCCAAATGAGCACTAGGCTTTCCAATTGATTTTGTTTATATTTCTTTGTTAGATTTTGAACAGAAAGTCAAAGCCCAACCGTCTTATGGATGAGTGCCTTAATTTCAGTACTTGGCATCTGAGGGGAGGAATCTCATTACTTTCCTTGTCCAGAAATACTACCTGTTTTGAAACCTTTAGACCTTTCTTAACTCCCTGTATTGCTGGTGCATAGAACATGCTACCACAAGTGTAAAGACTCTTTGCTTACTACAAAGACCTTCAAATAAAGTGAGCAGGAGCACAATATTGAAAGAGAGTAGCCTGTTAATTGCATTAGGGGTCAGACCTCAGGTGATTTTAGATTTTAGGTGATTTTATCTGTGATGGGCACAAGTTGAAAAATAGGAGATTCTGATAGGATATCAAGAAACTTTTCTTTTAACTGTGAGAATTGTCAATTACCAAAACTCTTTGTCCAAAGTTTATGAAATATCCATCTGAAGAGGTGTCAGGACTTGACTGGGCCCAGATCTGAGCAACCTGACCTAGTTTTGGGCAGGGGGCTGGACTAGATAACCTCCAAAGCTCTCTTGCAAATGAAATTCTGTGAGTCTGGGTTTCTTATGTATGCATCCATAGCTGAGACAGTCAACCCATGCTCACCAAATCCTGAAGAAGAACTGCGCCTTTTAGGACTTGTTTTAGACTTGGAACTTGAAGATGAGGTCATCATGGCCAACACTTCATGGACTATAAATGGAGCCTGAGGTACCTGCCTCAAATGGTGATGAATTCCATCCTAGGCAGCTAAGATTACCTGATATATTAAATAGTTCCCATACTGCTAGTCTACATTAACTGAAACTCCAAAATAGATGCAACAGATTGCATGATATAATGACATGATATAATTTCTACAGTCAGTGATTAAAGTTGAGGAATAATTTCTTCTCCATGTTCTTGATATAGCAGATAAGAAGTGCCAGATTTAAATTCCAGCAAGTGGAAGTTGTTAGACAGTGAGGCTGAATCTTGTAACAATGAGGTCAGCTAGATCGTGAGATGGACTAGCTTTGGAGGCTGCAGACTACCTTTTTTAAAACTTATGATTTTTTTATTTCACTCTTCTCTTCCTTTGGTTAAAAAAATCCAAATTCATTACAGCTTTACCCTGTTTTTCCAAACTGCAAATTATAACAAGGCAATATTCAGTTTAGAGAAATGGAGCTGTGGGGTGGGGGGCATTGACTTCCATTGCTCATGAAGTAGTTCAGTAGCAAATCCTGGAATAAACTGTCCTCAGACATCTTGTTGCATGTGTTAGGTGTTAAGATCTGTTTCTGGGGCTGTCTTACTCCCTCCTTGACACTCAAGCTAAAATCACCTACCCTTTTGTGCTATGAGAAGTAATAGAAAGTGGGGACTCGTGGAGCTTAGATATGGATATGGGGTTTTTTTCCCCTCACATGATCTGTATGTGTGTTAGCATGGAGGAGATGAGCTGTGAAGTTTGGGAGCAGGAGCCTGTGGTAGGTCCATTAGGGATAACAGTCCTGAGCAAAGAAAGGTCATTGGAAAGCTCTGGTTTTGACACTAATGAATGTGAAAATAGGACACTGCAAAATGGTCTTGTACATTTGTCCCTCAAATAAGGGATGTGTTTGAGGAAGGAAGCACAGTCACTGTTTATTCCAAACACATTGATGTGCACTGAGGCCAACTGAAAAATTAGCTTTTTTCAACACATGTAGTGCTGCAAGTCTGCTCTGATGCCCCAGATGTTTCAGGTTGATACTTTCTCAGGATATAACTGCATTGCCTTTACTCACAAAATAGTGTTTAAAGCTTTTAGAAAGAACAGTCGTCATTTTATTATTGTTCAGGTAAAGAACATGCCTGTCTTTGGTGTTCATGTCACTGAAGTCCAAGGACACAGTGTAAATATCTGCTCTAAAATAATTACTACAGATTTCTGTAGTACTCTAGGAAAGGGTCTTTCCATTTATTTGGATCACAGTGGATTAGATACCCAGCCAATGCAGAAGGCAGAATTTAAATACCATGTGCAAGGACTTTATATGTACATTGTATGCTTGGGCATAGAGGTGAGGGATCCAGGCAGAAGATGATGCAGTAGTTAGTCTCTCTTGGCCAATGTCCTTGTCAGATGAACATACTTTCTGGATTTAACATGCAACCAGTTAACCAATACCTTTTTTTTTTGACAGTCAGCTTACTATAAATCCAAAAACCAGAAGTCAGCTGGTGTAGCCTGTTTGTAGCATTATGGGCTACAAAGTACAGGAAACCTCATAGGTACTGGAAAGACTTGTGTCCTTGCCCTGAACCATGCTAAGAAAAATGTTTATGACTGTTTTTACTGATGGGAAGCAGCACTGAATATTTTCTGCTTTTTGAATACATTTATTTAAAATGTCAGAGAAAATAAGATACATGTGATAGTTCTTCCTGGTACTGTTCACTAATCTACATAGCTATCCTAAAAAATTCTGGCAGCTACTGTCTGGGAGATAACTAGAGGCTGTTGTATATGTGATTGTCCACATTAATAACAATGATTGGCCAAAGCTCCACCCTGTCTCCTGACCTTAGTCACATATTGGCATCTCTGTGTATATGACAAAAGTTTAGCTCAGTAGAGCTGTGACCTCATAGATTTTTTTTTTTAGTTTTTATATGTGGAATTTGGTGATGAGTATTTGTGTGTGTTTCTGTGTTTGTGTATGACTGTGTGCTGTGTTCCCAGGTTACCCTAAGCTGGAAGGGAACTCAGGAGGCCTCTACTCCAACTTCCTGCACAAAGGACAGTCAGCTGTAAGACTTTATACAAGACAAGGTTACCAAGGGCTTTGTCCAATAGGTCTTAAAAACCTGCAGGGATGGAGCTACCCAGTCAGGCAGTGTGCAGGCATGCAGTGAAGGCACATGGTTGTAGGTTTTTTGGATAGTGATAAAATATGGGATGTTGCTCTAACATATTGTGAAAGGCTGAAGATAGGTCAGTGAAGGAAAAGGTACTGATTTTACTCTTTTATTCTTTCACATCTTGGACTCCCATGCTTGTCCTTGTGGCGTTACTTTTGATACCACGACAAAACTCGATCTTCCCCTTCCATGGATTTGAAGGTGCAGTAGGTATTGTAGGAGGGCACTGCTATTTTTGCTACTCTGAAAGCTTTTTTTAAGTTCAAAGGGCACATTTGTCAGAGTCTGGGTTCACTGAATTGCCAAGTGTATGTGTGAAGGGCTTGAGAGTGGGAGAGGAAAGGACAGCAGCCAGTGACCTGAGCCAACTGCCACGTTGGGTTTTTGTTGACCTTTTTATTTTAAATTAATACTTTGGCCTGCCAGCTTGCAGGCATTTATGTGGTGCAGTCTTGCCAGCCCTTCATTCAGAGAAATTAATCTTGTAGTGAGGGGAGCAGAGCAAGATCTTATGGTCTTTCCTCTTTACTCATAATTCCACTGAAGTAACTTGCATGAATAAACTTACACATATAGGAATTTGTAGATAAAACTCTACATCAATATATTCTTCTCAAAGAAGTAATATAAAACCAGACTACAGTCCTGCAAAACTGTGCACGAATTTGAACCAGGGGATTTAAAATTTTTTTGATACATCTCGAGCAGCAACATGTGCACAAGTTAAAAATGAGCTACATTTGAAAAGTGAAAGTGTGGGGAACTCTTTTCTGATCATAAAAATCTTCAAAACACAACAATTATCAGAGGTAAAATGTGGGTGCATTCAAATGGAGGAAAATAGTGCTGGGACATATTCATAGTATGTTCCTTACTAAAGCCTGAAACCATTCTCTAGTAATCCATCCTCATTGCTCTGCTCTCTAAAGCTGAACTCCTTGGTGCTTGGCAAGCACTTGAGCAGGAGAACATAGCAGGACCACTTCCATGCCAAAGAATTACTGAAGAACACCTGATTGAAAAAAATTAATCTGTGCAAGCCTTCATTTGGCTCACTGTTTCTGCTGAATTCTAGCTAGAAAACAGGAAGAAAGTATTTTACATAACTCTTCTATGTTTAGTCTTTTATATATCTTTTATATAATTCTTGTTGGGTATCAGTGCATATAAGCTAGAAAGGATTGGAATCATTTTCTCAGCCAAACATTTTGATGACCTCATTGATCACTTGGCAAGTGAACAGAGTCAATAGCAAGATGCTTAGAATATGTTTCAAATTTACTCTGGTGACTTAAATTGATGAAAAAATTGACACATGAAAAAAAGACACTCTCGTGTATTAGTTCAAAGTATGTGATAGAACATTTACAGGAAATATATTGAAAGACAGAATATTACATTTTTATTAAATTGTAAAAATAAAGAGGCAAGAGGTTTTGATAGTATAGATGAGCCAGGATCTAACTGTGCCAGAAAGGAAAATATTAAAAATTTTAGTTACCACATTCATATTCTCAGTAGGTCATAGCCCTTGCATCAGTGATTTACCTTCTCTCCTTATTTTAGCACCTGAGTGTGCATGTTGGTGGAAGATAAATTTCAGTCATTCTTTTTCTCTTATTCAAGTGTCTTTCAGTGAAAGTTGGGGGCATGTTCCTTTCTTTTCCACCAATTGCCTTTTTTCTTTGTTTATTCATGCTTTCATACCTAAGACCCTAGGAACAGCACCTATAGTCAAGTGAAAGGCCTGTAGGTTGTCTTTGATCTTACTGAACTTGCTAGATTCAGCTGTTTCCTGCTTTGTGGTTGTTGTGATCTGCATCAACAAGAGTTTGAAGCAAAATGAAAGCAGAAGCATTGTTCCTGCTTAAGGAAGACTTGAGTTAGACAGGCTGATACTACCATGCTGTTTCTGATACAAAACCGGGTGCAGTTGTAAACCAATGCTGCCAGGGGGAAATTGGCAATATTGTAACTCACCATGCCTTGGGATATGAGGTTGAGATAAGATGTTGACCAGTATAATATGTACAGGTGAGTGATAAAACATGATATCCTACCCCTCATCTTCTGTGTCACTTGACACACTACTCTGTATCAACACAGAGGAAAAGGTAAAAGAGTCTCCATCTCAAAGCTTGTTCCCTGTGAATAATAAAGGAGCTGAATTATGGTTTGTTTTTGCCTTTGGTTTTTCTTCTCAGTCTCTCTTCTTTTATGTATGAATGCATTAGGTGTTTCCTAACTCCTAACCATCTACTCAGATTTCAAGTGTTGCACCATGAAGGGTGACTAATGGTCAATGATTAAGAAAGATAAGAAATTCAATGCATTACAATGGAGAAAGAGAAGAGTTGATGTTTTTGGAAGAGATCCTTAAAAAGGAGACTTCATCCGTCACAGATGAGGCTGCCCATAGTCATTCTACAATCTGAGAACTGAGAGGATGCAGGCAATGGTATCTTTATGGTTTTTAATATTAACTGCTGGAAGTTAAGCAATTTGCAAGCAAAAGTATATGACAACTAGTGGAATCTTTGCACTGGAAAAATTTTACAAAATTATAATATTGATAATGCAAAGGTTTTATTACTGTGTAGCACTTCTAAACTCTGAGATTAGAGATCTGTGGAATTTTAATCAGTGCTTTTAACCCAAGACCACATATCATCTGATGTAAATAGGAAATTAGCTTCTTGCTTGTAGAGAGGAACTGGAAAAAGTAATATAAACACTTATGAGAGTAGAGTCAAGTTTACAATGTAACATGTAAGTTGCAATATGAAATTATCAAAACACATCAACAAATGCCAGTGTACAAGCTATTCTGTATTTCTGCTAGTATTGATAATAGTAGAGGCGTCTGACAAAAATATGAAAATTTTAGTTTGCCAGGGTTAAAAAAACAGAGTTAGAGACCAGCAGGTCAAAAATTTGCCATATAATAGCCAGCTGGATTTCTGAAAATGAGACATTGAAATGACTAGTGCCTGTGTCTAAATTTACATCACATCCGTTAGGGAGAGATGAGATTTCTGTTCTCAGAAGTAACAACAGTACTGCAGATGCAACAAAAGACGTTCATTAGAGCAAGCAGTTATCTTCACAAAAAGCAGCTTTTTCCTATGTGATACAAGCTTTCTCATTTCTTGGATATAACTCTGCTTATTAGAATCACATACAAAAAGCACCGATTTCAGCAAACAGTGTTTTATACAAACTGTTTAATTTCTAGATTTTCTGCCTTTGTGGAACTGAGCACAAATCTGCAAATATATGCAGGTTTTGAGGAAGCTATTAGGAAATATCACGTCCTTCATAACCAATATACAATATCCCTGTGCTGATCTCTCTGAAATCTGAATCCAGAGTAAATTTCTTGTAGTGGCATGATGCTGTACAGTAAGTTCTGCACATTTTTGATGGGAAAAAAAAAAAAAGGCAGTAAAGAGCGAATTTGATCAAAGCTCTTATCAGATGGATGGCAGGATTTCCAAGGTAAAAAAAATTAAAGATGTTCCAAGGTAATAGATACGGATAAAATACCTACAGAAAATAAAAGGATGAGGTGAATCTTTCATTGCACAAAAGGTTGTAAATGGAGGAAAATAGCATTTAATACAGTTCTCTTACATATAATTCTATCATAATCTATCAAAATTAAATTATTTCAATCATTCACAATTTTCACTACTATTTGTGGTTAGTACTTTAAACAAACCGGGATGCCAGAGCCATATTGCATATGGTTTAGTCAGTAAAAGCAATGTAAAGAGAAAAGGAAAAGAATTATAGTGAGAAAATAGAATAGAGAATTTTCCCCCGAGACTTAAAACACAGCAAAAAGTATAATATAGAAACTGGAAAATTAATCCAAAATTGAGCAACCAAACAGCATAGAAATGAAAACAAAACACAAGTGACATTTTGTACCTTAATACAGTCAGGACTCCTATTGTCACAATTACATGTTATAGAAGATATTTATAAAACTGCAGATTGTACATTCATTGCTTGTTCTTTGCTTGCATACAGTTACTTCTCACTACTCCTTGGAAGCTTTCTTCTCCTTTCCTAAAACACCACTTACATAATTGTAGAAGATAAATCTTTTATTCTTTCCTTTTGCTTCCTCTGTATTGATGCGTGGTTTCTCCTCTCATATTTAAATTATGAACCCTTTGGTACAGGGATGCTTGGCATTGCTGTGCCGTGCACAGCAGGGTCCTGATCAATGAGTAAGAATCACATTACAAATGACTCTTACTAATAATAACAAAAGTGAAACTGTTTAAAAATATTTTATTAAAGGTGTGAGCAAGGACACAGTTAATGATGAATTTCTCATATCTTCAGAGGACTGGTAGCATGCAACTCTTTCTATACTTCTAGAGACTATAGGTGCTCTATGAGAATTATCTGAGACTATTTCAGTTATGCTTGAAAAGATTAAGCTATAAAAATACTAATATAAAAAAAAGCCTAATACTGGTTCCATGTTAAACTGCTCTACTAATTTCTGTGGAGCTGCACCCAGCTTGTTTGAGAAGACATGCATTACATGATAAACAAAGCAGTTGGAGATAGTGGAAGAAAATTCATTGTGCTCAGTAAAAAGCATTAGTCTGCAGGATTTAAGGTAACTGAGGGAACAGTGGAAAAGCTGGCAATGTGAAGGGACAACAGCAAGAAGAGGTTCCATTTCTACTCAAATGAGTATTCCTGTCCTCTTCTGAATAGGCACGGTTGAATCTGTGCACTTTCAGGGGCCTGGCCTGAGCTCATAAGGCACAGACTGTGCCAGTGAATGCATTCAAGCGTTCCTGTGAGCCACAGCAGCTCTGTTGGTGAGGGCTGAAACCAGGGCAGCTTCAGATCCCTGAGCTGCCTCACGGGGGGCATGGCTTTACACAGAAGGGACTTTGGACTCTCTCCAGCCAACCCGGGATTTAAAACTGCTTTTCCCTGGTCTGAGTAGGGTTACTCAGTGCCTTGGTTTGGCCTTGCCAGCAAACCTGGATCCTGCACATTGCCAGCTGAAGACGGCTCACAAGGGAGATGTTACATTGTTTGGCACTGGCATGAGTTGGGAGGGTTGGGATACACACCAGATTAGACAAGGTTTTTGTGACTTACAGCAGCAAATAGTCTTGAAGCTAGTCCTTTAGATGCCTTAGACCCCTTGGAATCCCAATCATTACTTGGCAACCCAGGTAATGATTACTGGGTTCCTTGTCTCGATTTCTCTTATATATTGTAGGCAGTAGAGGGTCTTTGCTTTGTATGTCCTGTGTGAGATTGACTCAAGGCTGGTGAGAAAGGCAATGAGCCAAAAAGCAGGCAAAAGTAAACCTGAGCAGTTACTTGGAATACCTGGAAACTTTATCAGTGTCAGGGTCATTGGTTTTAAAAATAATCTTGAAGGGCCAAATGCATTGGGAAATGCAAGGCATACTCATAGCACACACACACATGAATTCTGACACATTCTGAATGTGCTGCACTGGTGCACATGGGCAGATCCACCACAAAGGCCGAGTGTGTTCCCTGGGGTGCTGCAGTCTGGGTGCTTTGTGGTGGAATACCGTTGTGTTAGGAATTCCTGACAGGAGAGCATTCCCTCTGCTCTGCCATGGCTGGTGCCATTCCAGCAACATTTGCTGACTGAGAGGTTGCTACAAAGAGGTTTGGGTCTGCTTTGTGGTGGGTACAAGGTTTGGGGCAGAAATATTTTTTCATAAAGGGATCTTCATAGTTCTTCGTTTAACTTCTTTTTGTCTATTAAATTTGTATTGATACAGTTTTTCCTGTATTATCAAAGAATTTTTGATCATTTTCACTGAAAGAAATGTTTAAACCTGTTACATGTGTATCACACATGTATACTTTGTATAGCATATGCTGGTACTTATACAGACTGTGATGAAATCACTACAAGATATATAAAAAAGGTAAGATAAATATAAAAAAGATATTAAACTATTAGAGTGTCCAAAGGAGGGCAACAAGGATGGTGGAGGGCCTTGAGGGGAGGCCATGTGAGGAGTGACTGAGGTCACTTGGTTTGTTCAGTTTGGAGGAGACTGAGCCTCACTGCAGTTACAACTCCTTTGTGAGGGGAAGAGGAGGGGCAGACACTGATCTCTGCTCTGTGACAAGACCTGAGGGAATGGCCTGAGGTTGTGTCAGGGGAGGCTTAGTTTGGATATTAAAAAAGGCTCTTCACCTAGGGGGTGTCTGGGCACTGGAACAGCTCCCCAGGGAAGTGGTCACAGCACCAGCCTGAAGAAGGTCCAGAAGTGTTTGGACAATGAACTTGGGCTCATGGTGTATTTCTTGGAGCTGTCATGTGCAGGGCCAGGAGCTGGACTCAATGGTCATTGTGGGTCCCTTCCAACTCAGCATATTCTGTGGTTCTGTGATTCTGTGACATCTAGGAAGAAAGGTAAAGGAAGTTATGTTGGCATAAGGAAGTCCTTTTCACTTTTCCTTCAAGCTTTTTATCTTGTTCAGACTGTTTTCTTCCTTTTAAATTTTGGAATTTTTATGGGAAAGAATTTGTTCTGAATAACCACAGTTTTTGAAGCATGGACCTATGATTTAACCTTCAGATCTCTTCTCCTATGTCAGTCCAAGTGTATAAGAGTCAAAAAAATTGTAAGTATTCTAGCAGAATCTTGTTGAATGTATAAATCCTGCTTAATTTGTTAACAACCTAATCCCCAGCACATGCTGGCATGCCATATACAGAGCAAGTTCTTAATGTTCAACTCTTTCTTTTAAATTCTTAATCTGGCATCACCAGCATGCTGAATCTTTGAAATGTGGGGTTTTTAAAAAATCTGACAGAGCTTGCTGGCCCATGGAGTCAGCTTATCCTTTTTTCTGTCTTTTTTGATGGCATTGCCTTGAAATCTGTAGAGAACTGATCTATAAAAGTCGGTGTAGTGGGCTATTTAGTCAGCAATTTATATCTGTATTTATTAAACTTGTATTGGCTTTCTAAGTCTTGAGGCATTTTTGAAATAATCAAAATAAGTTACTGCCATTGTAGCAGGCATTCTCTGTTCAAGTAATCACCAATTGTTGCTACAAGAAGGCAAAATGCTGTCATAACAAGTATTTTAAAACCCTAAGGAACGTGTTTATTAACCATTAATTCAACCTAAGGTTCTGTTAGAATATCATATGCTCAGTTGTTTGAAGACCCAGGAGTTTTGAAAGAGAGCTGAATCAGAAACATACTCTAAATGCTTACCATGTAAGTCTTAAACAAGATTAATAAATTAATTTTTGGCAACAATAAGGTATCTGCCAAATTCAGATGTCACCAAGAATACATTAAAAATTTTTCTCTTTTAGCTGCTCTTCATGTAACTTTTCTGGAACCAAAACAAATTCCAATTTACTAGATTTGCAGGACAAGAAACTTGATCTGTTTTGATCCTGAGCTGAGATGTCTTTATATGAGCTGTAATTACTGCTGTTAGTTGTGAGATTAACAAATAATAAGGAGCACATCTTTTCTGAGGCAGGATATCTTGTCTGTTTAGGGTGAGGGACATCAGTGCTTACTACATCTGACAAGGAAACTTCTAGTATATTATATTTTTCACAAGTGTCTATGAACTAGGTTAACCTGATAACACCAAAAGTCTTTCATATCAAATGATGCAGTTGTGCAAGGCACTCATTTCTGGTTTGACTCTCCAGTGTGTATAGCAGACATCAGATGTGATCAAGAACTTGTGGACGTGAAATTGATAGATAACTAATTATATTTGATACCATAATTAGAATGTATTCCTGTTAATAGTTATAATGATAATAATGGATCTGATTAAACAGGGACATTGACAGAATGAATTGTTGAGAAGACAGTAAAGGGGAGAAAAATTCTCTGTTACTCTCAACAAATGCAAGAAAAAGTTTGGAATCTTGATCTGTCTTCAAGTAATGTTTAGCCTTAAATCATTAAGAAATAGGTTAGAGAACAGGAAAAATTTGAAAGCATTCAGGGTGAAAGAGAGAAAATGGTATAGAGCACAGAGAAGTTCCTGTTGCTAAACACCGAGTGCTCTATTGGTCTAGAGAGCACAGCAGACATTATTGGGATTTCGAGTTGAGTTATCTAAGCAAGTTCAAAGAAATGGGATTTTTTTACACTTCGTGTGTATCTTTCCTAAAGTAGATGAAATTCTGTGGCATGATACACTGAATCTGCTAGCTTCATTTCCTCAGACTGTTTAAAGTAGTGCATTTTTCTCAGACGTGTCACAAGCAATCCCATCAAAATCTGCCTGAATGGATTTGTTTTAAATCATGAATACTTGTGTTATATATAGTAAATGTTCAAGAACCTTGAAGAAAAAGAAGGTCATGGCCTTCTGAGTACTCACAGCTCCTCAACTAAATATGAGTCTTGAAATGTTTGTTTTGCGCAGTCTCACATATGAGATCTCACCACTTGGATGGTTTATCTCGTTGCTATCTCTGTCTATCTTAGCAGCCTGATATCTCTTCTAAAAAATTGTGGTGTTTCTTCCTGGCCCTCTGCCAGTTATTTTGGTTTCTCTTTGCCATCTCATTCTTAGTTCTGGCGACAACTGTTGTTTTTGCTCTTAAATATTTTGCTCTTCTGCTTTATGCTGTTTTTATTGTACAGTTAATAAAAACATCTTGGGAGGCTGCAGAAGGAAGTTCATATAAATAAGTAATTGCAGTTAAATGCAGAGGACTGCCTAGCAACAAAATGGAGTGGAATATGTCTCTCCTGCTAGAAGGTGGGCCTTTTCTTTGATAAATCAGTGAAATGTTTGGAGGACTCCCCCTGTGCTCAGGAAGGAGTGGAACATTTGAAGAAAGCTTCCTTCTGCTGTTTTGTTATCTGTTAATGAATGCATTTTGTGGACCATGCAAGTGAGCTGTGCCAGGAATGCAAATAAGTAATCTTCTCTGGGAAGGCTGTTATATCTAATGCCTTATTTTTGCAGCTGCATCAACAGGGGGAACCAGCAGGTACTGGTTATAGGTATTTTGGTTGGTGTCTCTCAAAGGAGGAGAAAAACTATGCTTGAATAGTTTAGCTATTAGTGGGGAACATATTTCCTCATACACCTTCAATTTTTATCATGGCAAGTCTTCTAAGCACTCAGCTGACCATTGGGTAAGCATTTCAATCATAGACTGCAGTGCTCTATTTTGGTGCCTTTGGTCAGGTGAGGTTCTCTTTACATGAGAGGGCTGTGTGCTCAGTCAGGGACACAGACACCAGCACGCCTGCTTTGCTTGCTTAGGCATGTGAAAAAGTCATATTGTGTGTGTGGCTCTACGCAGATATTTACTATAGGTAATATGCTATTTAGAAAAGTTATGTGATATTAACATTTGAATAATATAGTAAATGTAGTTTTTAATTAACAGTAAGGGCTAGTAATCAAAAATAGAGGCTGTGTGTGTGTTGGGGGGGATATTCTTTTAGCTCAAGAAAGAGAGAAGAAACCTTTTTCAGAAATTCTTCACAGAGATAACAGTTTGCAGGAACTCCTAAATCTTCCAGTGAAGAAGAATTTATGGCTTCCTTATCAACAGAAAAGAGACCAGCAGGCTCTCTGGCTCCAAGGAGCTTAGGTGACAAGAACCAGCTGAAAAGTACTTGTTTTAAATAAAATATGAATAGTTATGAACAGGATGCTCAAAAAGGGAGATGTTTCTTTGTTCTGGGCCCTTCTCCTTCCTAGCCTTTGTCTAGGTGGTCCGGACCTCTTTGCTTTTATTGTCTCATTATTTGTCCTGTCTCTAAAAACTTTTTAAACTTTTATTTGTATTAATTTTTGTAACCAATTTTATTCTTTATTAAAATTTCATAAATTTCTAAACTCGAGTGATTGGCATTTATCACAGGCAGCTGCATGTCCTGGAGAGAGAAGGCCTTGTGCATATCATCTGCCTGGTGTTTCTGCATGGGAGAACACCTTCCTTCACCAGAGCTGCAGGCTTGCACTCTTCCTTCAAGTACACTGTGATCTTCACTCTTCCCAAGTATAGGGGGTAAAAAACCCAGCCTATTGACAGCATTTTTATTTAGTATCCCCTTTGTTGATGTTTTTCTTCTGGACCTGACCTTGGGTCCTGTTCCCCTCTCTGGCCCAGAAAATACAAACTTATACCACCTTGAAGAAAGTTTTACTGACTTGTCTCTAGGATGCCATAGCATGGGAGGTGTTCAGCCTGTTGTGCTGATACTGTTCCATTTCACTTTTCTCCTTTAAGCAGTAGTACGTGGGTACAAGCACAAGTATTAATCCAACTACAGAGCAGCAGGAAAGGTATAGCACCCGTTGGTTAGATTACATATTGGTTAAAATGGAATGATCTGGCTTTATATCTGCTTCAGGGAATTATTAAGTTATTTTTAGGTATGAGCAGAAAGTAGCATATGGGCCTCAACTCTTGTCACTGAGAAAACATAGCTTGAATTTGGTCGTTTTCCAGGTTAAATCATTCACTGCCAAGAGCTTTCCTCAGAAACATGTGAATTGTTGCACTGCAGACAGGTGTATTGTTTTGTCTAATCCCATTAAATTTTCAAAATAATAAAAAATTGCTCCTCTGAAGTTTTTTCCTTATTCATAATAAATTTCTTTATAGTTAATGTACATGTTTGAAATAAATGGCAGTTGCAATCTCATTAAAAAAACCCTAAGTTGCATAGGGAGCATAGTACAGCAAAACAAACTACAAGTCTTAGGGTTGTTCTGAGTGTCTGAGTTCTTTAGGACCTGAAAAGACTTCATATCATGTGATGAAAATGGTTCAAGTCTTTAATGATAACTGAAAAAGGCATTAAATCGAAGATATGTTTGTCTAATGCAACCTTATATCTCAAACGTTTTTGTGGTGTCTCTCTCTTTTTGAAAAAGAAACTGCCTACATCAAACAATTAAGAATTCATCAATAAGTGCATTTGGTAATGCAATTTTCTGGAAAAGCTGAATGTATGTTAAGGCTAGAAAATGGAATATGAAAATGCAGTATTTGGAAGATGAGATATGCCTGTTAGTTCTTAGGGATTTTATTGTTGCTGATTGTTCAGGTCATGAGCAGCTGCACAGATGGTTGAGGTGTCATGCAACTTTGTGTCCAAGAGGAGGAGAATTTCCTACCCTTAGTTTCTCCCAGTCCATAATTTCACATTGTGCAACCTGATTCCTCTCTTTCCTGCATCGTTGTACTTCAGACTTCTGATCAACTGTACAGTGACCTGCACAGACTCTTTAAAAGTTTTTCAAGTCTACACTCAACTTCCTGAAAATCTGCTTCAAGATTCATCTCTCCTACTTTCCACTTCCATACAGCGTTTCCAAGGGGAGATTTCTGCTCTGAGTTGTTCTGTCTAGTTGATTGCCACCTACACATGTTGAAGCTTTTGAAGACTGCTCTTTCAGAGTCAAGTAGGTTGTTCTCAACTCTTAAAGAAACATTCTTCTGAGGTCTGTAATGAAAAGTTCTTCTCGGGCTTCTGTCAGTCCATCCAGTTCTGGTGCTAACCCATTGCTTGAGATTGCACCATGACAGCTTGTATGCTTCATCTTGAGATCACTGCTTGCCATTTTAGGACTGTTTAATTTTTCTTCTCTAATGGAAATGTCAGCTGTCCATTAAGAACCTGGCCCTCAATGTGCTAATGTCTCTGTTACTTTGTATACCATCATCTGTGTTTCTTCATTTTTCAAGAGTTGTCTTAAAATCCGTGAAACTTAACTTTTGTTCTAGGTTAATTTCATTCCAAATCAGTTCAATGTTCTGAAGTTCTTTGCATCCCTTGAGACACTCAGCTTAAAATAGCAATAAATATTAAATTAGGCTAAATAGTTCTGAAGGTTTTTCCAGCTCATTCTCTTCTCCAGGATATCAGAGTTGATGGATGGGCTTTACATGGTCTGACAGGTGCTGCTGCCTGCACTTGAGAAAGAGGGAGTACTGAAAACTCTGAGTAAAACTTTGGAGTGGCTATTTGCATGCAGGGATTTTTTTTTTTTTTTTAAGGAAATTTAACTCTGAATATCACATTTAACTATAGGCTGTGGATGGAAGTAGGCACCTCTGTAGTACTTAGGTGCCTGTAGAAAGTTGATGTGGTTTGCTCTCTGCTGCAGTGCTCCCCACTGAATACAGAGGGAGCTTGGGCTGGCTGTCTTGGAATTTAATGATTGATTGTCTTCCCTGGCTCAGGTGTGTAGATGTCTGCTCCAGATTCCTAGTCCCAATGGAAATAGCTGCATTATAATATCAAACCACCCCAGCTGAATGTGGTGGGGAGAGTGAATGCAGAGAATAAGAGTTTCTCACGTGCTGTGTGAAGGGGTGTTTTATGGCTCATGGAGATGGCCTGTGAATCGTTCTGCAATAAAAAGTGTATTTCAAGGCTGCTTAGGATTGCAGGAGACTGATCCACGTTGCTTTTCATAAGGTTCTGCTTTTCATAAAGCATAAAACATGGGCACAGATACACTCAAATGCTATTTTAGAATCAATGTGCTTTAGAATCAATGTGTGTGAAAAGTAACTAACTTTTGAAAGAGAATCATGATTTTACAGGCAAAAAAGAAATCACAACAAACGCACCAAATCTATTTCTGCATTTAAGTGTATATATATATATTCAAATATTTATACAAGCATGTGATTAATTATATGCTGTTCTTTAAAAATCACCTGGGTGGCATATGTGCCTGAAAGAAAATGACAGAACAGCCTGATCATTTTGAATATAGAAATTTATTTTGCTAAATTTGTTTTAATTTCTGTGGTATAATAATTTTCCAAAATCTTCTCAACACCATATAAATATTTTTCATGCACAGATTTCTACTAAACATTTTTTTCCTTTTGACTAGACCAAAAAAGTATGAGCACTCTGGCCCTCTTAGCCAAGCAAACTGTCCTAACAATTATTTTGGAAGGTAAAAATATTCATATTAATGTGATTTAAGAACTATAAGAAATGCTTCCTACTAGGAAGAAAACAAGGGTTTCATTCCTATTTCCATAGTTTCTACTGTAGAGTGAATTTTCAGTTTACAGATGTGGCTGGCTTCTTCTGGACTTCATTAATTATCCATAATGAATTAATTATGTTAATAACATAATTCGCTTGATATGATTAGTGTAGATTGAAGATTAATGCAGATCATGCCAGCAGAGCATGTCACTCATTTTTGCAATTCATCCAATTACCGGTAGCTTCAGTTCACCTAAAGCAGATTTGTCAGGCAGACATCCAGTCTTTGTTAGGGAGCATGAGGACATGGAGTGTTCCCAGCACCTCTTCTGGAGGCTGCTCACGCCGTGGGCTCTGGCTTGTGCCCACTGCTGCTGTTGCTACAGGTGCACAAGCTGAAAATGAAAAGTCAATAGTTCCAGCAGAGATGTCTGCAGTAAACTAATCAGCACTGGCTGGATTGAGATGTCCGGCTGGTATTTTGTGGAGAGAGTTTTTCTAAATTGCTTGTTGTCAGAATAAATACCAACAAAAATTGTCCCGAGGAGGAGAGCAGACAGTTTTGTCCTGATCTTTGCTGTGGTTTAGCAGGGTATTTCAAAATCCTGGTCTGTCCCGATTACCTTTTCCAATTAACCATCTTAATAGTTGATGTGAATAAAATTCCTACTTTGACTCATGAACCTGCCAACATGTAGTTCAGAGAGAGCATGTACAGCAAGGAGGGAGGTGTTTCTGAAGAACCTGAACCATCAGATACCTTTTTTTCCTCACAGAGTTTGTGTTAAATACTTCTCTGGTTTTGTTAGATTAAGACAAGGAGATAAGTATTTTTGGAGCTCTAAATACTGCGTGTTTTATTTTCCCCAGGTAGGAGTCACTATTTGGAAACACTCAAATACCACCCCCCCCACACACACCTTTCACTGTATATTTGTAGGGATTTCAGCTGTAGTGTAACGAGATCAAAAAGTCTCTGTGAGTCTCTTTCATGACCTGTGTCTTGCTTTAAGTATACTTGACAAATTGCTCTGAATAATTTAATCCATTATGTCTTGATTTAGCTGCAGCTCTTGCAAGATTTATTTTAATATAGACTACTTTACATTATGTTTTTAAAAGATTCCTTTTTCCTAAAAACACAGATGTGGTCTTAAAATTAATTGTTGGATTTTCCTTGGTTTTAATAAAATAATGAAAATACATATCCTTAAAACTATTATTAAAATGTGTCAGTGGTTTGGCAAATGGCTGAAGAGATGTCAGGGTTTTTTCATTAGATATGGTTCAGTTTGTTACAATGTTTCTCTTTCTGCTTATGTGATTATAAAAAAAGAGGATAGTAATGCACCCAATAAATAAGTTTAGGGGTTTTTTTCACATATGAAGTAGGTAAACTAGGACATTCAGTTGACTGTTGTGATTTACCCAAGTGGCATGTCACATGGCAGAAAATGTATCTGAACAGATGAAAGAAGCAATTGGATTATAAAAGTTAACTCGTGAAAGAAGCAAATATTTTAGAAGATATTTTTACTTTGCAGCTTCCTTTGATTTTCCGCTTTTAAATTTTGCATCAGCATGAACAATTTTTGGTGTGCCTATACATTGTTGAGATAAAATGTCCTGATGAAATAATTTCTATTAATTTTGAATTATGTGTTTTGAATGTAATGCAAACTATGAAAATAGAAGCTTTGAATGATTAAGGAGCTCAGCTTCCCCTCTGTATTTCACTTGTGCTTTTCTTCTCAGCCTTAGTGTGCATGAAGCTGGAGCCTTGAATGCCCTGTCTGCTCATCTTTGCTTTTAGTGTTGCTGCTGGCAGATCACATCTAATAACCTTCACTCAAAACCTGACCATTTGCTTCATCAGGAAACCCACATTTTCATATATTTTTCAGTATTTAACTGGAAAGTAATTGAAGACCTTTTTGCATAAGTTTAAAAAAACATCAAAAGAAAGGGTGCAGAGCATCAGTGCTATATACACTGCTTTTAACACTCTTTTTGTAGACAGGAAGACAGATATTTTTTAAAATATTTGGGTAGTTGCTTTCAGTGAAGTCAACAGCTCATGACTCCTTTACTAGCCCCTAAGTATCTTTAAAATCAGATCAATTACTGTGCATTAATTTTGTGCTTTCAGGCTGGGGTTGGTTACCTATGTGGGTCAGAAAAAGCTTTTTTCTCTGTACACAGTTAGCTAGGTAGATTCTGGTAGACTTTAAATTTTCAAACACAACAATTTTTATTATTTTTAAAGAATCTTGTTTTAACACATTTTAAACTTTCTGAGGCAGTGTCTTGATTTGAGTGGAATCCTCAGACATCCAGCCAAGTCCACATCTGGCCAATTCAAGTGTCTGAATTGCTGAGATGAGCCAGCCCTCCAGTCCTCAAGGACTGACTTCTGAGCTGTTCAGGCCTCTTTTAGGGTAACTGTATTGATGACAGTGAGGTTGTCAGGAGGGAGCCAACATATGTGTGAGGAATAGACATGTACCAAAGACAGAGAAATAGCTGGCACATCAAAGCAGATGGGTAAGGTCAGTTGGGCCAACCAAGCTCATTACTTTTTGGACCCCCTGAAAAGTATTTATTTGCTTCTTTTGCTTTATGGTACTGGTGAGTTAGAAATACACTTGAGTGAGAATAGGGAAAGCATAGTGTGCAATTCAGACTTTATTTTCTCTTCTGCCTTACATGGGACATGATTAAAACTAATAGGTTTTTTTCAGCCTGGATTTTTCAGTGTTAGGGAATTTGTTTATTGTGCTACACTTAGGCATGGTCTCAATGGAACTTGTGAGCCTCAGACCTTCTCCCTGTGTTGTACTGCTTCTACAGAAGCATCCAGTAACCAGCAGTGGTCAAGAAGACACCTTTGTTGGACAAACATTTGCCCCTAAGGACTTTCCACCTCCAGCACCTCAGTGCCTGTAGCCTCTTAGACTGGGAAACATCATACTTCCTGAATGATCATGTTTTACCTGTTTAGCATCACCATTCCCTGGGCCAGTACCATTGAAATCTCTCCTTGTATTTGAGAAGTTTGCAGCTGAAGTTGAATAGTTTATTCTATTACACTGAAAAGCTAAGCATGATCTCTGTGTTTGGAAATAGATGCAGAAAACATACCTGATAATCCAGTGTTTCAAGGTGATATCTGTTTCTCCTCAGTTCCTCAGAGAGGTCCCCCCTGGGGTAGAGGTCTAGTCCTTTTGGTAATACTTGTTTCTATGCTATGTTTTTCCCTAAAGAGGATGTAGACCTGGTGTGCTGTCTTTGTATCTCTTTCCTCTTGTTGTTGAGAACTGACACTTGGAGTACCCTTCAACCTTTAGCATTTATAACCAACTCAGCCAGGGGCATCAGTTGATGTCTCTCATAAGCTAATGAACTGTTTTGTGACAAAGTTTTATCCTTTATTAGGAAAAAGTCCTGGATTTCTCTTCTCTACTCTGTGAGCCTTGTTGGGCGTAAAGATTCATTTGTTGTGATCAAATCTGTCTACAAAGTGCAAACATGTCTCTTTTTAAAGCCATTGTGGATTACGTTACATTGGATTACATTAATTTTTCATTACTTGATTTTAGAATACTATTCATTAGGCCAAAGGAAATAGGAACAGTGAAGCTGGACCATTAGTAAGGTTTAAGCAAAGGCTAGAATTTTTGGTGAATTGTTGCAGTGTGTTTTACCGCAGTGAATAAATGCATTTGCAGGCCATATGTTCAATTCACTTATAAATAAATATTTCCAGAGCTGGTAGGATCTGTGGCATATCACTTTTTCTCTTTAAATTGGAGGAAATATATGACAGCTTCATGAAAATCACATGGATGTTTATATTCCTCAAAATAACCTATTCAGGTTGTCTTGTCAATAAATACTTGAAATCTCCCTTATGAACAGAGGAAGGAAAAAAAAGAGGGAAAATAATTGAAGATATATCCATAAAAAACATTCTAATTATGCATTCTTTTGTCAAACCAGAATGATCTTGAAACTTCTGTTTGCTTAATCTCCAGTTAAATCTCTCAGGGGGCTAGATGACCCCACTATGAAATATGTATTCCATAAAGAACTTTAGAGATCTGTTGTTACTGCCTGATGGGGATAAATCCATAATGTAATAAAACCTAGTGATAGCAAAGCATTCTGAATAATGAAGTTCCAGAAGTCTTCTCCTTTATTTTACACTGATGCTGCTGGTTATGTGTTTATACTGGATTATGGTCTTCCAAAAGACTTTACAGGCAAGACATGTCTGTGCTGAAACACAGTCAAAGGTTTAATATGTATCAATGGAAATTATAAGATAGGCAATGAAAGAAACACCAATATCTACAGTTGAAAGTACAGTGGGAGGGAAAAGAGGATTTCAGTAGGCTGAATTTCAAGCTGGACTTTGTGTGGGTGATGAGAAAAAATTGTCTTCTTCTATGAAGAAACTCAGAAGATCTTACTTAAATGGCTGCAAGGATTTTGCTTGTGACATACATCTTGTCTGAAATGCATTGCTCCCAGCAGCAGAGTGCTTCCAATGCTGTGTACTGGGAGGTTGATTCATTTCCAATGCAGAGGCAAGAATAAAACCTACTGAGTACTTACTGTGGTTTTGTGCAGCAAATGTGTGCTTTACAGGGCCATTTGAGCTAATGATCTGATGCAGCTCTGCTTTAAAATTGTGATATTTCCAAGGATAGCAGGGTTTGATGGTACTCTGTGCTCACAGGCCTATTATAGTAAGATGTAATGTCTTAAAAAGCACATGTGGTTTAAAAAAATGGGATGGAAATGGAAGGAAATGTTCTTATGTGATTAGCCTAAGTATATATTCAGCTGTTATCATACCTCTAAAATGTTGTGTGTGGCTGCACTGGAAATATTTGTGGATAGTAGAGGCCTGGGTAAGGAGCTGTGCCTTTGCTAATATTGAAGCAGATGATGTGAGCTGTGACTCATGTTTCGAGCAGTGGTATGTGGTGCCCATAGTGTGCAGAGGCTCATGAATGCCTTCATTCATCCCATCTGTTAGGATGGCACTGTGCCCACATAGGAGGGGATTGGTCCCTTTCCTGGGAAGCGTGGTGCCAGACTGTTATGAGTTTGGATGGCAGGCTTATCTAACATTGCAAACACCATCTCTGCTGCAGGAAATCCCTTCAGTGGCGTTAATAGGTGACTTGGTGTACCCTGGAGGGTATTTGACACGCTGAAAGAAAGGACTGAAACATGGCAGAAGGAGGAAGGCTGCCCATCCCTCAGCACAGCAGGATACTGAGAGGAAGTATCTGATGGCTTGTTGCATAGCAGAATTGCCTAGAGACAGCTCTAGACAGCTGTTGCAGTCAGGCAAGGGCAGATGGTGTTGGGCAGTGGAACAGATCAGATGGATCTCTTCACAGTATCTCCTAGATGCTTGTTAATGGAATTAGCCCAAAAGGCATTATCTTGAAAGGCTGCCTCATGTCCTGCCTTGAACTGTGCAGAGTACTTGCAGAAAATTCTGAAGTTCAATTAAAAAGTAAATAGTTTTCCTATAAAGTTCTGTGGGTTAGGTGAGCACAGTTTTAAGATAAATTTAGTTATTTGCAACTGTGAAAAAAAAATATTGCTTTTGCATCACTTTTGTCTACCGTGGGTGACTTGCACCTCAGATCCATCAGCAGATGATGCTGATGCTAAAATTCTAAGCTCTGAATTTTATTTCCATCTATATAACATGCATAACATCCCTGTCCACAGCACTAGGAACTAGATGATCTTTAAAGGTCCATTCCAACCTAAACCTTAGCATGATTTTACAACCAAGGACAAAAATAAGAGAAGTTCAAAAATTTTGAACACTTTGGAGCTTTTGGAGTTAAGGTCCTGCTCAAAATCTTTTGTTTTTCGTTTTAGGATTTTTAGCACTGGCAATACATGTATTTTTTTAAGCTCTTGGGCTTCTGATTTTTTGAGACATTATAGAATTGCCCATTTCCTCTCAACATGAGGTATAGCAATTTGATGATTGTAGAGGAAAATGAGTTTTTGATCTACTCATGTGACTTCTATGGCTTAAGAATTGAAGTAAAAAGTACTTGTTCTTAAATACATTACAAAATTGTTACAGCTGGCTATGAAGTGCTTGGCTTGGTCCTCCTAATGCAAATTATTAATTGACATACAGTGAAGCAAATTCCCTAAAACAAATGCTTTAGTGCCTTTCTAGTCAATGGAGATGTGTACTTGAAGCCTTTAGGCCAAGCTCCTGTTCAAGTAGCTGAAACTGAACTTTTTCAAGGTACTTGTTTTTGGGGTTATCTGTGGAAATTGTGTTAGTAGGCTCGATTTACTAGATCCCCTAAAACATTGCAGGAAGAAATTAAATATTTGATTTAGGCAGACTGAATCACAGTCAGTTTTGGGGAAGTGCACAGTATTAAGGTATTTTTGCCTGGATCTGGTGCCAAGATGAAGGGCAGAATTAACTATCTTTTAATGTGTAAAGTTAATCTGAAAGACAAAGGAGCATTTTGCGATGCAGTTTTGCTCACTATTAACATTATAGGGCTGTAATAAGGTGGTAAGGTGGATTTTTTTTTTTTTTAGGAATCATTCTAAATGCTATTTATCTTTTAAGAAGTAAAGACAATGAGCCTATAAAACTCATTAATTCCCTTTTTTTATGTGGACAAACTCAGTTATGTTTTTGAATGTTCAATTGCTCGGTGTTAGTTCTCTTTGCACTTTTACTTTCCTACCTGTCCTGATAAGGAAAATTTGCTGTAATGTGTGAGGTGCTTTTATTGACTTCAGCTGTTGTCTTTAGAGTGTGTGTGTCTGTTCATCATGTCAGATGAATAGCTGAGCTGGCTGATTGCTGTGTCAGCAGGCTAAGTCCCTCGTCCGTGTCCGTAATTCTCCAGCTCTAAACACAATTGACAGTTAGCTGGTGACCTTAGGAAGTCTTTCCATCTCTGACTCCACAAGTGCTAGCGTGACTACTGGAACAATGTTCTGGCAAGGATAGTAATAGCTTAAACCACATTTTGTTTAAAAGCAAACATCTAAACGCATTTGTCCAAATGACGAAGACGAGTCACAGTTCATGAAGTCTCACGCACAGCTGCAGTAACTGGGACATGGACAGCCACTGCTTGACTTACCTTCTTCTGGTTTCCAAATAACTTTCCCCAGATCTTTTTGTTTAAGTAGCAGAAATTGATGTCTGGTATTTAAGTGGATGCCAAGAGCTGGCAAAACTGATGATAACACGTTTCTTTATGTATAGTAAACATGTCTTGTTCCATCCATCAGCAAAACCTCCCAGCATTTTTAAGAAGATCATGGTCTAATGCATCATAAATGCAAAAAGAGAAAATAGAACATTGTCAGATTTTTGGTGGGCAGGGTAGTCTTTTAGAACTGAGGGATTCCCTTGTTCTGCTGAAAGCAGCCTGCATATGTGGGTGAATCTGGTGCTCATCCTACACTGCTGACTTGGAGCTCAGCAACCTTTTGCTGCACATTTGTTGTCACTTGAAGAAGACTTAGCTCTGTGGATAACAGGAGGGAATGGGGTTTTGATAAGGTGGAAGAGGCTGATACAAAGCAAACCAAATACTTCTCTGTGTTATGTTCCTGTTATGTTCCTCTCCTTTTTTTTTTTTT
>VXBR01005811.1:419943-496672 GCA_013400215.1 Cisticola juncidis
TTTTGTTTGTTTGTTTGTTTGTTTGGCATTTGTTTGGTTGGTTTTGTGTGTTGTGGTTTTGTTTTGGTTTTTCGTTTCTTGTTCGTTTTTTGCTAGGGAGAGTGAAGGATGGAGTGCAGCAGTCATACTTTGGACCAGATTCTTTGCAAGAATTGTACTCCACTTGGATTAAAAAATTGAGCAAGGGGGGTGCTTCCAGGGCAGTGCTTCTGTAGCCCCTTTGCTCCAGTCCATTAAAGATTGTTCCTTTAAAAATTCTGTTTTAAAATTGTGCCTTTAAAATTAATGGTGCTTATAAGAGATGTAATTCTGACAAGAGCTTAGAGAGGGCAGTTACCTGAACATCCTGGTGAGCCCTGATGGGGATGGGAATGACATGTTCTTAGAATAGCCTTTTGCAATGCCTAAGAAAACAAAATGGACATATAGCAATTCTGGCTTTTCAAAGCCTGGGTCCCTGACAGACCATGTGCAAGACGAAGTAGAAATGGACACTGGCCCCTGTGAAGGCACTGTTACGATTCTCCATGGTATAAACACAGGAAGATCTAAAAGAGACTCAAACTTGGATATAGTCTTACTTCTGCAGTATCCTTCACCACTGGGTGAAGGAGCAGTTAAAAGGTGTCTATTTCAAGCAGGAAAATGAGAACAGTTTTCTCCAAGAGAGCCTTGCCTCTGCAGCCCTCCTGGTGAGCTGTCACGCCAGCTCACGCCAGGCTGCGTTTGAAGTGGTGGTTTCTTGGTTGATATCTAGCCAAATGCCTCAGCTGCTCATACAAATGATTCAATGCAAATCAATGAGATTTTCTAGACACAAGCAGTTAATGTTTCAACAAGCAGTGGCAGATGAAATTGCTGTGTCAGATTGCATGGCAAAGAGAGCTGTTGCCCTTGTTCAGAAAATTCTGTGCCTGGAGAGTTTTCAGACCTTCCCATTTCAATTATCTGAAAAATTCTGCTTTCACATCAGCTTTGAAATGTTCAGAGTCTCTGTATGCCAGTCTTTTTTTGACACTGTTTTTCTTGTTTGAAAGAATCAAAGATGAAACATGGTGTTTTCTACCCTCCGGCAAACCTCAGGATACAAGTTACTGCTACAGACTTTGCTCAGGTTCTGCAACTGTCCTAATGTATATTACTGTATATTAGAATAAGAGGTCATTGCTGCCATTCAGGTTTTTCTGAGAAAGTTTTTGATGGATGCTCTGTTTGCCCAAGCATGATCATGCATATGTGGTTGGTTTTCCAGCTGATTTTCCAAGGAGAAAAGCTGCTGCCTTTCCTACATGCACAATTTGTCAGAATCTCAGAAAATGTCTACATTGAAGCATGTCAAATCAGGAAAAAGTTCTTCACCCGAAGGATGGTTGGGCAGTGGAACAGGCTCCTCAGGCAGGGTTCACAGCACCAGCCTGACAGAGTTCAAGAAGCATTGGGACAATACTCTCAGGCACATGGTGTGTGACTCTTGGGGTGTCCTTTGCAGAGCCAGAAGTTGGACTTGGTGATCCTTTTGGGTCCCTTCCAACTCAGTACATCCTGTGATTCTGTGTCAGTCCAGTAACAGTGGATAAAAGCAGATTAAATTTTGCAGCACAGTTTGATTCAGAAAATCATATTTTTTAAAAAATAGTTTGATTCTTCTCTATAAAAAAGCATTCCAGTGAAACACAGCAGCTTCCATCTCCCTCAGCCCACATCTGCCATTTTTGCCCCCTTCTTCTTTAGAAGGCTATGGCACCCAAAGGATGTAATCCTGGGCTTTTGGCCAATATCCTGAACTTGAATTCCCACATAGAAGAGCATTTACTTAGGAAAATAATATGTGGCAGCCAGTAGGCACAATAGTACCGCTGCTGCCAGAATGTACTGACTGTAAATGAAGCTGTGACAGATGGGCTGAAGTGTTTCAGTGCTTGCTTTCTCTAGACCAGGATTACCTAATTAATTTGTACTGTGGTGTGTTGGGTTGGTTTACCAGGTTCTGGTGAGACACATTGAATGCTTGGGATCTAGGTATGCTGGACCAGGCAGGGTCTATAGATGGGGTAGGGGCAGTTTTCCAACAAATCCCTGGGACACCAGGCTCCTGGGGGGACCAGATGAGTGGGAAGGAATATGGGAACAACCCTCAGGACACCAGGGACAATGTCTGCTGGAATGAGAAGAAATGGAGTCTTGATTCAAATTGTGGTTGAGTTCACGGAGCAACCCTGTTTTAGAGAAGAGTAGTATTTTACTTGGTAGTGAAGCTCCTGTATGCACTATACCTACAGAGGCAGCTTTCTTTTACTGCTTATGGAGTGTTGTCCTTGTGCATGGTCCTTCGTAGGGAGGGCAAAAGACTGGTAGGACAGTTTTTTATTGTGATTAGAGAAATGCATAGGTGAAAAAAGGGTTATTTTCCTTAAGGAAGTGGTGATGCATAGGAAGATTTGATATAGCTTAGGTGAAATATATGGGGAAGAAAGAGTTAAATGTGCCATAAATATTTCATATTTTGGGTAGAAAGAGACTAGTGAAATAATGTTTAGTTTGGCAGAGAAAAATGAGCAGCTATCATTTTGCTAGGTTTATTAGGAGTGACTTTGAAATGTAACCTAGTAAATACAGCCTATCAAACCAGAATTAAACCAGCTGCACAGGACTTGAATAGCTCAAGGAAGAAGTCCTTGTCTGTTCTATCCTTCTCTCTGGGTACATGTTTTCACTCAGTTAAGAAAAGTCAGTGGAATTGCATTTAAAAGTGTTGTCACTTCACAGTCTGTCACAGGGCTTTTGCCAGCTCCCTTCAAAAACGAGTTGGTGCCTAGAACTGTGCCAGCTGGTTGATCTGATCATCCCAACGCTTTACTAGAAAATCTAAATATACAGCAGTACGAGCTGAAATGTGTCTGCTGTCCTGTTTTGCAACTATTCTGCATTTGAATGAAGAACTACTTTCTCATGAAAGCAGTACTGAAGCTCTCTCTATCTTTCTGTTCTATAGGTTGTCATTTTGTATTTTGAGCCAAGTATATTTCGCTGTGTTCTCCTAAGATGGGTTCGTCTTCTGGGCTTTGCTACTGTTTATGGAACTGTGACACTCAAGCTGCACAGGTATTTCACATGTTAATTTCCATCTCTATGGGAGTATGTGCAATCTGTGGGGGTACTTAGATGGAAGGGCTGCAAATATTATCATAAACAAGTGTCTTTTCTGATTCTAAACCCACTGTGTATTTCTCCTCAATTTTCCTGCTCAAATTATATGATACTAATCTGAGTTGAGAGCTGTGAATGGTGGAAGGATTTGATGAAAATGTGTATGCCTTAACTGTTAAATTGTGCAAGAACCCCTTTTCACAGGAGGTGAATGTGTTTTCCTTGAATATAAAAAATACAGAAATATTCCTAGAGTGTTCAAAAGTTCCCCTGTGAAGCGTTCACAAGTAGAGAGATGCTTTTGAAGTGTTTAGACACAGCAATGGTGGGTGAAGCAATAGCCTGTGGTGTATGTACTTACTGTGTTTCCTTATTGCTCTTATTTCAAGGGTTGTTTTCTTCAGGCAATCACAGCAGACAAGCTACACACTCACAAGCATCAGTACCTGCCAGCAAAAATATGAGGCAAATTCTGGGTTCCATGGGATTAGCAGTGCATTTACACACGACTCAGAGATTTAAGATTTAGAGGCCCAACTTCAATTCCTGTTCCTACAGTCCACTTAAAAATTGAAGCCTTTTCTGGGTATGCTGGATAAAATCCTAATACTTTTTCCTCTTTAAACTTTAATGAAAAAAATTACTGATAAATTCTGTAAGCATTTTTCTTCAAGCAAAGAGATAAGCAGTATATTGCTACTTGAGCATATTGGATAAAGTACACTCACTCATCTTTTTATCTTAGTTTCATTACTGTGTTGGCATGTTAGAGGAGGTTTGATATTATGCTCATAAACTGAATGAGAACTAAAAATATCTTGTGTTTCATGATCCATTATCGACTTGTCACATTTTAGGTGGAAACCCCTGTTTTCCCATTAAAACAGAGCTCCTTCTTGCAGCTCCCGTTAATTTGTGTCCCTGGTTACAAGGGTACACTTAGGCTAGTAAACTGTAATTGTAAAATTCTGTGTCTGGCCACATCTTTGCATTGAAATTGACCAAGAAAATCCCACACCCCCATAATACTTTCTGGGATGAACAATTTCTGATGCAAAAAGTGAAACAAGTAGAGCAGTAGAGAAGAGATAGCTGGTGACTTTGCTTGGATGCCTTGTTATCTATAGCTCAGATAGATAAAAAGCCTAAGACTGTGGGTGGCTCATGTTGTCACTGCAGTTCTGCTATCCTAACAGGTTCTTTATATGATTGTATATGGTGTGATGAAGCAGCTATCTTGACAGGACATCTTCTTCCATTCACATTAAGTGAGGATAGGCTGCAAAATTGGGCAGAAAATCTTCTGCTTTGCTCATTCAGCTGTTTGATGTTACTTGGCACCTGTGCTGACAGGGTCAGCAAACAAGAAGAAATTGAATAAGAAACCCAGAATGCAGTACATCCTCATCCTTGATCATTGCAAAGCAATGAAGGATAGCAGCAGACTGGATTGTATCAACAGGACAGTAGCCTGAAGGCTGAGGAAAGTGATTATTCTCCTTTACTCAGCCCATATCTGCAATGATGTGTCCAGAGGTCAGTGAACTTAGATGAGCTCAGTGAAAAGCCATCAAAAGGGTTGGGGCTTGGAGCACTGGTCCTGCCAGAGAGGTTGGGATAGCAGGGCTTGTTCAACATGACGAAAATAAAGCATTGGAGGGACCTAACATGAGCTATCCAACAACTTCAGGGAGGTGAAGCTGTGTTCTTTACAGCAGTGTGTAGTGGGAGAACAAAAGACATTGACAAATTGAAATAGGAGATTTCAGCTTTATACAATATGAATGAATATCGGGGTCAATGTTATACAGGGAAAGCATTTTCAGAGTCAGGGTGGTTAGCAGTAGAGCTGGTTGCTCATGAGGTTATGAATTTCCATATTTGGAGGTTTTCAAGACCCAACTGGATAAAGCCCTGAGCAGCCTGGTCTGGGTTCACTGTTAATCATTCTATGAGCATTGGCTGGCCTTCTGAATAATTCTGTATTTCTTTGTGTAACACAAAGAGGGAAAAAAACCTATTTAATGTGTTAATCTAGATTTACTTTCTCTAGGAATCTATCTTTTGTTTTCCACACAGGTATCCTGGCCATTCCTTTCCTACATTTGTGATATTGTGGTCTTTTTTGGTACTGAATATCTCAGTCCCAGAGTGTGCCTTGCAAAAGACTGAGTCAAGATATAAATAAATAAATAAACAAATAAACAAACAAACAAATAAATAAAATATATATTTTTTATATTTATATCTATATATTAGATGTATATTTTATTATACACATTAACAGCAGTTATGCTGTTAGCAACAATGTGATGTTAATAGAAATTTGGTAGAAATTTTGGGCAGATCTAATTCAATCCACAGGTTTTAAAAGATTGAGGAATGGCTTACTGCAGACATCACAAATACTCCTGACAAGCACTGCTTCCCTCCTGCAGCTAGGCTGTGTCCTGCAGGGAGGAAGAGCCAATTGCCAGCAAAGAACATGTGATTTTTCTGAGTTAAATGGGAAAACCAATATTGTGTAAAGATAGCTATTAATGATAATGAGAAAGTCTAATGCTCTAGTTTTCAACAAATGAGGTGCTTTGAGTAGCATTGGAGCGTGAAGGTTAACCAAATCCAGGTAGAAGTCTCTGGACACACCTAGGGTTTTTGTAATCTTTTTCAATTTTCCTGTAGCTCCTCGCTTCGTAAGGAGGTCTCAGAAGTTTCGTTAGGGTCAGGCACCAAGGGGAAATCAGAAAAGAAGTCAAAAGCAGATGCTTAAGGAAGACTAAAAGAAAAGGGAAGTCATGTACTGATTCATTCTTTGAACACCTGTCACAGTCAATTTCTACAGTGCTTCATCCTTAATTGCCTCTTTCTTATTCACTGTGCATTTTTTAAATAATGAGCTGATGTTTATGGGGGTGGAAGGATGGGGGCATGGAAACGAGTTTAATTTAAGAAATCTAGATGAAGAGCTATGAACTTAAAATGCAATACTTTCCTTAACAATGGATTTTTCAAAATAATTCTCTCAAGAAATAATGATGTTTCAAATTTAACTTTTTGGGTTTAAAGGAGCTGCTGATGTTGCACCTTTCAGTATATTAGTGGAACTGAAGACTCTCTTTGTCCTTTTTCAAGCCCTGTATTTTATGAACAGGTTATCTCATTATTTTTAATATTGTGTGACCATCTGTCACCTTCGTGTCAGGATTAATACAGAATCCTTAATTCTAAAGCATAAGAATGAAACGAGGTAACATACATACAGAAAAATGTATGCACTTGTGTGTGTGTATACATAAGATGTTCAGATATTTTAGGAAAAGGACACCCAGGTATGGGGTCTCTAGTTTATGGGAATCTGCATTTCTTACATGGAGAGGAGAGTGGGAAAGTGAGGAGAATGAGAAGGTATGGGGAAGGTGATGTTTCAGGTATGAGAAACATGACAATGACATAATCCACACTTTTTTGTGAGTAGTGATGGTGGGATGGGAGTGTTAGTGGGAGAACAAGATGTTAACACCATGATGCAATTCTGCATTTCATCTAAATGCTGTGCTAAGATTATATTGCTGTGCTTTGCCATCTGGTACAGTTGGAGTAAGTAGTGGACCTTCCTACAGGTTTTGAAGGTGGTAAAGAAAGAAGGAGCAAAACAGTGTGGGTAGTGTGTGGGTGTTTAGAGGCATGTTTTAGTGGGGGACATGGATTAGCAGCTCATTTGTCAGTGTTAGATTTATTGTTGGACTTGATGATCTTAAGGGCCTTTTCCACCGTAAACAATTCAAAGAGTCTGTGCTTCTCTGAGTTGTGGTTCAATGTCTTATTGAAAAGGAGACTCATGCTAGCAGACAACCCAAAGATGATGTCAGTTTGCTTCTTGAAGCATCAGTGCTAAGGACATGGTGTCCTGTTCCAGCCAGGACAGGGTTAAGGTTAGCATCAGCCAGGAGAGGCACAGCCAGGACCCTGGGGTTGATGATATCGCCCCAAACCGTGTGCACAGGGGGCTGAGGGTGGAGGGTGGGTGGCATGTGGGGACCACTGGCATGTGAATGGTTTGCCGTACTTGTACACTCTGGTTTTAGTAGTTTGTTACTGTTTCTTTCCTTATTTCATTGCTGTTTTGCTAAATTGTTCTCATCCTGCCATCTTTTCCTTTTTGTGCTTTCAGTTCTTCTCTTCATCCTACTACAGGGGAAGGTGGGGGGATGTGGGCAAGCAGTATGTGGTCTGGGGTTTTACAATGGGAACACTAAACTTGGGAATACCCTTCCTAACCACAACACATGGCATGTAGAAACTCTCCATAGCTCAGCTAGCCCTGAGAAAGAGGATACAGATGATCTTGTCTAAAAGTGTCTGATGGGAATGTGGTGCAGAAAGGGGCAGAAGGTACCTTGGCAGCTGGACCCTGTAGGGCTGGATTATTGCATGGCCAATATTTCACAGGTCATAGGACCAACAGATGACAGTTCCATAGTGCCAATACTCCACCACCCAGTGGTTCCATGAAATGGGACACTAGTGATAAAGGTGATAAAGCACTGCAGAGAGAAGGTTTGTCTTGGAGGAGTGGTTACTGTGTAACTCAGCTTCAGCTGGCAAGAAAAGTGAAATGAGCATCAGCTGTAGTGGTGAACCACCCTGGTTTTTTGAAATTAGTCAGGCCGTCGTGGTTATATTGGTTGAGCACTCAAAAAAAGTGGAGGATGTACTTCCTATTGAATTATCCTTTTTTCTTGTGGAAGGTGAGAGTGAAATACCTTTAGACAGATGCACTCACTGTTGGATTTTGCCGCTGGATGTGGTCCACAGTGATTTCAGTAGTCATTATCTCACATGAAACAAAAGGAGGAAAAATTGTTTTCAAGGCAGATGTTAGTGTTGCAGAAATACAGCGTCCAGAGTGCTGGTCTGATACTGCCTTGTTGCATTGTTTGGGTTTTTTACTGCTTTAACTTCACTGACAGGATTTCAGTCTCTGCAATACAGGAAAAGAAGTGGTTTGGTCAAGCTGAAGAGATTTTTACACTGTAGGGGCTTTCTATAACTATTCCAACCATTTGTCTGTCTCTTCCCTAGAAGTGGCATGTTTTAGCACCTGAGATTGTATGAACTAAGTCCTACAAAGCTTTGTGAAGAACAGTTTTGGGGCAAAAAACAGACCTTATGTGTGCTCCCACAGAGCAAAGGCTGAAATCCGCAGCACCTCTTTGCCTGGTCTGCCCTGGATGGTTGGTGGGCACACGGTGCTGTGGCTCACAAACTGTGCCTCAGGCCTGGCTGCTGGAGAAAAAGGCAGAGAAACGAGGATTTTAGGGGCTGGGTACAGGGTGAAAGGTTGGGGGATGTAGGTTAGGGAGGGAAGAAGCTGGGCTTGCTGAAAAAGTGTCTGCACATACAGTAGGAGTTCATAAGGAATGAAGTTTCACTAATTCGACCAGTCATGGAAAGATCTGTTTTCCTGTTAGCATGCCTTAACCTAATTAATTAATTTCATGAGTATAATTCATGCCTCATGTCTGCTGCAAACCTTTGCTACTTTGTTTACTTATTTTTATGGTATACAACAGAACAGGGCTTTAGACAGTAAACTCCATATAGCATTCTTGCATGATGCACATTCAAGATTAAATTCTTATTGTTGCAGTTCTTCTAGATTAAATGAGTCACATTCTGTTGCACTGTGGCTTTTTTTTCTCAGTAAAACCTACATTATTAAAATCCTGTTTAGCTCTTTTGTATCCCTGCCATTCTCAAGCAATAACTAGCCTTAACTAGACAGTATAATGGTTCTGTTTCGTATTTCTGAATAAAATATCTACTTTCTTATGTATAAACTACCAAAATGTAGCACAGCTGTTAAAAAACAGTGCAGAATTAATCTTGATGAAGCACCATGTAGAAGTGGGACTAATTCTTAAAGCAAAAATAATCAGCAGCATATAATGTATTTAAGATTAATAGGGCACTGAGATCCTGGAAAATATTCTCATCCATATTCCTATTAATATTTAATTTACATAAATTGTTGTAGATACAGCTGTGCAGTTCCATGAGCTGGTGTTTTAATCACCTTAATGTAGCAAACATTCTTCTTTATCATAGTAGGCTAAGTTTGGCTAGGGAAGTTCAAAGAGAAGATAACGAAATGATCTGGTGTTTTAATATTATATTACACTTTTATCATGATTAGAAAAAAAAACAGCAGTGGGTTGGAAGGCACTTTGTAATAATCCACAGGTATCACAAGACCTCTCAGATGTCTTTTGATGGCATGCAAGAGCATCCTGTCAGATATTGTGAGAAAGGACTGGGTTTGCACATCAGGTTAACATGATAGCAGAAGGGCTTCAGAGCTGAACTGGAACCTGTCCTTTCCAAGGATATCCAGGTCCAGGACCCCCCTCAGGTAGCAAAACTTTGTGCTGTGAGGCAATACCTTCCAGGTAGGTGTGCATTTGTGAATGCAGTTGCAATACCAGTAATAACAGCTCTACAGACTGGTTTTTCTCATGTGGGAAGGATGGAATTGGTCAGTGGAACAAGGTGTCTCTGCTGGGTGGGATTACAGCATAAAAGGGAAACCAGGCTTGACCCTGCAACACTTGAGTTGTACCTGTTTGTGGAGGAGCGTGATGAGGGAGGGAAGAATGTGACTGATCACAGTGGAAGCAGAGATTTGCAGATCATATACACTGATTGTCAGTGAAGAATCATGACTGGAGAGGAGGCTTCTGCTGGGCTACTGTGAAGGATGAGGAGTAAGCCTGATACTATTTAGCATTTTCAGTCGCAATGAACAACCAAGAACAAAATGATTACTCACAAAATTTGTGGATAACAAAGCTTAGTGAAATAGTAAATTCTGTTTCAGAAAGTCTAGTAATGAAAAGTATTCTTTACTAGAATCATAGAATATCTTGGGCTGGAAGAGATGCACAAGATCTATCAAAGTCCAACTCCTGCCCTGCGCGGGACAGCACCAGGAATGCCACCATGAGCCTGAGAGCATTGTCCAAACACTTTCTGAACTTAGACAGTGAACATGGGACACTTGGTGCCATGGCCTGAGGAGCCTGTTCCAGTGACCAGTCACCCTCTGGGTGAAGAAAGTTTTCCTAATATCCAGCCTAAACCTCCCTGACACAAACCCAGGCCGTTCCCTTGTGTCCTGCCTCTGGTCACCACAGAGAAGAGATCAGTGCCTGCCCCTCTTCTTCGCCTCACGGGGAAGTTGTAACTGCAGTGAGTTCTCTGCTCAGTCTCAGACCCGTGAGCCAGTTCTTCACCCATCACATGATGTGTTTATCCACTGTGAGCTGGACATCTTGTGCAGAAGGACCCTGTGAGAGACAGCATTGATAGTTTTGCTGAAGTCAAGAAAGATTATATCAACTGGCTTTCTTTGATCAGCTAGGTGAGATACCTTGTCATAAAAGGAAATTGAGTTTGACAAGCAGGATTTTCCCCTCATGAAGCCATGTTGGCTGTGACCACGACTGTGTTGTCCTTCAGGTGTCTTTCAATAACTGCCAGAATAATCTTCTCCTGAATTCTACCAGTCATTGAAGAGAAACTAAAAGGCCAGTAGTTCCTAGGGTCATCCTTTTTGGGACACTGGGACAACATTAGCAGTCTTCCAATCAACAGGGACCTCCCCAGATTCCCAAGACTGTTCAAAAAGCATTACAAGAGGCCTTGCAATGAATTATCCAGCACTTTGAGTGTTCTTGGATTAATCCCATCAGGGCCCATAGACTTGGAAGGATCCAGCTGGAGCAGCAGATCCTGTAGTAGTTCAGGGTCAGCTGGGAGTTTTTTATTCTCACAGACATGGTTCTCCAGCTCAGGGCAATGGAACCCTCTTAGCCCATCATCAGTGTTGCAGACAGAAGCAATGAAAGCACCAAACATCTTTACCATGTCCACCTTGTTATTTTCTTAATCAAAGAGATGCATTTGAGTGCAGCCAAAAGGCAAATTATAACTAGGGACTATTTAAAGACTAAAAGTTACAGATAGTAGGAGATTAATCAGTAGGGAATTGACAGGAGATAATGTCTCGGAAACTCATATAAATGCAGTATGTCCTATTCTTGAGATGCATTTTTAAAGAAAGGGTACAATAGGTGATTGTGGTTCAGAAAGTGTTTGAGGACTGGGAAAATGCTTGATACTGTGGAAGCTAATCTAGTTTTTAGATACACAAGAAGACTGAGAGATGACTTCTTCTGTGGTGTGTAAGCAAGCAGGGAGAGGAAAAGTAGTCACAAAAGACTCTTTTTTCTTTGGACTGAGGTTTAATAAGATCTGGCAATTGGAAGCCAGAGACAGAGAAATTCAAATGAGCAGTCTGGCATACATTTTTCTCAGAAGGGTGCTTAGCTATTAAAAAAATCCAAATAGATTGAAGGAGCAATGAGAATTTTTTGTGCTGCTTTCAGTTCAAGACTGATTCTTCTTTTGGAAGATTTTGTACTTCAGTACTACTACAAATGGCAGGAGTTTCAATAGAAAAATGTAATGGCCTGTGTTGTTTAACTGATCAAGCGCTATAATTTAGTGGTTAGACCAATATTTGGCCTTTATTTTACAAACATACAATAAAAATTGTATTTAAACATTCTTTCTAGTATAGATCTATTAAGATATTAAGCATATTTATAGACTGAAATTACTTACAATGGTACTGTTTGTTGGAGTGTACCAGTTGCTTTGACATTTGTTATTCCTGATCACTTACTCTAATGTAGGTCTCAAGTACTGGGGAAACCAGTCCCTGGACCAAATATTATTACATATTAGCTGCTCTTTTCTGGATTTCTATGAAGGCAAAAAATTGCCATTTTATTCTTGAAGAATTGAGTGTCTGATCAGTGGTAAACAGCCACTGGTGTTGCTCTGCTGTAACATACACAGGGGTAAAGCTCATCCAGCATTGTACTGCTCTGCACATTGGTGAGTTATCCTCATAGATGCTTTTCTGAAAGAGGCAGGAGATGTTCTAAGAATTTTACATGCAATATATTGGATCCATGAACTGGGCTGGAAAGACCAAGATAATACTGACTTGACTGCTTGAAGCTTGGGAATACATACACAGTAGGTCCTGTAGAAAGTTTCGGTATTAATTCAGTTGTAAGTATTAAGTTATTCCTTTTTCGAACTAATCTGTAACATTTTCACTTAATATTCACTACCAAAGAAAATTGCATTAAAAATTAAAACTGTTTTTCTGCTCTGGAGTATTACAGCACAGGACAAGTTTTGTATGTTCTTGAGCCCTACCTCCTTTGTGTACACACTGTGAGCCTCTGTTCATGCTTGCATTTACTGTATATGGTTCAGGCTGGAGCCTGCTTCTGGTAAATCTAAAAATCCTAGCTGTTAATAATCAGTGTGAAATTTTGAGTGCCCATTTGCAATGTGAGCATTGGGTTAGCTGGGAGTTCTAGAGCTGAGCTCCATTGCTCAGGGTCTCTGAGTCTCCTCCCAGCCCTCAGCAGTGCTGTGCTCCAGCGGTCAGGGCAGCACTGCTGTCCTGGAGGAGCCGTGTTCTGCCCCTGGCCTCTGCTCAGCAGCAGCTGTTCTTCTTCTGAGATCTCCTGGAGCAAAAAAGTCCTTCTCCCCCTTGCTGGCCTTTTGTGGAGATGCCACTTGTTCCTCCCAGGTGTGCCATGGGGAGGTTACAATTCCATGTGAGTGCAGGGCTGCTCCTGCTCATGGCAGGCTGGGCCTCAAGCACTGGCTTGCACAGAGTTGTTGAGAAGTGACAGCCATTCCTGTGACCACAAATCTTGCTAAGCTTTTTGTTTGTCCTTCTCTGTCTTTTTATACAAACATTAAGCCTCTCTGACAGGTATCAGTCCTCACCAGTGCATGTATTCTTATTTTCACCGTTCTATTCTAAAAAAATGTCAGGCATTGGCATCCAGGGATTCACTGGTTCTGCCTTGTTGCTGTTTGTGGATAAAAGGCTTTGTCACAGATATTTTTCAGCATTTCTTTGGTATTATTTTCAACTGTTCACTTGTTAATAATGCAAATAGGCATTGCATGTCTGAAATCATACTTCAGTTCAAACTACATAAATTCATGGCCTCTAAACAAAGAGGAATGTCAGAAGATACTGTGGTGATTTCACCGGGGCTGGTGACAAGAAAGTTGATATGTATAAGCATGTATTCTACCACTGTCTTATTGAATCAAGGCTAAAAATCTATGAACTGTTTATTCCAGATGTTGCAATCAAATTTGTGAGCACATTTTTGCAGGTCTTCTGTTCTTCTCCTTGACTTGCTTTTCTAGTTTTTGCATGTGACAAACTTTCAGAACTTTTTTCATGCTACTGTTTTGTAAAGATATGTATTAAAACTTAATATTTAAAATTATTTTTCTTAAACCATGTATTTTCTAGCTTTCCTATTGTTTCCTTCAGTCTGTGAATGACCATCATGTATTCCTGAGATATTTCTATAACACCTTAGAAATCATTCTCTTGTTGACTTTGAATGAAACTCCATACAGTGCTCAGAGGCTTGGAACTGATGAAAGAGCTGGAATTACACTGTCCCAGCCATCCCTTAGTAAAAGCCTTAATTGCTTTATGCAGGATCTTGCCTCAGCAATAAGTCTGCCTTCTATCTTAGACTGGACGGGCTTTTTTTTCTGTTAAATCGGATTAACATAATCCAGCTCTGGACTTCGCTCCTCTGCACTTTTTCAAATGCTTTGGGACTGTGGCTGCAATGACAAAATCTCAGTTCTAAGTTTCTATTCAGTTTGCAAATGATACGTTGCTAGTTGAGCAAAAGGCCTGTGTGTTGCTCTGGGATCCCTGTAGGGGGATTGTTGAACTTGTGCTAAAGTAGCAATCGATGGTGAGTGTCAGCTGCCATTGGCCTGTGAGAAGCAAAAGCTCATTTGTGTTGATTGGTAAACCATGACACTGCTGTACCCAGGAAAAAGAGACATTGACTGGTTTGCCATGTGTGAATGTATGAAAATGTAGGGGTTTGCAAGAACATAACGTAAAGTTCAGTTTTGTCCCTGGCTCAGTCTCTTGTAATGAAATTTTGTCAGTGAGTATCCCTGGAAATACTGGCTGGTGCTCAGTTTGTTTGCTTCCTAAAATGTTCCCTTATATCTGAAAGCCCAATCAACAAACTTTTTTGCATTCTTTATTGGGATTTGTACTCACGTGTGCTGCACAGCTGCACCATCAGGACCACAGATGTGGGCAAGGCACAAAATCCATGTTGACTATTCTGTGTGTTTTCATGCTCTTTTTAATTTGGGTAGCAAACATGATGGTGATGCCCACTGTTTATTTATACTTGTCTTTGAACTTTGTTTCTGGGCTTGCTTTTTCTCTCATGTGGCGTTCTGATATTTGTTTATCTTTGCTCAGAACTTTTCAGTCTCATCAGAGTTTCTCTGGATCTTGGACAACTATTAAAACTGTCCTGGAGTTCTTCCTGAACAGTTTTTGTGCTAACAAATGGCTTTTGTGTTTCTGGCTGAAACTTCCAGTATGCCAAAGATAAACTGTCTTGCTCAAAGGAGAATGTATGTGCCATGCATAGAAGCATGGGGCAGGACTACTGCAGCAAATGCTATTACTTGTTTTTTTTCCACAAGATACAATGTCATGTGGATACCTAAAAGCTGTAGAAACCTGCAGCAGTGTGCCAAACACAGAATCATAGAATCATTTTTGTTGAAAAATACCTGTAAGATCATTGAGACCAACTATAAACTTGACACTGACAGGCTCACCACTGAACTATGTTCCTGCATGCCACACTTACACATCTTTTAAATACCTCCAGGGCTGGTGACTCAACTGCTTTCCTGGGCAGCCTGTTCCAATGCCTGACAATCTTTTTCAGGAAGAAATTTTTCCTGATATTCAATTTAAACCTCCCTTGGCACAATTTGAGGGCAAACTGAGAAAACCCCTAACTTTTAACAAATAACTGAGGTGTGCATCTCACTAACATAGGGATGGTGCTTCCAGTCCTGATACCTGTGTGCTTTTTTGCTAATGCAGCATTTCTGTGCCATACCCATAATGTCTCTTGAAGGTGAGACTATGCACAGTTGACTAAGCATTGGCCTAGTCCGTGTCCTCCAGGTTTTCCCTGGTTAGGGCACCCAAATATTTCTTTCAAATTTGAATTTGTATTTAGCCTTACAGAGGCAGAGTTGTATATTTAGCTGTTTTTATTTCCCTTCTGAAGAACCAGAACTACCTACTTCCTTGCTTTTTTGTTGAAGCACCAAGTGACTCTCTCCATTTAAGCTGTTGCCCTGTGGCAAGCAGCATAAATCACCATAAAACTGTAAATCATTTGAACTCTTATGAATGTGCTGTGTTCTGCCAGTTGTTTGTTCCTTGCCTCTCCAAAGCTGAATAAGACCAAGAATGAGGCATGCTGTTATCCTCTTATTTCATACGTATTTTTGTTGGTAAAAGCTATAAAATGAGTCATTTCCAATTATCTATTATCTATATGTATATGTATTATATATATGTATATTTAACTTGCCAACTTACAGGATGTTTGATAATTCATTAACTCTGAAACTACACTTATTTTACATTAGCTGTGCATTTACTTTGAGCATTAGTCATTATTTCAGCTGCCATTTTGACTCGCTAGCCCTAGATAATCTTAAGCTTAATCTTATGATACTTTGTGGGTTCATTCATAACTTCTGTGGCGCCAACAGCATTGCTGGTTTAATCCTGTGCGGAGTGTAAGGCACAGCAGGCTTACATCACTCTTCAGTCTTTCTTCAGACAGGCATAGCTCTAGGTAAGGCATCTTTTTCTTCAAACACTGTGTTTGGTGTTTGAAGAATATAGATGTCTTGTCTAGCACCATCAGATGCAGTACAGTGTTTATTGTAGATGTTTTCACATGCCTTTTTGCCCCACAGGTCTGCTGATCTTAAGTTCTGTTTGCGTAATTTAATTGCTAGACAAATTCTAGTGTCTGTTTGAGGGGCTAATTCTGGGATCCCCAGTAATCCCTTTCTGAGTGTTTTCAATTGTATGTCAGTCACAACCAGGTCTGTTGCTCAGTTTCTCCACCTCAAATGACAAGATCATAGGTATGTTACAAACGCACTTGTTCCCTCCTTCTTTGGGCTGCCTGTTTGAAATACCCCTCCTATGAAGTCCTGCACTTTGGAATGTCAGTGCAGCAGTTCCATAGATCGCTGCCACTGTCTGTGCCTGCTGCCCACGTCTCAGTGCTCCTGGCTGCACATGCACAGCTTGCCTGGGTCTAACTCCAGGCACTGTAAAGAACTTAACCTGCTGCTTGAGCTGAGAAAGGTGGATCAACCACTGCTGACTGAGAGTTGTCTGTGTTCCGTTTGTTTTCCTTGTGTAGTGTTCAGAAATCATGCAGAGCCAGTCTGCTTTGCCCAGTGGGCACAGTCCAGTTGTGTGGCAGGAGGGGCACAGCCACCAGCTGCAGTAGCTCTGTGCCACACCTTTTAAAGATGCAGATCCCCTCTGCTGACTAGAACCTCCTTGAACAGAGTCACAGAGCGGCCAGAATGTCCTGTCTGTGACATCTGCAGTCCAGCCAGAGTGCACTGGCCTTTGAACAAAACCAAACAAAAACTCAACCCAAAGCCCTTGAGATGTCAGCTGTGAGGGGTTTTTTGTAAGGAAAAAGGTGATATTTATAAATCAAGTGAGTGAACTTTGTTTTCTGCACCTTTTTACTAGAAGCATAGTGGCTGTAGTAAAGCCACTGACAAAGGTCATTCTGCAAACCAAAACAATCCTATTTATCCCAAATCCCAGAAGGGTTTCCTGAGTGGGCTCATCGGTTTCTGGAATAAACACAAGACTGTCAAGAACAGCAAAACTGAGTACCCTGAAAGATGCTGGAGTTCAAAACCAGTGAGACAGGTTTGTAGCTGTCTCCTCAGAATGCAGTGAGCACTGAAGCTTGGCTGCTCCCTAGGCTTGCAGCCCCAGCAGGCTCGGCTGCATGGAGAGCTGGCAGCACGCCCTGCCCTGGACAGCCTCGGCTCTGTCAGCAGGCATCCTTAGCATGGAAAGTTAGAGGCACCAGTGTCATGTGCAAGATTTATCAGATAGAATACAGAAACCAAATGATGTATCAAGACTTTTCAGTGAAAACAAAATGTGTGTTCTATTTTGTCTCCATGCTCAGTTAGACCAGGCTTATTTGTTTTATTTTCATCTTCATGGTACATGAAACACCACATTTAAGCTGTTTGTTATATTCCAGAATCCATATCTGTTTTTTGTGTAATTAGCTCTTGTTGCATGGATGTCACCAAATCTGAATTGGAGTCAATGTCTGACTATTAATTAAAAAGGAGTCTTAGTAATTCCCCCTTTTTTCACCCTGTTTTCTTCCTTGGGTTATTTGATGTGAAGCAAGGTCATTGCCACTGCATTTCTTAGCACTATTTGATGTCTCTCTAATTGCAATATTTCTTTTTAAACAACTACTCTCTAAAAAACAGCATGGCTATCAACACTTCTAATGTGTATTTGACCACAAAGGAAAGATGGGACTCTGCCCTTGGTTCATCTTTGCAGATATTATGGAGCTTCAAGCGTATTGCATTTTACTCCCATTCTGTTCAGTCTGTGTTGTTGGCAATAGGGTCTCATTTCTCTGTGTGGGTAGATTGCCCGTGTCTGTATTTTTTACATCTTTTACATTTGATTTCAGTGAGAATACAGGAGTGTTTTATCTATCTCATAGCAATCAACTGTTGCTCTTTAGTCCTGAAAATTGTGGCATTTAGATTAGCTCTCCTGTGTCTCATTAAATGGGAACATTATTCT
Organism: Cisticola juncidis; assembly: GCA_013400215.1. Taxonomy (NCBI): domain Eukaryota; kingdom Metazoa; phylum Chordata; class Aves; order Passeriformes; family Cisticolidae; genus Cisticola; species Cisticola juncidis. Next base: position 437,942 of record VXBR01005811.1, read on the forward strand.
TGCTTTACTTGACAACTAAACCTTCAACGCCAATTTAAATTATGATTTCTTTCATTATTTTATGGTGAAAACAGGAAACAACAGTTTGTGGAAATCAGAGTGTCAGATGATGCTATTTCTTCCTCTGTGAGATGAAACACAGAAGATGAGAGTTAGTATTTCTCACAGCTAGTTTTTTAACTTGAGTATTTTATTGCAGAATGACAATGAGAACGTTTCATTTATTTATTGAAGTTGTATGTTGCATTAATGTATACAACAATGCAGAGGAGTCTGAGTAATTGCACTGCCCTCTTCTTTAGAATGGATGATGGTACTATATAGTAATAAAGTTGAAAAATAAAAGTTAAAATGTGTACTTTAGTCAGCCCCTGGGAGCATACTTAGTGATACCTTTTAGAATATTCAGTCAAAGCTTAGAAGATCATAGAACAAGTTACACAAAAGACCTTCTACTCCTAACTGAGCTTTTAATATTAATACAGTTCTAAAGCATATTAAATCTTAAGATTTAATATCTGATTAAAAAGCTTGTTACAGAAAGCATACCAAGAAAATATAATGTCTTCCATCTATACATCTGTATATCAACTGCACAAAGATTACAGAGTCACAGAAAAGCTGGGGTTGGGAAGGACTTCTGGAGATCATAGAGTCCAGCTCAGAGCAGGCTCAGCCAGTTCAGAATGCTCTGAGCCATGTACAGTCAGATTCTGAATTTCTGCAAGGTTTTTCTTATGTTTACATGGATTTTCCAGGATTTCAGTTTTCACCCATTGCCTGTTATATGGACATAGGGCACCACTCAGAAGGGTCTGGCTCAGTCATCTTTACTCCCTCCCATGAGGTATTTATAAACATCGGTAACTTTCTCCCTGAGCCTTCTCTTCTCCAGGCTGAACAGTCCCAGCCCTCAGCTTCTCCTCTTGTAAGGTGATCATGTCCTTCAGTCATCTCTGTGGCCCTTCACAGGGCTGATCTCCATGATGTCCATGTCTCTTGTACTGGGGAGCTGGAGCTGGGCACAGCACTCCAGCTCTGGTCTCGCCAATGGTGAGTAAAGCACAGGATCACCCCCTCAACTTGCTGAACATGCTCTGTCTGGTATGGTCCAGAGGGCTGGTGGCCTTCTTTGCCACAAGGGTACACTGCGGCCTCATGGTCATTTTGATGTCCACCAGTGTCCCCAAATTGTCCTCTGCAAAGCTCCTTTCTGGCCAGTTGGCCCCTGGAATGGGCTGCTGCATGGAATTGTTCTTGCTCGGCAAGTAGTTATCAAGATATTAGACTTCAATTATTTTCACAAAATTTAAATTCAGACAGACATTCAGAAACCAGTTTCCAAGAAACTGTAGCTTCCTCAGAAGTACTCATGATAAACCTAATTAACTTTTTTTCTGATTGTCACACATGCTGAGAGTGAACATAATTGATTGAGCATTTACCTGGCAATAGATCATGGAAGCTTATAAAAGAACTGATTTTCTTCACTTATTGCTGGCACTCTGTAATGATTCCAGACTAGTATATTTTAAATTTCTTGTAACTGTATGTTTTATTTTATATGCCAAAACAGGAAGCTCTTTTGTACTGCTGTGTACTGTGCTGCTTGCACAAGTCAAGCTGAAGCTAATGGTTTAGCTGAGGTTAGGGTTGGGTTGGACTTGATGATCCTGGAGGTCTCTTTCATCCTAATGATTCTGTGTTTTGTGATTCTGTGTTTCTGTGATTCTGTAATCACAGCACAGGAATCCACAGGGATGCATTTTATCAGGTGTCAGTTTTATACAACTGGGGCTTTTTGACTGCTGGATTTTTTAGTTATTTGTCTTGTTACTATGGTATTATAAAATGGAGAAGTGCATTTTTCTCTTTCTTCTGTATTTGACTTTTTTCTGACCAGAATTTGTTTTCTGCTTTAGCTGAGAAACTGTTTTGCACATACTGATCTTCATTTTCTTACAGTGGCATTTGTTCTTCCATTAGGAGAGGTGTTTGGCATACTGAAGCACCTGAACAATTCTATTTTGGTCTGCTTACCTTTACTGTAGCTTTTTTTTTTTTTTTTTAATTTCTTAGTGAAGGAAACAAGTAAGTTGGGCAATTTGTCAGGGAATTCATGTGACTCCCAGCTTGGTCATGAACTAATGTCTGTTTGTCCTCTGCATCATCTGTATTTAGAAGAAAAGACAGGACTTTGAAGTAATGAAGGCCTGGAACCTTTGTCATTGTTGCTTTTGAGAGTGGAGAATGTAAAATAAGATGACTAGCAAAGCAAGGGGAGATCTGTACTGCAACCTCTAATAGCCATATCTGCACCCATATATTGATAGATTAGAAGCTTATTTAAATATGATGTTGTTCCTTCATGTTAAGTATCTCCTGAGAGCCTGGAACTTGCAGTGAAAGACATGAAGCTTCCCTGGAAACCTTTGCTATTTTACTTTATGATAGATTTTCTGTTCTACAGAGGGTCACTGCTCCTCCATGCCAGCGACTGGCCTCTTGCTTTACCCTCTGTAGGAGATGCTTGACATAGTTTAATAACTCACACCCCAACTGTACAAGGTCCTCAGTAACCTGCTGTCATTGATCCAGCTTGGATCAGGGTTGTATCAGAAAATTTCTCAGTTTCTCTCTTCCAACCTTAGCTATTCTGTGAGTTAATCAACCAGAGATGTAATAATTACCCAGATGCCTGATGAGCTTTAATACCCTTGCCAGCATTTTCAGTCCATTTGGTGTAAGCTACTCCAGGTGCACATTTACAGAGGAATATTTTAATAATAACAATACTTTATAGCATGGAAATTTTATTCAATGAAGTTAACATTATTTATGGTTTCAATTTCTATTGGTGTTGACACTGCTATATCTGGTGACAGGTGGAGGAGATGTCCCTGATTTTATCTGTTATAAAAGTGGTTTGAATCTTGTCTTTTGAAGGCAAGCTGAAGAATAAACTTTCCTTTCAAATACACATGAAGGCCTTAGTCATGATACCTGCAAGCACAACCATGAGATAAAATTAATATTTATTCCACAAGTGGAAGGAGAACACAGTGCTGATAAAGAGCTTCTTTTGCAGTACAGCTGGTACAAAACACTGCTGCCTGTCAATCATATTATAAATTGTAAACATTTGTTTTATTAAAATGGGCACAAAACTAGCAACAAATATTATAACTAAATAATGCTTACGTTATGTGTTACGTATCTTTCTGTACCACATTTCATTAACTCCTGTCAACTTAGCATCATATAATAAGGGTGTTGGCAACCCAGCACCTCTTCTGAGCTCTGCCAAGTACAGCAGTCTGCATTGTGGATCTGAGGGAAGGACCATGTCCAGTAGGTGTGATTATTAATCTTTCTCACACCTAAAGGAAGTAAAATAGTCAAGACAAGTTCTTTCTGCAACATCTGAGCTGTTTAATTATCTGGCATGGCAATGCAAGTATCAAAGTGAGAGTACAGCTCATCAAAGTCTGGGCCTTTCAGTGTATCCTCCTCCTCTGTCCTCATGGTTCAAAAGAAATGCATATTTATGATTATCAATGAAATTATAAGGTTAGGAGGATAATGTGATTAAAAGTGAACATTTAGATGGCTTCATTTGGGTATGTAAAGCACATGCTTCTTGTCATTCAAAATGGAAGAATTTAGCCAGTTCACAGTAACTTCCAGCACTGAAACACCTACAGAAGGAAAGTGAAAGGGCAAAAACACACTCAGGAAGAGATAAGGGCATAAAAATGGTGGCTTGATGCAGTGTATAAAGACAGGACAGGCTTCTGACCCTTTGACTGCTGATGTTTGCTTCCTGCATCTTTAATAATAAATTGCCATTTTAAAGCAGTGTGTAAGAATGTCATTGCACAGCAGATAAGAAGTAAGTGCTTGCAAGTAAATCTGTGAGGAGACAGTTTAGTGCAAAAAGATTTTGTGTATGGTGCTTTAGTCAGTGCCTCACAGATACAGATCTTTTCCTAGTCTCATTCTTTACACTGAATTTTTTACAATGCAGTATACTTAAACCAGTTTATTTTGAAAAATACTTCTCTTGAGCATCCTCTGTAAATGCTGCAGAACCCACAGTTAGTGACACCTTTGCACTGTGTGCAGCTGCTCCTGCAGGATCCTTCTCTGAAAAAATAGAGAAAACTCAGAAAATCGGATTGACGAGTCAATAAACTGACTTGTTTTGTAGTGGAAACACCTCAAAGCAATGAGATGCATCAGACAGAAGCAGCAGTGCTTGTGCCTAATTCTTGATTTGTGTGCTATGCTCTTACTGGATGGTCTTGATTCGATCTGGCTTCATGATTTTTGAAGTTACATAAAATTCTCCACAATCTTCTCTGTTTCTTGGGAATTTTGTTTCCAGATTCCTGTGTCTGTTCCAAGTCTCTTACTTTTATCTGCTGCTCATTACTCCCAGATCTGAGCTTGCTCAGCTGTCTGTAGATTGAAAGAGAAATAACACTCCTGTCAGAGAACTCTACTGACCCCATTGTTTCTTAAACAGTTGTATCTTTAATGTCTTACAAATATAGATAATGCCAGATGTCACATGGAGTTCGAGGATCCACAAGAAAATCTCATCACCATAAGAAACTTTATAAAGGAAACAGAATTTGACTTCCAAGGAGAAATCAATTTTCCTGCTTTCCATCTCCTGCAAGTGGAATATTCAAAAAAATCGCTAGGTCACTGAATCTTCTGTGATGACAAATCCAAACCCAGACTCTGTGGTTAGATCCTGTAAATCAATGTATTTGTTCCTTTAGAGCAGGGTTGGGAAGCTCCTCCTTGCTGGGGATGTGGAGACCCTGCAAACACCTGTGCTGGTCTGGGCATTAATGGGGTCCCAGGGATGTCAGCCATGAACTGTCAGCCTCAGTGGAATGAAGAGCTACATCTGCCCTGCACGCTGCAGGATCTCAGATGCTGCTCCACAAAATTCAGTAGCATAGTTGTACGATATTATTAGAAGAACATTAATAAATAGTTTTTAATTTTGTTAAAATAGCTTATAAGACAAAAGAGATCACATAGCAACACATTTCATTTTATTCTGCTTTAGTGTAGAAACTTGCTATGTAATTAGGACTAAAAATAGGTAAAGGATGAGATATTTTTAGTGCAAGCTTTTTGTCTTGTTCAAATCCACAATATAGCGCACCCAAACTTAACAGTTACAGTATCACATTAACCACTAGTGAAGTAGAATACAAAGGGTAAAACAATGTGGTGTCTGTCTGTGAACATGAAAACAAATAATTTATCTCTGAAATTATGGTTGTTTTTCTTCAGCTGCCGACTACTGTTTAGTACAGTTCCCAACAAACAAAGTATAGTGATCTGTAAATATACTACAGATATATAGCTCAGTCCTTACAATAAATTCATGCTAGCAGAGTGAATTATAATTCACTCAAGTCCACAAAATTTTTATTCACTATTTTTTGATCCAGTGAAAAGCTTAGAATCTTCTTATATAGTACCTGAATAAATTATTCTAATACATTTATTGAAGTGATGGAAAACATAGTACAGCTGCAGTGGATTGCCACACCTTTAATAAAGCTGCGACTTTTCACATCATGCAAATGGACCAGAATGTTTACCACCTTAGCTTAAGAGGAGTGAGGTATTTTAGTTTTCTGGCCACATAAAAATCCTGGAAAAGTACTGTCTTTTTTAAGTGGAGCTTATAATTTTCTGATCAGAAGTACAATCTTACCAGTGAATTTAAGGAGGAGAAGAAAGGAAAGAAAATCACAGAATATTCTAAGCTGGAAGGGACCCACAAGGGTCATCAAATCCAGCTCTTAAGTGAATGGCCCATGAGGGGAATGAACCCCATCCTTGGTGTTATTAGCACCATGATCTGTCTACATCAATATAAATAGCCTCTCTCAAATTTACTTTGGTTTGGATTTGGGATTTATCCATTTCAAGACTTTCCCTGTTTGTAGTATGAGTATGTTAAAAACAAAAGTGCAAGCTTTGGCATGAGGTTTTGCCCAGCTACCTTACTAATGATGCTAGAAAATGTCTCTGAAAATTGAAAAGGTTGTTGAAATCATCTGTGAATGTTTTCAGTGGCAGAGGAGCAGTGTTAGATAGAGCAGCACTAACAAGGAGGAGAATTTTTCATCCCAGCTGGTTTTACTCAGCCTTTGTTAAATGAAACATTGTGAGCTAGGTTCACAAGGGGAGTTGCCTTTTGTACATTCAACTCCACAGTAGTCTGTGAAGCAAATTTTGGAATGAAAACCTTGAAAATGTTCTTGACCTGTTGTAGGAAAAGATTACCAGGAGGCAGTTCTTGCATCTGTTTTCACAGTGTAAGCTTCCTGATAAATATTGACCTTGGGATCCTTTGTACTGCCTATTCTGAAAGTCTTTGATAAGGGTAAAGAACTCAATGTCTTTGGATTTGCAAAAAAGATAATAACCACCTGATAAATTGTAAAAAACAAATAATTAACTTAGCCAGGCCTTATATAGGCTGAAGGATTTATAATCTTTAGACGAAACTACGTGTGGCAGGAGTCTTGAGGATCTATGAAGTAAAGTTTTTGTCACTAAATCACTACAAATTTGAATGAAGGAAAGACTTCAACAAGACTGGCTTGCTTATGGAGAAAATTGTCTAGGGACTTGGCCTCATTTTTCACTGAGTGAGGGATGTAGTTATTTAAACATATCTGTCAGGAGAAAAGTATTGGAATGGCTATGTTAACCATTCAGTAGCAGACTGGGAAAGAGATGGCCTTGTGCCTGTCCCAAGGACCTGGGATTTTCAGAACTTCAGGCATCAGATTCTGTGGTCATGAGCTCTGCATGATGTAATCTTGAGCAGAAGTAGTTGACAGAGGGGAGACATTAAAATGTCCAAGGCCAGGTTGGATGGCCTGTCTAGTGGATGATGCCCCTGCCCATGTCACCAGGGTGGAATGAGGTAATCTCTAAGGTCTCTTCCAAACCTAACCATTCTGTGATATGTCACTGCTGGTTGTCTGGGGACAGCTTGATGGGCTTTTGTTTACTGGTTTACGGTGTGCTCTGTAGCAGCTCTGCCTCATCAGTTTGACAGCGCAGTGTCAGACGTTTCACTGGCACTCTGTACTTCTGCTAATCTCAGCAGGATTCGTGGGGTATTAGTGCAGTAAGTGGTTTATTAGAAGAGATAATTAGCACAAAGCAGATGAGGATTTAATAAATAAGGAGACTTGGTCTGCATCACTGAAACCTAGTTACGTGACATGGAAAGTCCCCTTGTTGAGCCTTCTTACCTCTCAGCTCCCCAGTGCTTAACACATCCATCAGCACACATTCAGGACGGGCAAACCCTGTTGAGGAGTGGCCATTTCTGATGATACGGTGATATAAACAAAAGCACTTTAAAAAACAATGCACACACAGAGGCAGAAGCTTCAGTATCCCCTGCAATCGGAGCTGGAACAGATGCAGGCAGCAGGGCAGTGAGCTGGGGAGCAAGGAGGCACTGGGGAAAAGCAAAGCTCAGCTGGTCTGTCAAAAGACTCCAGCTGCAGTTCTTGGAACTGGCTGCAGGCAGAGAAAGGTTTTTGTTCTATAATCCACCAGGAAATTGAACTTTTCTCAGGTGGGAATTTAGACTTGCAGGTGAAATGAGAAAATAAAACCTATGCATAGCATGAAAAATGTCAGAATCCTTGGCTACATTGAAAGAAATAATGTTGTTTGCTCACTTCAGGCTTACCTACAGATTGGCAGACAAAACTACTTCAGATGAATACATTTTCATCAAAACAAGTAGTATTTTTAGGCCTTTTCCATGTTATTAAATATGCAAGAAAATGTTAGTCCAGTGCTGCTCACATGGGAGTGAGTGAATGAGTGGTTCTGATTGCAGTGTGAAATCTATTGTTGTCCTGTTGCCTCCCAATACCCAGAGCCTTTCCTTGAGCTGCATGTGATTTCCCACCCACCTTCCTCAGTCTGCTCAAACTCCTGGAAATTATGTCAGTGTTTATCCAGAAAGGGAACTTTCATTCAAACACTGTAGGATTACCTTTATATGTGTGGCATTACAACTAATCTGGGAAACTACTGTTTGGAGTCATGGAGGTCAGCATGAAGTCATGACACATGTATCTTTGCTTACTGGAGACAGATTTTTCCAGGCACTGAGGTAAAATACATCTTCACATCTCGTTATTCTAGCCATACATTATAAATTTGTATTGCATTAACTTCCTGCAATAGCAAATCACTATAAAACTCTAGGGAAGATGTCAAGGGAACTGTACTTTCAAAATCACATTTTTGAAAGTAAATAAAATTTTTTGCAGAAAATGTTTTTGCAGCAGAAATGTTGCAGAAAATGTTTCAGAAACAGCACTGCTTTTCTCGTTACTCAATACACAAAATAATCTGATTTGGAATCTTTATTATACCATTAAGATAGCCTCACATATTAATATTACTGTTTATTAAACACAGACCTCCAGGTAGGGATTTGAAGTCAGGTACACATCCAGTAGAGAGGAAACAACCCTGCAGCACAATCTCCCTCCCTGTATTTCCAGTACTATTGGTACCTATAGTTTACCTTGTAACTCTGGAGCAAGCTTGTGATCCCACCAGTGGCCTCAGTGTGCAGACCAGGCTGCACAGAATCACAGAGTGGGTCAGGCTGGAAGGGACCACGGTGGTCACCTGGTTCAGCCTCCTGCTCAGGCAGGGGTGTTGTGGAGAACATTGCACAGGATTGTGTCCAGATGGTTCTTGAATCTCTCCAGTGAAGGAGACTCCAAAGCCTCTCTCAGAATCTGTTCTGGTGCGTGATCACCTGCACAGTGAAGAATTGCTTCCTTGTATTCAGGTGGAGCTTCCAGTGCATCAGTGCTTCTACCCATTGCCTCATCCTATTGCTTGGCACTATTGAGGAGAGCCTGGATCCATCCTCTTGACACCCTCCCTTCAGATACTGACAGACACTGATGAGGCCCCTTCTCAGTCATCTCCTCCCAAAGCTGAACAGCTCCCTCAGCCTTTCCTCATAAAAGAGATGCTCCAGTCCCTCAACCATATTTGCCACCCTCACCTGGACCCACTCCCAGAGCTCCATGTGTCTCTTGTCCTGAGGAGCCCAGAACTGGACACAGCAGTTCAGATCTGGCCTCAGCAGGACTGAGCAGAGGGACAGGATCACCTCCCTGAACCTGCTGGCAATGCTTTTCCTAATGCACCCCAGGACACCATTGGCCTTCTTGGCCACAAAGGCACACTTGTCCTCTGTTACTCATTACAAAATCCAGTGCATTTGGATGGGTTAGTCAATTCTTCTAAGCATTTGTGTCTTTCATGGCAGTGTTCTTGACATGTATTTGCTATTACAAAATTCTTTTCTGAAATTAAAAAGGTGGGAGGTTTCCTGTTATCCACACTGTAAGATGTTGCATGCATATTGTGAAGGAATTGAGATAAACTGATGGCTATCAGTGATACGTGGTCAAGTTTGCTGGCTAAACACAGGGTGGGGGCTCTTAGAAGTATCCATACACCCATATAACTGCCAAAACTTCTTTTCCTAGTTTTTGTATATTTTCACTGGACATGATGCATGTGATGTGGGTCTTGCCCTGCTGTTGACATGGCATGCCTCTTAGTCCAGGTTTGCTCAGGTTCAATGTGGTCAGAATCAATAAATCAAAAGGTCATCTCATAAACAGTATTCCCCTCAGTGGTGCACATCTAGTTTGTTCTGTGCTGAGGTATTGAGAAATCATTTGGAGAGAACAAAATGACTGATTTGGACACTTTCAGCTGGGAAGTTGCTTGGAAAGTTGTTAATTTGTCAGTTTTTACCCTATCCAGCAAGGGCCAGTAACTGATGGTATGAGTCTATCTAAATATAATTTCTGAGATCTTGGGCCTTAAGTGTTGATATTCTTTAGTGAGTCATCTTTCCTGATGTGGAAATTATACCTGCACTCAGTATTTGTGTATGTGTGTGTATCTGTGTGTCAAGTGGGAAGTGTAGGCACTCTTTTGTATCGACATGGTGCCGTACAGGTCCCACTGGTTCCTTTTCACTTTTAGTAGAATCACATCAGTTTGCTAACTCAAAGTAACTAGTGGCATATTCACCAGTCCAGAAAAGTAGATAAGACATAACCCCTGCACTGTAGGAGGGCAATATACTTCCAAAGGGCTTGACCCGTGTTCTTTCTGATGTAGCTTTTGTATCATAATAAAAATCACCAGTCTGGAACAGAGCAGTTTGACAGAATGACTCAGTAGAGTCACAAAATGACAGATGCTAGAAATAAAAAATAAACAAACTGTGCCAGGTCATTGCTGTCAAAGCAGGATCCTTCACCTATTTATGCAGTCAGTGGTAGGTTGGGGGCCATCTTTTTGTTGATATGACATGAAAATTTAATATAGTTTTATTTATTTTCTAAGGTTACACATTGCGTCTTAGGATATAACTACAGCAGCAGCCACATTCTTCACTTGATGTTTCCAAGCTGATGATCCCAGCCAGTCCTGTGAACCAGCGTGCTCTGTCCTTCTGCTTCAGATCCCCTTGCAGCATCACTTCCCTTCCCAGCTGCTGGGCTTCCCTTGGCTCTCAGTGTTTGCAACCAAGCCCTCCCCTTCTCTATTTATATGGAGCCAGGCACTCCAAAGAAAATCCTCAGACCATGCAGCTTAATTCTCTCCAGACTTGCTGGGGCAGCCAGCAGAGTTGAAGTTACGTTCTGTGGTCTCCAGGCAGTTCATTCAGCCTCACCTGCACCTTTTGTGTACTCTGTAAAGGGAATGGCTGTTGCATATCAGCTTTAATCCTGGCTGTAGCTGTCTGTGAGTCAGAGCTTTGCTCAAAGGCAGCTGTGTCTTCCAGAAAAGCAGGTAAAACACATTGCAGTGTTCTGTGTGATCTGCCTGTAAACAGAGCTGATGACATGTTACTGGAAATGATTGTTCAATTATCCAACAACAGTGCAGAAAAGTGGATTGCATATGCTGAGTGGTTTTAGGTGGGAGTGTAGCTAGAAGATGCTGAAGAACATGATTCCTCTTAAGTTTCCTCTTCTGCTTTAGATCAGAGACAATATATCTCAAACAGACCCCTGAGCTTCTACCAGTGCACTGACTGGTACTGCCAGTAATTTTGCCTGTAGATAGGACTGAAGGAAGAGTCTATCCAGTTTGCCTTACTTGATACTCATAATTAAACATTAATTTGCTCAGGAACTTGAATCTGGGGCTACATCTATATTCATAAATTGAGTAGCATCTGAGAACATTCCTGGGCACTGGGCTGAGGGTAAGAGTATGGATGCTGGCTGTTCTCTGCCAGTTGGCTTCAGTGCCAGGGATGACCTAGGGCATATTTGATTTCCTAGCAGCAATGCAACCCACTGGCCCCACTTCTTGCGTCTCTGAAGAATTCTTTATTATTTGTTCAATATCTAGTTTGACCCAATATAGAGATATTGAACTGAGTGGAAAAGGTGGGGCTTGAACATTGTCTACCTGGAAATCAGGGCAGGGATTGAATCAAGATTGAATCAAGAATTCCCTGGTTTTTGACAGAGGGTACCAGTAATCAAACACCATGTATTTACCGAAGCATTCTGGTCTCATATTACACAGTTATTCAACTTTTTACAGTGAACTTTGATTGTATGAGTCAGAGGTACAGGAAAGATAATGACCTTCCAGTCTGGTGAGATGTGCCCTTGGGAGAGGAACTTCTGGGCAGTTGTCTCTGCTTTGATACATGTTCAATAATACATAGAAGATGAGAGCAGACAGAGCATGTAAGTCAGTGCTGAGGTGGTGAGCAATGAGGCTTTGGATTCACATTGTGGCAGGAGGATGAGGGAATTGCAACTTGGGAGCTTGTGTTCTTCTTGGCTGCTTTTATAACACAACCTCTGAAAAGGAGATTTGCAGCATTACTGATCTAACCCAACTTTCTTTACAGCTTTTTAGAAAAAGCATGTTTGAAAAAAGAAGCATAAAGGTTGGCTTACATGTAAGCCTACGAGTCCAAGATAGAAATGATTGTGGTGGGAGATGCTTGCTTTTGTGAATAACAGGAGAAAAAAAGAAATGTGATTTGATCCAAATTGGAGGGGGTTTGACTGCTGTATTGCAAAATATTATTTGTTTCACTGTACTTAGGTAAATAAGTAACAGCAGCCCACACCTCTCCCTTTGAAAGCTGTCTCACAGGCAGCAGTTAATGAACTAGTACTGAAAAAATTTTAATGGGTTCTGCCTTATTATGCCCAAAATAGACTCACATGTTGACTTTCAGCAGAATCATCAAGAATTTTCTTTGGAGCCAAAATACAAAAAGTTTCTAACAGTTCTCAGCTGGTTTGTGTGATTTCTCTAATAATTAAACATTCATAAAAATGTACGATGAGATTTTTCTCAAATGAGAAACCATAGCTGTGAAATTTTCCAGTTCATTACAAAAAGAATACATTTTTCTTCCCTTCAGAGAAGATAATTATTAACCAGCATTCACAACAGGGAGAAGGGAAGCCTTTGCTTCCTGATTTTAGAAAAAGTCAGGAATTCAGTGTTTAGAAAATGAGGGGTCACCAGTGCTGCCCTGGAGCAGGAGTGCTGTGGCGGAGCAGTGCAGAGGGGAATGGCCTGCCTTGCCTCTGTGGAGTTTTCTGTCTCTCCTGGATGAAATCTTTGGGAGTCTGCTTCCAACATAAGGCACTTAGCATCTCTAAAGGGAGAGCAGAACATCTATCAAACATGGAAAGATCAAAAACTGTGACTCCCCGTGGAGGGACTGTTGGGAGGGAAACAGCTGAATAATGTTGAACATATTCAGATCTCTGGCTTCACCTAATGCACACTGTGAAGGCTCTGTTTGTAGTCAAATGCTGATTCATTGTTATGGATGCAGAAAACCTTTTTTGCTTCTGCTTTTAAAGACTCTGCTCTGTTTGTTGTTTGAGGTGCAACACTGGTTGCTTCTGCCTTCTCTCAGACAAGTGTAAGCATAAATGTTAATCTGAAGTGTGATTTTGTATTGCTGAAAAGGCAGGCCTGGTTGCAGAAAGTCTTGGGAGGTGGCTTGATGCATTGTACACTGAAATAAGTTAAGAGCTGACAAGGACAGTTAAAAAATCAACTTTAGGGGGAAAAAATCATGATCCCAAAATCTCAGTGATAATTTGTCTCTTCATGGATATCAAGACTGGACATGCTCATGCTCAGGACTCAGGAACATGTAGTTTGGGGGACAAAATCACTGAAACTGTTGAACTCTCCATTTTGAAAGACTTCTCACACGAGTGTCTAAAACAGCCTTTAAACTTCAGCTCATCTGCTTCTAATGATCTGAGTACATAAAAACTTCCATGATAGCCTTTCCTCAATGCTCATCCTTGTTAGCTTAGCAGGGCCAAGGCAGGAGCACTGCAATGCCCCCAGCAGATGCATCTGGCAGATCTGTGTTGCATGCAGCACAGAGAGATATTTTGTCCTACATGAAGAATCAAGCTACTCCTTCTTCCCAAGGGGATTTCCTCTAATCTTGCTTGTTCTCATGCTCCCAGAAGGACCTTTTTCTGCATTAGCAGGTGGTGATGGATAGAAAATGCAGGTGCTGTTTCCTTGAACAGTTCATGGTGGGAGTAAATTTGTCCTAATAATAGGTGCAATTATTTTTAAAATGAGTTTTACATGTTCAGTAGCTCTTATGTGGTAGAAGTGCTGATGTGTGGTGTGGCTTTTCTTATGATGATTCTGTCCTTACTCAAAAAACATGTTGTTGCCTCTAGACAAATCAAACTCCATTTAATTAGCAAAGTGCCTTCCACAGTTATTTCTATGATGAGTAGGTTATTGTCTCAGCAGCATCAAACTCAGTGGGAAAAATATCTAAGTGTTAATTTGTTCTCTGGAAATAGCAGGATTGGGGATGAGCAGACATCATCAAAACAGACTAAAACTTCCCATACATGGTTGCTGGTTTATGGAAATGACCTTTCATCTTTCAAAGACACAAGTCTTACACTGGGAGATGGAATGTACCAAACAGCTTGACAAGACAGCTTGACAGTAAATGCGTGTCTCTAACATAATCAAAGCTAATATTTTCTATGATTGCTGTGTAACACTCTGGGCAGCAATCAGTTCCATTTAGATATGGTTAATATGAAAGTAATAATGTTCCAGACTTCATTCTTGTACATACTGTCAGAGGAAAGACTGTTGATTTGTTTTTCAAATAATGTGGTACCAAAATAAAACGAAAGTTTAATTCCTGTGACAGCACTACTGCTCTTCTTAATTCTGCACTGTCTGAATTTTTCAGGGTTTTGAAGGTATTCCTGTCCCGAACAGCTCAGCGTATTCCCTACATGACAGGTGGGAGAGTGATGAGGATGCTGTCTGTTATTCTTCTGGTAGTCTTTTGGTTTCTCATTGGCTGGACTTCTGCAATAACCCAAAATTTGGAGAGAAACATTCCACTCATTGGTCAAGGGCAAACATCTGACCATCTGATCTTCAATATGTGCCTCGTAGACCGCTGGGATTACATGATGGCTGTTGGTATGTTAATATTCTATCTTATCTTTAATTTCTAAAATAAACCTTGGTTGCCTTTTAATTTTTCTTCTTTTAGAATATCTTAAAGTTTTGTCAGACTGCCTAATATGTGAGAACTACGGCATATATATTTTTTAAATGGGCTGAGAACTAAAACAAAATATGCTGACACTTCTGTGACTTTCAAAGGTTTGTAACTTGGATTGTAGTAATAAGTGATGGGTGTTCAAGACATTTCATCTTTGAAGGGAGAAGGAAGAAGTAGCTCTTCTAGTATTGAAGCTCTTCAATGGTTCTACTACTGAAGAGAGAAATTGTGACTAGTTTAATGAAGGCTTTTTGATGTTGCACCACAGAACTGGGCAGAGTTCTTGTGTGAGGAGGGAGAGAACTTATGCATAATGTATTTGTTAGATGTACTTTAGTGCATGAAATAGGCAGGAGCTAAAAATGACACCCTGCAGAAGTCATATAAGGCAGAGAAGGGATTAGTTTTTGTTTCCTTAACTCATAAGAACCAGTGTGTTCTCTGTGCCAGGGTTCAGCTAAAGAGTGTAATGTGCTTTCTCCCATGCAGTGCTTCCACCTAGAGCCAGTGTTCCTTGTACAGCCCAGGCTAGCCACCCACTGTCTCAAATACTTCAGTGTTTGGAAATCTGAACTAAATTCCTACTTTTCTGCCCTTTCCCTGCTTCTCCCATGGACATCCCACTGACAGAGGTCTGCTACTGAGGATTAGGGAGAGGTAATGGCTTCTCCACATGAGAGTGCAGATGAGATGGACAGAAGTGTTTTCTCTGAGACTGGCATACAGAAAGTTAGTGTATAACAAAACACTGCTGCCAGCTTCACTGAGGAGTTTCCATGGCTCCAAGGTGCCCCTGTGCTCTGCTTTTCTCTCCTTTCTGTAAGGTCTCAGAGGCAGTCAGGCACAGGGGCACCCCATCTGTCAATATGCTCACTGGTAAACCACACAGAGAAGAGTAGAAAGGAGCATGTTCTGAAATTATCTCAATTTGAGTCCTTTTGGAGAGTGTACTTTGCAGTAATGGAGTAGTTGTATTGCCAGAGATGTTGTAGAATTAACAAAAAATAATTAAATGTGAAACACTCGATGATGTCATCTGTACTAACTCATTTTGGATCAAAATGTTGGTGCATTTGACAGTGTAGTTTTAGTAATATTTTGTAAGTGGTGTTTTTTGTATAATGGCAACAAATGGTTTTAGTCTCTGGGTTTTATAATTCTGGTGGTGTAGTGATTAACAATTCAGATATTAATACCCAATTATGATCAATTGCATCTTTTGGCAAGAAATTTTGTAAATTGCTGTCTGACTAGTTTTGAAAAAAAGTAAGGATTTTTTTTAGGTATGTTCCCATTTAGAAGTTTTTAATGTTTTTCAAAATACACTAAGGGGTAGTAGAAGCAAAGTGAGCTCTCGAGCCTGGAATATTGGGCAGAATTTCTTTTGTTCAGTCATTTTGTCTTCTTACCCACACTACCTCATAAACAGAACTATGCAATTTTTCAGTAAACTATGCAGTCATATTAGTGGCTCCAGGAGATGTGCACCTACAAGGCTCTAGTAAAGTGTGTGATGTCTATATATATTTTTTTTTTATGTGTGTATGTGTGTGCATATGACTTCAAGATTTTTTTTTGCTAACAGTGGCCTGAAAATCTTATAGTCAATAGGAACTAGTCCCAAAATTAGATACTTCATCTCAGAAATGTGTCAGAAGTAATGTCCGTAACACACAACTCCTCTTATTCCTATGGCAGCAGCCTTGCAAAATACAATATGTAATAAATTAATTGATAGATTCTGCTATTTGATTTCAAATACGGTGGATGGTAATTTATTAAAGACTTGTTATTTCATTTAATTTAGTCAGGCACGGTATTTTATATAAATCTAGTTTGTGTGTTGTGATATATTCTGTCACTTGTAGCCCTTGCTGGAATACTTCCCTATTTCATCCGGCTGTCAACACCTCAGTGAAATGTGGACAGGGAATTTTCAAGGTCACAGATTAGTGAAGTGAGAATTAACAAGGCTCTGCTAGCAAGTCATAATGAGATGAATCCTTTATGCTGCTAGAGATTATTGGAATTGGGATTTATGAAGCATTTTCCATACTAATCACGCTACTTAGACTCTATCTCCGGAGACTTTTATTGCAGTGAATGTTTTATATTTACATTTCCATTAAGTGTAAGAGGATGGTCTCTGTGAGAGACGTAGGGACTTACACACAATGGTTATCACCATTTCTAGCATTGCCTCTGTACTTGGTGATATGCTTATGTGAAAAATTAGCATTCAGTAAATCTTATTTTATCTACATAATGTAATATAAATTACTGTGTATTTCCCTTTGGGTTTATGTTAGTGTGTGTATTTTTCTTAGGGTTGGTTACTTGTGGGTAGCTTATTTGTTATTTGCCTTATTCTTTTATTTCCTTTGTGTTAGTTTCTGTGTCCCTTTCAAGGTCGGGGCATCTGTCTCATTGAAAAGCCATGGCATGGTTGACAGTCTGAGATTGCAGAGAAAGGCCTGAGGCCTTGAAAATACTCACCTATGAAGCTTTTTTTCCTGTGGCCCGAATATATTCTATATCTCTGCCTGTCACCATCAGTTTTTGACTTAGAAAACAACTCGAAGTGATAAACTTCTGGTACCTAAGGGCTTGCAGTGTTGCAAATCAAACTATTCTTTATCCTGAGGGGAAAACATCCTATAAGCGTAACAGATATTGGCACAGGATTTAAAAGAGCTTCCAAGAAACTGGAAAAAGAGATAATATAATAAGTTTAATGAACAAAGCCTTAGGGAAGAGACAAATGCAGGCAGAGAGATAAAGATGCGTGCACAGGCACAAACAAAAGCAGAGGTGAAATCTTGACAGGTGGATGTTCCTGACTTCAACAGGACCACTTTCACCCTGAATGGATAGGGAGGTTTTTAAAAGTCCCCCATGCATTCTGTGTGTGTTTTTCAGGTTTTTTTTTAGACCAGAAGTGAATGACAGATATTAACTAAGCACAGGGAGATGTGTTTTTTCCCCTGCACCTGTTTGATTTCTGGCTGGCAGGAGCAGCACTGCTCCACTGCACTGAGCTGCTGCCATGGCCCACACGTCTGTAGGTCATGCTTTGGGTCTTGGGCCTGATACCCAAGGGTTTCAAATATGAAACTTCCTCATAATTACTTCATGCTCTCAGCCAGGAAAAGGAACAAAATTAGTATTTTTGGACTGTTCCCAGGAGAACTCTCTCCCACTGATGATTTGTTGGTATTTACCATACATAATCCTTGCATCTAAAGAAGGCATGAGGTGCCAGGACAGGCTCTGACAAATTTGGCATCAAGACTGCCTGTACAGTTTTGAGCTAGGGCATTGTAATGTACCCTTACAAGGCCCTTTTACTGAATTTTCTACAGGCCCTCTGCTGCATTCAGTGAATGAGTGATTATTATTTCGTTTTGTTATCCCCATTCGATGTAGCCCTGTGCCATATTTGGGGTGTGTTGTTCAGAGCATGCAATGAATAAAGAATGGTTTGTTTCCAAATGGGCATTTTCAAACGTCCCTTTAGCATCAATGCACAAAGATTAAAGCCAAAATTACCCATTTTCAGTGTCTGTCTTGAGACATTGAGGGACTGGTTTATCAGAGCACTGTTTATAGCCTCCTCACAAGCACAATCAGGAGATGCTTAGAATTCAGCACTGGAGTGGATCTGGCTTAATTTATCACATTAGATACTCAAAAAACATATAATGTAAAAATAGTGATCACTTGTGAAAAGCTTATTTTAAGTGATAAGGCCAGGGCTGTTTAAAATGTTTGTAGCAGAAACAGGAAAAGAACAGTGTTTTACAAACTACCTTCAGCTCTGTCTCTCTTCTGCTTGTAAACCACTCCTCCTGCCACCCTGTGCACCTCTTCAGCAGTCCTTCCACAGTCCACATCACCAGCACTGTGTGCAGTTTTATGTCACTCATCTCTAGAATAAGGTAAATCTGGAAGAGTAAAGATGGGGAGTGTGCTGGAAGCCCCCGGTTTAGCAGTCTGAGTTGCATTACCCCTGCAGTAACTTTGCTTTTGCTTGTTACCTGTTATGTGATAAGGGAAATCCCACACCCTTTACTTAGGCATGATTTCTAGAAAATATTTCTGCTCAGGAAACCACGTTTGTTTTGCCTGGGCTACACGTTTATGTATTGGTGAATGCCATGTTTGGTTGCTTCTGCATGTCCCCTGTGGTTTGGGAGAGGCTGGAAGGTGCTCTGACTTCCTCATCTTTGCACCACTGTTTTTTGTGTCCACTACTGGTACTGCTCCAAATCTTTCCAGCACTTTAAGAACTTTGGATGCCATTGGCATTTGCTTGCATCTTCTTTAAGAAATGAGAGAAGAGGCCCCAGACTCAACCAGTTTTGAACTGACCCTGTTCTCCCTCTTTGATCCACACACAAGCAAAGAGAATGATCGGACACATGGAGACAAGAAGAGCGTCCAGCTGACTTTACTAACAGCAGTGAGCTGTGGAAGTCATGAGGCAGGACAGCACATCTGCCTAGAGGAATTAAGAGAATGCTTGAGTATAAGGGTTAAAAGAAGTACAGAAATGAGAGGAGCTCCTAGAGGCCTGAGACTGGGCATGTGTTTAGGGCAGTGAGACTCCTAGGTCTGTTGCTCACACTCACATCAGTGAATATGTCTCCACTGCCAGCAAAAGCCATCTCTAGGGCACCCTGAAGCCATGGGACCCACAGACCATGGTCTGCATGTCCCTTGCATCACTTTGAGTAGACCTGCAAGGCGGTATTGTGACAGTGTGTGGGACAGAGTATGCTGTGCCTCCCACCAGCCCAAGGACCCCACTGTTCTTTCTCAGCCTTCACAGCCACAGGCTATGGAAATTCTGGGAAGAAAAAGATTCTGAATCTGCCACCATCAATTCTTTCACCACAAATAGCTCTCTTTATTGCTGTGCATAGCTAATTAAAATGATGCTGAGATATGGTGGGAGAGACAGATAAACCTCTGGTAATTTATAATTTGCTAGGAATAACTCAACACTAAAGACTTGTAATCACAGTTCATTGAAATATATGAAAATCCTTTCAGTTGAAGAAGAAAAGCTTCTCCTATGACATGGTGCAACTCTCCAGGTGGGAGATTGGACACAGCGATGCAGAAAGAGATTGCGTTGGCTGGCAACACAGGAGCAATCGAGGACACAATTTTTTTCCAGTTTTAAAATGGTGCATGCTCAGCTCCAGCTGGCACCCTGAGTGAATGAACGGATGGAAGAGCTGTGCTTCCAGATCCATAGCTCACTTCATTTCAGTAAATGGGATTTAATATGTAGTGAAGTGTGGTAGAGAAATAGATGAGTTGTCGTAGCTGTGTTATGGATGTAAGTAGAGTGCTAATCAGTAATTAGAGTTTAAAATCTGGGGAAAAATGATATAATTGTTTGAACAATACTATTTTACCAACAGTGTAGAGGTCAGAATACCAATGGAACTTAGGCAAGTCACAGCTTTAATGTCACCATCCCTGGGGAGCAGTGGCCTGGTTTTGGCCTTTGTGGTGTTTTTTAAACAAGTGCAGTCAGACATAAAGCTTCATACAGAGCCATGAAAATGGGCTTTAATCTTTCAGGGCTGTCTTATTTTTGCAAGTAGCTTCTGGACAGCAGAGTGCAAGTCAGCACAGGAATGGATGTCCTGGCTCCAGGGAGCCCACAGCCATCTTCACCGAGGGGCTGGCATGAGGAAGAGAATGAAGAGAAAGGCATTTCTGCCAGGATAGGTGGGCTGAGAAGCAACCAGGACAGTCTGAAATAATTCACTTTCCTCCCCTGACCATGGCAGGAAGGAAACACACAGTTTAGGACTTAAGCTCTTCACAAATACCGGTAAATTTATTTCCACTGTTGTCCTGCAGTGGCAGGGTGGCATTATCCCCATTTTACACAGGCAGAGCTGAGGCACAGTGAGATTAGGGTTATATGGTCCATTTAATGTGGTTGTCCATGTTGCAATGCCTTTGGCTCAGTTACAGAGCTTAGTCAAATATAGTTGCAACGTTTGTAGGGTCTCACTGGCTACAAATAAGCAAGCCCTGCATGCTTATTTTTTGCTGCAAATCACAGCAAAAAATGCGTATTTGGTGCCCAAATAGCAAGCTCCCACTTCTGCAAAAAATTTATCACCTCTACAAAGTTTGGATTGAGTGGGCACCTCAAATGGGTTCTTCTTCATATTCATAGGAGTCTGAGGCACAAGCAGAGTTAGGATTCACTTGTGCACGTGGGGACCACTTTCCTCTCTTGCAGTCTTTCCTGTCATTCACTAGACATCCAAATGTCATTTGCAGCAAATTGCAGAGCTTTCATCATTAGGCAGCCTTGATTAGGTGAAGTACAGACATCTGCATAGCAGGAGTGAAAGCAGCAATGGATTAATGTGGGGATTTCCTTCTGCTCAGAGCAACACAGACCACTGCACGTTTAGCAAAACCTAGAAAATATATTAACCCAGATCTTTTGAGAAAATTTGATTAAGTCAGTAATGACAACCCTGAATCTATCCTTTTCTGTAAAGCAGAGACATACCACAAACTGTAGATATAAATTAATGTCCTTCATTATCAGAAGATGCAGAATATGAGCAGTGGCCCAAAAAGATCTCAAGTGAGCAGACATGGCACTCTTTATTGTAACAGGCCAGTGGCATCAGACAAGTCTGGCCCAGTGTGTTGGATGATCAAGCTAAGTGCTCCAAATTGCTTCATTTTCTAAAAACATAATCAGCGTCATGAAGACAAGGAAGAATCCTGCTTTTTAAGCACCAGTGAATATACTAAACAGGTTGATCAGATAATGCAAAGACCAGATAAAAGGTTTGTGGATAAGAAGTAGGTAGTGACTAAGAGAGATATTTAAAGACTAATTCATTTGTGCACATGACATATTGAGGTCACTTTAGATTTTCATCTCCTACCTTCCATTCATATCAGCATCCCTTTATGCCTTTAAAGCAACTCTGCCTTTTCTTAACCTCTTATGTATCAGAGATTTTCTCCCAAATCTGAATGCCTGTTTTGGACAATTATAGAGTAACTACTGCAGGGTTTTTTTCAGAGCTGCTTTATGTTTTATTGTTTTGACTCTGCATTTTCTGTCCAGAGAACAGTTGACAGCTCACTCTCCTAGGAATTTCCATAATTTTTTCAGAAGGGGAAAGGAAGGGGTTTTTTTGTTTTGTGCTTATTATGTGAAATGGGATAATTTATAAGCCTTGTGCTAAATCATAGGAACAAGATCATGTGTTTTGAGTTTTGAGTTTGTTCTTGACAGATGCTTAGTATGCTAAGATATTCCTTTAGTGGTCAGAAAGTCACTTTTCTCAGCCAGACTTTTAGTGGAAAATTATTCAGCAAGCCAAATAGCAATTTCATATCACATTTCACAAATTTTGACCATTAAACATATTTGCTGCAAAGTAGTCACTAGTGTCCCATAAACAACCTAATCAGAGATGAATTGTACATTAGAACCTTGCTGCATGGTGGCCAGATGTACTCAATTATCTATCTATCTATCTATCTATCTATCTATCTATCTATCTATCTATCTATCTATCTATCTATCTATCTATCTATCTATTGTTAGTTATATCTTCGTTATTCATTGGAGTAATAAATACATTAACATGTTACCTTACTTTACACTAAGAAAGTAAAAAGGCCATGTAGGAAAACAATACAGCAAAAATTTCTAACAGGTTCAAATTTTTTGTTGCAAATTGCACTAACAATATGTAGCTAATTATAGGAAGTTGACTTCTCCCCCAAACACAGCTTTTACATGATACATTTAAGCTGTTTAATTAGTGGTTTAGATAATAAATTGGGTTTCTATCAGTCTGTTTTGTTTTGTCATTGCTGATGAAATTATTGTAATGTTTGACTTAGCTAGTAAAGGAACTCTGTTATTTTACCTTATGTTTTAAGAGCTCTTCAGTATTTGTGTTCCATACCAGATGTCACAGTAATTATTATCTGCAGACAGGAATGCCAACTCTGCTCTAAATATAAAGCTTTTCTAAAAGCATTATGCACTGAATGGTACAAACTACTGTTGTGCTCCAGTATATTAATACTTTGAATTTGCCTCTTGTCTTAAGAACTCCTTGTAACTATGATTGTGAAATTGAAAACTGAAATTTTCAGAATTAATCAGATCTGGAGATCAGATGCTAACTGCCTTCCTACTTAACCTAGCTAATTGAAATGTTTGGGTTGTAAGGTTGGTTTTTTTTTTTAATGGCAGTATGTTTTTTTCATTTTAATTTGCTCTGTATGCAAAAAACCCAAAAACCACTAATTCAAAATCACAGCAATTTTGTTTTTTATTCTAAAAGTAAGCAAAATTTGGCCCTGATTACCTTTTGTTCCAGTAATAATACCTTCAGCACAAGAAATTTTACATGGGTATTTTTATTTCTTTGAAAGCCAAACCTTGTCAAACTCTCAGCCGCTGTTAGCACTTGTAACTCATCTTTTCAGTCAGAAAGAAACTTGGGGCTCCTCTTGCTTCAGCTGAGAAAGAGGAAAAAGAACAGAGCATGGGTAGTTTTGAGGAGTGTGCCTGTTACTTCACAGTTAACTCATCTATTCAGTTCTGCTGCTCGTGTTGGGGAGCAGGGGAAGTTTGGATGAAAGGCAAAATGTGAGGAAATAGGCATTGTCTGGCATGTTAGAGTAGCCCTGCCAAACAGTGTTAGTATGAAGGATTTCCAAAGAAGACAGAACAGTAAGATATAATGACCTGGCTTTAGCAGCCTAATTATTACAATTCTCTGCTTTTCAGTGCCTTCTAAATAATTATGAGCAATTAAAGCAATAAATTACAGTAATTTGAAAAGCAACATTTCAGTGCCATAATTCTCCATATGTGAGGCAGCTACCTAATGAAAAAAAAAACCCCAAACTGCTAAGATTTGTAAAAAAACTTTATTCTTATTTCATTGAAGCCAAATTTGTATTCCACTTGGTCAGGAGACACTTCTGGATCAAGATGGCTTGATAAGTCATTCTGTGCAGGAGGTTTTTAAGGAACCAGACTTCACTTATAACATAGCTAATTTTCTAGAAATTAAATGTAAGTGGGGGTCAGTTTGCCCAAGCATATGAGTCATTTGGGAGAAACATACCTGCATGTGTGCTTTTGTTGAGCTCAGAACCAGGCTGGGACCCATAGTCTCAGAAATTCATACCAAGATTTTCTTCATTTTGGCACTCAGTAAGGCCTCAAATCATACGATTACTTGGTCAAAAGATCAAGAAGTTTATTATTGTTAGGATTTGATGAGGAAGAACACAAAACTAACAGTATGGACGGATTATGCTGCTTCAGGTGTTGGGGTTTATATAAGTGGTAAGGCTGCTGGGTCTATGAGGGAGGTGTTCTAGTAAAAGTTACAATCTTGGAGACAGGACATATATTTTTCATTAAGAAATGTGCAAAGTGTTGTTCAGAGTTCAAACTGAACTCTTGTTATAGCACAGAGAGATTTATGTAACTGGATTCATTTTATTCAGACTCGTCTCTTACTGATTTTAGCTGGAATTAACTGCAATATTAGAAGTTTCAAAATAGTATAACAATATATTATAGGTAAGTTACAGCAGTTGTGGACTACTGAAAGTGGAGGAACTGGAGGACCCGTTCTAATGAGATATCCAGTTATATTTTAGTTATATTTTAGGATTTTTCATGGTGGGGTTCACAAGCTTTTGTGTCATTACTGAAACCAGATCAGTAATTATTTGCTGATCACTTCCACAGGGTGATGTCACTGATCACCAGGTTTAGTTACAGTATAGAAAAATAATTGGCAAAAATAAGTGTGAAAATGAAATAATTTTCTATTATACTGCATTTAGCTGTGGTTTTTATTGCAAAAATTCAACAAGACAAAAGCAGTGTACAAGTAACAATGGGATCACAGTGTCTGAAGCTGGTCTGGAGCAGTGCTGGCATTGCTGGGGTCCAGCATGGAGCTGCACATTGCTGGGTGACACTCAAACACTTCCAGCCACTGTCAACTCAGACTGCAAGGCAAGAGGGACTGGCACCACCTCTATTCATAGCTACATGACAGAGCTGTAGGGTTTGGTTTTTTTCTGGGAGTTTTTTTCAAGATGGTTAGGAAATAATTCGTATCAAGATCAAAATGATTTCACATCAGGCTGTCCACTGGGAGCTGAAGTCAGCATACTGCTTGGTGCAGATGAGCCATCTCTAACTGAACACCTTAGGCTGATCCAGACACCCTACTTTTTCTCTTTTCTTTCTTTACTCATTTTCTCCTAAAAGAAACACATCATCTGTTTTAAGTGCATTAGAGCCTTAGAAGTGACTTGTCATATTATGGGTACCAGCAGAATTAATTGTCATGAACAGAGGAAATTTTTAAGCACAAAATACATTGTTGTATCTAAGTTATAAACCTTTGAAATGAAAGTGTTGTCTTAAAAAGCATATAGTCTGGTAGTAGTACTATTTCTCCCTCTGTAACAAGAACTGGAGCTACAATTAAAAATACTTGTTTGAAGTGATGTCAGAATTCTGTTGTACCGATTATAAAAGAAAGCAAGACATTTTTAGACATTGTCTCAAAGTTTGTCAATTGAAAAACTGAAATACCATGAAACCAAAGGTTCCTGATCTGGAAAAAGATGTGTAAAATTAAAACCAAATATATAATTTACAGTGACAATATCTGAAAGAGTTTGAATGCCTATGTGTATACTTATATACATGTGTACTGTCTTTGCATAGATACTCACACATACAGAAGATACTGTAGTGCTTCAAATTTCCTTCCATCTATAAAACTAATTGCAAATTATTTCTTTTTGTTCTTCTCACAGCTGAATTTTTATTCCTCTTGTGGGGTGTTTATCTCTGCTATGCAGTGCGGACAGTCCCATCAGCATTTCATGAGCCACGTTATATGGCTGTTGCAGTTCACAATGAGCTCATTATCTCTGCTATATTCCATACAATTAGGCAAGTGATCTGTAGATCTAGTAATTAACCATTTATCTTTCAGGTTGCATATGGTACAACTTAGAATGGGTGAATGGGATAGGATGCATAATGGAAGGTCTTATAAATATTTGTTTCTGCAAATTAAATGCTTACTAAACTCAAAACTGTTCCCATGGGATTCAAGAATATGAAATTTTATAATTAGAGTTTTTTTTCCAGTATCGTTAGGTGATTTTTTCTTGGATTAAAGTTTAGTATATATGATAAATTAGGTATAGCAAAACAACTGTCTTCAGTCATCTACATACTGCTCACTGTTTTGTATCCCTAGAAAAAAAACAGGTAAGAATGTTGGTTTGTATTTACTTTTGCTGATGTGCAACAGATTGGTGAGCTGCAGCTATATGTTAAGATTATTGTACTGGTTTGGGCATGAAGCACAGTGTTTTATATGCTGACATAAAAATTGTTATGCATATGAAGCTGTATCAGTAATATAAAGCCCATGTTTCTTCTAAAGTCTGTAATAAGCTCTACATTTCATACTTGTTAATTATTTGGGTAGTAACAAATAAAGAAGGGTCTTTGCTATAGCTACATGAAAATTTACTAAACCTGGCCTTTCTACAGAGTACCCATTAAAAATTAATTGGTCCTAGAAAATGCAAAAGAGCAAGATAACATGAGTTTCATTTCATCCTGTAAAAACTCTTAAGACTTTCTTCTGACATTCTTGCACCCTCTTTTGCCTCCTAACAGACTTTAGCTAAGATTTTTTTTCTTTTTTTTTTAACATTGCTTCACTGACAGTCTTCAAATATTCTCCTCTGTTCCTTGGTCTGTCTTGGCACTAACATTGCTCCTTGTCTTCTTGACTGTTGCTTTTGTGATTTTTTCTGAGTAAACATCAGCAAAGAAAATCCTTCATCTCTGTTCCTTCCTCATCCTCTTTTCTCTTATCCTTGTTATACAGTTCACTGCATTTTTCAGGCATGCCATTTTTTTTCCTTCCCCTTCTCTTAACCCTAAATCTCAACACCTACATACACTCAAAAATCTATAGTCTCTAACACAAATATCTGCAAAGTTATTGTTTAAAATCTTTATCTGATGGAAGCATTTTTCTTTCAATTCCTGATAGATGTAAAATTCACTTACAATACTTTGGAGTTTATTATAACCAAGATCATGCTTCTCAGTCCATTTTTCCCCCATTAATTTATATTCCTAAACTGTGTTTAGCCATGTTAGAAGATACACCTCTGAGCTATTTTGTGGGCTGCAAGTTTCTTTTAACAATAGAACAGGAGGCAAAAGTAACCTTGTATGAAAGAGAGGGGGAAAGGAGAAAATATGCCATTTTAATACATGCCTTATTATGGAGACACAAAGGGACTGAGTCTTTCAGTTTGTCTTATTCACAATCCTGTGCCTGCAGCCTAAGGTGTGCTGATCCTATTCTTCCTTCTTTTTTTTTTTCAATATGCATTTTGTATTGATTCTTTCCCATCTGTCTGGTATATGCTGGTTTGTTGAAAAAAATATTGTGTAGTGTTTATAGATAAGATTGAAAAAAAATGTACATGATCCCTCCTGAGATTATGTCCATTTCTGCATGCACAACTCTTATTTCATACCCCTACCCTACCCTTTGTTTTTTTTTCTTCCTTCCCTGCCAGGTTGTGGATGCAACTGAAAGGGCAGAAATGTAAAACTTAGATTTATGTGACATACCTGAATTGTCATGAAGTTGAAAGTACTGGAGCCTTGAAGGACATCTACAAGGCAGTCATCCAGTTTGAAAACTCCCAAAGCTCATAGAAGATTGATGAGAGAACTAAATAAAACCTTGAACTGTTTGCATTTTGTTTTCCTTTGAAAGTATTCCCATTTCAGAAACAGAGGATTCTGGATTATCCTCAGATCAGCATTGTATTAAATTCCTGCATTGTTCTTTCTCTTATATTACTGAGAACCCCAAAATTTATATGTAAAAAATCTCACTCAGATAGAAACTCTATCTTTGCTAGGGTGGAATGGCTACTACAAATGTGATTTTGCATTTGAAGACGTGGTATGGCATGGACACCTTAATCAGTCAAGCTGTCCAGCTTAAAGCAAGCAAAAAAGCCTCCACAGAATCTGAGGATTGGGTCTGTTTAGGGTTAACCAAATCCAGTGGCCATCAGGATGCAGGTGCTTTTCCCATGTGTCTGATGGCTCTGGCTGCTGCTGGATCCACGTCAGGGCAGTCCCACAGCACCTGGCTGGACATGGGACCAGTGCAGGTCCAGCACTCACAGCCTGGCCCGTTCCTCCTCTGCAGCTGGGCCAGCGCTGCCACTCTGGGTCCTCCTGGGGCAATCACCCAGGCCTGCCTGGGGCTTGTTCATCAACTGCTCGTGCACACGGGCACCATGGAGAGGGTGGTGTCACCCATGAGAAGGATTTAATGAGAAATGGGAGATAGGTCAGGTGGAAAGCTCAGTGACAACTTGCTTATATGTCACTAGACATTTTATCCCCCCTTCTTTCCATGCTTATTTTTCCCTCACCTACCTTATCCCCTATTTGTCCCAGTTTGTTTTCTCCCAAATAAACAACCTACCCTCATTATTTTTTTCCTTATTGCTTACAGTTTTGCTACATCTGTACTCAAATTTGGCATTTGTGATGCCATTAGCTAGGTAATCACAATTTTATCTGCCATTGCTGATATGGTTACATGAGTGCCACTGACCTTGCAAATTCTGCTCCCTCAAAGGTCCTTCAATTACCTGTGAAGTCTGGCCATCTTTCAAATGACTTCCTATTAACCACCTGTGAACTCCTGCCATCCCCTACCATCCCTTACAGCACTGTCTGTAACTTTTGTTCACTTTTTGCTCTGTTTTTGTTACATCCATCAGTTTCTTGTGTCATCTTCATCAGTTCCTAAATCCTGAATGTTCAGTTTGTTAAATCTCAGGCCTGAGCCTCCTCATATTCCCGCACATCCCAAAGCAAAATATCTCTCTAGGAATTAATTAATTGGAATATTTTGTTAAGTTCATAAAACATTGCATTTACAAAGTATTAAACAAGTAATTATGACTGTATTATTATAGCATGTAAGCCAGTGTTTCATGCCAGACTATTTCTGTTAACAAAAGCTTCTTCAAACTGTGCCTCTGTGAACTTGGATAAGTTGCAAATGTCATTTCTATCTGAATGAGTTTTGTAAACCTGGAAATTGCAAGCCAGCAGTACATCCGTTCATCCATTGCACTGCTTACTGCTTCTGTCTTTGGGAGCTCACTAAAGCAGGCAAGCCAAGCATGCTTCAGCTTTAACTGCACTGCTTGTTCTACCACTCCTTTACAAAGCTCAGCAAGGAACTGTTTTGTTTGAGAAGTTCAGCCACTCATTTCCAAGCATTCACAGGCTCTTGGACCTCACAGCACTGAGCTGGTCCTGCAGTAAAGACCATTTCTCTGCTCCCTGCTAAAAAGCATTTCAGTTCAGTTCTCCCCTGGATGGCTTATCAGCTGTACTCGGTAGCTGTGGTCTGTGGACATCCTGTGTTTATAAAGTGCACTGCAATTCATCATAGTACATGTGCTTAACCTAAAACCATCCCTTCAGCTCCTTAATGTATGCAAGCTGCCATAACTCAGGCCAAAGAAACTGTGACAATATACACAAAACAAAAAAGACAGCTCAATAGAGTGAGAAAGATGGAATAAGGAGTATAATTTAAGGTGTGTTGATTCTTTTATGTTTTGGGTTGTTGATTTTTTTCAGAGGTGTTTTGAAATTTTAGCATATAAGGAAAGCATGTGGGTGTAATTTTTAGTCCATATGAAAGCAGTACAGAGCAAAACCAGTCATTTTGTTTGGCCATTCAGTAAAAGAAACCCAAGGAATACTAAAGATATTAAATCTAATGCACTGGAGAAATGCAGTGAATTGCAACCCTGAATTCTATTTTCAGATTCATTCTTGCTTCAAGACTTCAGTCGGACTGGATGCTGATGCTGTTCTTTGCACACACACATTTGACTGTGACAGTCACTGTTGGGCTACTTCTGATCCCTAAGGTATTTGAGTCTGCTGTCTCTTTTCTTTTGCCAAGACTGAGGAAGATAAATGTTGTTAGGCAGAAGCAATTCTATGTAAATACAGCAGCAACTGATAGAAAAGGGGGATGTACAATTTGGCTATTTTACCTTGAAAGCTGTATTGATTTTATTTTTTAAAAAGTATACATTTTCAAAGTTTCTTTCTTTCAGCTTTCAAAATTCCAGGAATTTAAAGTATTTAAAATGTTGATGTGACTGATACAAGAAGGAAAGAATCCTGCCTAAGTGTGCTTTTGTTTTTAGGTATTTAAGTGACTGTGCTGCTGCCAAAGTTATCTGAGATCAGAGAATTTAGGCAAGGGCATAGAAACTCTGGAATCAGGAGGCTGGACTGGCCATGAGCTAGGGAGGCAGGGATTTAAACCAGGCAGTTACAGGCTGAGAAAGAGGAACCCTTTGGAAGGCAGAGCCTGGGACAGACAGATGCTGCATTCTGGGAGGAGACACGGCCATGACAAGGAGCCAGGAGCGGTGCTGGGTGCCGGTGTGTGTGGGACACAGGCAGAGACAGATGTGGGACACAGGCAGGAGTCAGGAAGGGCACAGAAAGCCCAGAACAGCAGCCCAGACATCTCCCGTGGGGAGCGAAGCTGCAGCATCTCACTGGTGACAGGAGATCTGCAGGGGGCTCCTCCTGTCCCCAGCAACAGTCCCCAGGAATGGAGGGGAACCTCCTTTCAGGACAGCACCCCAACAAAAGGAATGACTTTCTGATGGGTTTTGAAATGACTAATCATATTAATCAAACAAGAGTTGAAATAGCAGTAAAGGTGAAAGCTGCATATGAGGAAAGAGCATTAAGCAGTTCAGGTTGATAGAATTTTCAGTTTAATGAAGTTGCTGTTCCTGCCTTTTTCCTGTGTGTCAGAACAGGGTACACTGATAGCTGTCAAGTATATGTACATTGAACAGTCATAACAAGGGACTCATTGGTGCAAACTTAATACTCCATAACCTTGTTTTATTTTAAATTACTTTCCTAGTCTTTAGCAATAATCTTGTATTTTCTATTTTATATTCATGTACTTTATTACATATCTTTAGAGGTATCTTTCTAAACTAGCCTCGAAAATTTGTTGCCCTTTCTGATCTGACTCATAGCAACTGATCACTGTTTTCATTTTTAGCTTATTATCTGTGTTACATTGCACAGACTTTTTATCCAACACACCAAAGAATTCAGAGAATTAGAATTCACAAGGTTTAGTTCTATTCATAAAGTCCTGAAGACAGATGACTTTGTGGACAACAGTAACTTCAGATGAGTGAATCAGTATGAACAGAACGATAATGACAACCTTACTTCAACTTCTGATTCAAGGATTTGGTGAAACATAGAAGAAAAGAGTTGTCTACTTATTAATTAGTTTCTTTCTTTTATTTTTTTCCTCTTTTTTTTGTTGGTATTTTTCTACCTTATCCACCCTTTCCTTTTCAAGGTTAGGATATAAAATAGGAGAATTACTTTCTGCAGGATTATTAAGATGTATGTTGTATAAAATAGTGTCTTACTGTTTTAGCAGCCTAATTGGAAATAATGTCTCAAAGTCTATTTTTATGCCAGCTTAATTGAAATGCCATTTAAGGAGGTTCAAACAAGTATCAAAATAAGTAGAATTTTTTTTTCCTTATGAAAATCTCTAAGATTTATCAAGTTAAGCCATCATTAATAAGAATTCTTTCCATATAATACTGAGACTCTACAGGACGCTACTTAAGGCAATGAAGCTTACAGTAATGTTTTGAGTTTGAGAATCACATCAAATCTATAGAAGGGTCATTGTACCATAAAAACTGTTGTAAGCTGATGTTGAAGTAGATTTTTGTACTCATGGCAACGTATTTTTTGTGAATACTTTCAGTTTTCACATTCAAGCAATAACCCAAGAGATGATATAGCTACGGAAGCTTACGAAGATGAGCTTGATATGGGTCGGTCTGGATCCTATCTGAACAGCAGTATCAACTCAGCATGGAGTGAACATAGCTTGGATCCTGAAGATATTCGGGTACATATAACTCATTTCAATAGCATTCCTTTTCAGAGACACCTTTTCCTACAAGAAAACTCCAGCTTGCATGCAGTTGTTTCTCTTTGCAGATATCAGCTTAAAAATGCCAGCTTAGATCTTTTAAGATTGTGGTATCTGGGCATGTAAATTCTCAAGGGAACTATTACTAGTGTGAAGAGATGCTGCATTACTAGCTGTGGTAAAAGTCATAGTGGTGGCTAAGGAGGAGGAATCATCCTC
The DNA here is from genome assembly GCA_013400215.1 of Cisticola juncidis. Classification (NCBI taxonomy): domain Eukaryota; kingdom Metazoa; phylum Chordata; class Aves; order Passeriformes; family Cisticolidae; genus Cisticola; species Cisticola juncidis. Next base: position 469,994 of record VXBR01005811.1, read on the forward strand.
AGCAAGAGCTGGTAGTCAGTTTATGTAGATTCTTTGAATTTTCTTGAAGTGCAAACAGCTTTTGGTTTCAGTTTGATTAGTCATTTGTATGTAACATATACATAAGCATACATAACTATAAAGATAAAATTTTAAAAACTGGATAAATGGAGAAAATTACTTTATTTTTATTTTACATGGTTAAAACCCATATGTTCTGAGAACAAAAAACAGCTATGGAGTTCAGCAGGAAAGCTGAACATTATAGCACTGAAACAGCAGTGAAATCTGAAACAGCATAAACGAATGTGAAGTGTGCTTGCTGTGGAAAGTAACATGTTTGTGCACAAGGGTTGAACTTGTGGAAAAAATGGGATTTAAGTTGATGCAGAAATGGCATATTCAGGAATTAGAAAAAGATGAAATGAGTTTAATGCCCTTTTTTAGAGCAGTAGGTCTTGCATTCATCAAGCTGCTTGTTTGACTGTATTCACTGTGTAAATACTACAGTTTTGCCATTCACTTTGCTTTGCAGGACGAATTGAAGAAACTATACGCTCAGCTTGAAATCTATAAAAGGAAAAAGATGATTGCTAATAATCCCCATCTCCAGAAAAAAAGGTGCTCTAAAAAGGGCTTGGGGCGCTCGATAATGCGGCGTATTACAGAAATCCCTGAGACAGTCACCAGGCAGTGCTCCAGGGATGAAAAGGACCTGATGGAGCACAGTGCTGTGAAGAACTTGGCCACACTGAAGAAAAACCCACCGGATTCCACAAGTTCTGCAAAGCCAAAAGAAGAGACTTTGAAAAACAGAGTCTTTTCCTTAAAAAAGTCCCACAGCACTTACGATCATGTTAGGGATCAAACAGAAGAACCAAATGGCTTAACTACAGAAAGTGCAGAAGTTATAGCTGCTGACAAAACGCTTCTAGACTCCTTGAATGGTAACAAATTAACCAAAAATGCTCCTGAAAAAGTTGAAGCTGTTTCCACTGAATCGGTTCCTTTGGTGTGCAAATCAGTAAGTGCGCATAATTTAAGTGCCGATAAGAAGCCTCTGCATCCAAGAACCTCTGTGTTACAAAAATCCCTCAGTGTTATTGCTAGTGCCAAGGAAAAGACTCTGGGACTAACGGGTAAAACACAAAGCCTAGAAGAGAGCACTAAATCTCAAAAATCTCAGCAGAAGGGTAAGGAGGCCAGCAAAAAGCAGTCAGCCTCCGATAAAGGGGAACATAAGGATTCCCACCGGAAAAACTCTACCCAGTCTGAGGAAACAAAGAAAACCCATAAATCTGGAATTATTAAACAGCAAAGGGTTAGTCAAACACCTGCAAATCCAGACACAGGCCCAGGTAAGTCTCTGCACAAGGACAATTTCAACATAGGAGAAGTTTGTCCTTGGGAGATATATGACCAAATTCCTGGTCCTGTGCCTTTTGACTCTAAAGCTCAAAAACATGTGTCTATTGCTTCCTCAGAGCCAGAGAAAAACCACCCTTCCCAGCCAAAGGGGAAGACTCATCATAAGCTGAAGACACCTGAGGGGTACCAACAGTCAAATCAAAAGAGCTCAGACAAGGTGGAAGCAGCCACTCAGGAGACACAAGAGCAGCAGATCTTTGAAAATGAGAAAAATCAGTCAAATTCCAAGTCCCAGGTCTCTCCTGGGCTGAAGTGTGAGAATGTTAATAGGTATACACCTAATAACCGTGCTGGGGAGCGGGAGGAGCTGCCCCAGAAAACAGCAGAAAAGGAAAACCTCAATAAATTGGCTGAACAGAAAAAAATTGCCTCTTCTGAGGGAAATGTGCTTTCATCTAACTCCCATAAGCCAAGCAGTTACCTACAGCAACCTTTAGCATCTCGAGCTGAAGTCTGCCCTTGGGAGTATGATACAGCAGATTTACCAAATGCAGAAAGAAGTGTAGCTTTATTGAACACCTCTGCTATAAGTGCAAATAAAACAGCAGCACCTCGAAAATAAGAGGCTTTCAGACTGAGGAGAGTAGCAACATTGAGAAGACAGACAACAGGAAAGACAGAGGGGACTTAGGCCAAAAGGATCTGAAAATTCCTAAGGAGCATCACTTAAATCAAGGGAATCAGCACTACCAATGAGTAGGAGTTCAGCAAAGTAAATTATCGTTGTTGTTATTATTTATATGTTGAGTGCCAACAATGTGATTAGCAGTGCCCAGAATATGGTCCCTGCTCCAAGGATTTTACTGTGTCAGTGAAAGAAATCTGCCTTTGTGAAATCAATTCTCTTTTCAAAGAAAAAATAATAAGATGATTACAAACGCACAGTGTAGATGTTAACCAAATTATTTCTGGATGCTGTAACTGGCTGTAACTTGCCCTTGGGACTTTAAAGATCCAGCAGAAGTGGGACACAGAAAATGTCCTGATGGCAAAAAGGGGTATCAACGAGCAGCTTATTGAAGTGACGACTTTTCATTTTACGTATTTAATCTAAATAGCACTGCTAACTAAATGCATCCCAAAAATATTTTATAAAATTATTGCTTTCATTTTCTTATTACTGTGTGTTTAAGTACATTGTTGGGTCTCATATTAAAGCATTCCAGATTGTATAATTTTTGCAAATAACTTTGATATTATGTGACACAACAACATATTTATGCAATCTGCAGATACTGTCTTCTAATTGCAAGTTAAAATACCTGCTGTAGACCTTTTGTTTATGTATAGCAATCTTTCACAGGCTATGGAAGCCGTAATTCATATTGAGAAATTCTTTTGGGCTTCAGAGATTTTTTTTTTTTCCTGTGATTTATATAGTGGGTTTTTTTTTTTCTTTACTCTGTGTTATTTATATTTATAATTTCATACTGTATTATTCAGGGGTTTTATATGCAGTAAGTTATGCACTTCCCTGTTAATGCTCATAGACTTTGTTAATAGTGGAAATTCAGTCGTCTTAGCTGCATATACTGGTAAGTCCTAGGACAACTTATCTGGGTTTTTTGTTACTAATTGGAAAATATCATCTAGGAGATGAGAAATCTTACTTTAAACAGTGATGATCTTGTTCAGTATTTCATACTGAACCTTCCTGTTCAAGACAAGCAAGAATGACAATGAATATGCCCCAGAAATTATTACCTGTTTTACTAAAACCAGACAGCGCTGGGAGATATTTTATTTATGGAACAACAATGTACTGTTTATCCCTGTTGGCAAACCTCAAAAAATTTGCTCTTGGAGTGAGGAGAGAATTCCAAAATATTACTCTTCCCCCATATATGCAAATGTAAGCGATACTGGGAACAGAAATGATGGTATCTCTCTCCAACTCTCCAAAATACTTTGACTTTTTTAAAATTTATATGTACCTTTATGGTAAAAGTTAGTGTTTGATACAGTGCTGCTTTTCAGCAATAGCTACAGTCCTCATCGTGCTTATGAGCTTAATTCATAGGTGGCCCATTCACAACTATGAGTCTTAGTGACAGTTCACCATCGGGGCCTGAGGACGTGTTGAGCAGTTCTGAGGAGTATCAGCAGTAACAAAACAGCCCCAGCTATCTCAGTGCAGCACCAGCAAAGTGCTGTTCACAGGAATTGGCTATACATAGTGTACTCCAAAACAAAGACAGCTCAGTCCTAAAGAACTTGTGCAATTTGAGAGAAGTGATGGGATTTGGTGGAAGAACATGAAATGTGGATGATTGAATAGAATGTGTTGTTTAATATATATATAATATATATAAAAATAGATATTTATATATGTTTAATATATATATATAAATGTCATATCTAATGCACACATGCACATACACATATGCAGTATAAACTGATTTTTTGTGGCATCATAGAAAAACGTGGCTTATGATAAAATGCAATGAGCAGAGGGACTTAGACAACCTGGGCATGAGGAGCACTTTTTCTGTCCTTTAGAAAGGAGAGGAGTCTATGGGCATGTCTAGACTGACAGATCAAGATGGATCTGCTTTTCCTACTGCCACTGCAAAGCCCAAACCTGGAATGTGCCAACACCTGAGCCAGCTGAGACTAGCTGACTCAGGTCTTGGTGCTGTCTAAACATGTTACCTGACTTAGAAATTCTGCTCATTAGCTCCAGATTAAGTGAACTGAACTGCCCCAGCCAACCTGGTTATCCAGGATAGTGCTCACTTAGTCTTTACTACCCTGGGCTTGTCTGACTCTCACACCCCTCCTTTGTAGGGCATAATAATGGTTTAGGAGATCTGACTGGGACCCTTCAACCCAGAATCGCTGTTCCACCCACAAAAGGGAGTCAGGCATATGGGTCTGGGTGCTTCAGGCATCAGTGCACCCACTTTGCACACGCAGTGCCACTGGCATCCTACCTGCAGCCCAAATCCAGCTCTGTCCTTAGTGTGGAAAAGAGTTGAGATTAGACCTGGTGTGCTCAGATTCTCCCTTCCCAGTCCCAGACACTCAGACATGGGGTTTGCTGTAACTTGTCAGCTTCAGTGGGACTTGATCAGCTTTCCTGAGAGAAAATAACCCTGTATTTCCATGGGAAGAAGTCCATCCTAGGAAAAGAACTTTCTGGGAGGCCTCCAGGAGCACACTGGCCCTGTGTGCAGAGAAATAGACAATTTTAAACCTTTTGAAATGATGACCATCTCACACCTCTCCTAACCTTGAAGGGAAGTTCTGCAGAGGTTTTTGGGGTTGGGATGGGGTGACAGCTTACGGAAGGCTGCCCTGGCTCATTTACGGGAGCCTGACTGTGAGGTTGGAAGTGGGCATCCACGGAGGGATCATGAAGGGAGATATTTGTATGCACTCACTGCCACTTGGAGACAGATGTTTGCAAGGAGCAGGCCCTCGTGCCCTGGCTCCATCCTCCTCCACCCTTTACCTGGGAGCTGAGCAAGGCCACCCTGCCCGTGCCGTGCTCTGCAGGAGCCCTGTCGGGGTGCGCTGTGCACAAGGATGCGGGACCCGCATTGACAGTGTCCGCACAGTGCCCCTGCCCCTTGCATTCCTGGCAGGATCAAGCCCTTCGTGCATGACTGTGTCTGTGCCACTGCTGTATATCTGTACTGCCTCGGTTTCTTTTCCCTTTCTTTCTGTTTTGAAAGATAACTTCATCAGAAACACAGGAACAAAGCCCTCTCCTTGGCTGCTGTGAGACAGCCCAGCTGCACAGCAAGCAAAAAGCGATGGCTGGTTAACCAGGGAAGGCATTGGCTTGTATGTTCTTGTTTGGTTTAGATTTCTTTCATCCTGACCCTTTCCCTCACTTCTTAAAAACTGTCTGTTGTGGTTCTTTAGGCTCATTGTAGTCACATCCCCTAAGACTGACACAATTGGAAAACTTTTCCTTTAGAAAACAAAAAAGCTTTCCCAATTTATTAAACAAGTGATCTTTGGGCTACAGAGTCAATTGGGACTTAAATTATTTCACATTTAAGAAAATGAGGGGCCAAACTTCACTCAACTATCCTATGACACTATGATGCTGCTAGAAGCACTGCTTAATGAAGACATACTAAGTTAGACATAAATAAAGTTTTGTATTTCATAGATTTTTCTCCACCAGCATATATTGACTAGATTGCTTAGATGTCTTTTTCTGGAATTTTGTTGTCATTGTTCAGCCAAGAGAAGTGCAACTCTAGAGTAAAGGTGTTATAAAGATGTTTTCTAGCAGACCTGTTAAGAGAAAAGACAACAAACATAAAGGTCACAAACATTTGCTAGGTTGTCCTTCTAAATGCATGTGCAAGCTGCATATCTCCTTTATTTCTAAGCCATGGTTTATAAATAATTAGATTTATACCAATCTTATTAGACTTGTATAATTTATGCAAGATTATGCGCTTTAAAATATAAATCAGTGCACACCTATCATCAGCTTTGGTGGCATCATAGACCTGAAACCAGACAAGACATTTATATTTGCTCTCCTTAGGCTTTTGCATGCATATGACAACAGGCAGGCCTGAGCAAACACTGCCTTTGACTTTTAAAATTTTAGCTACTCCAAGTTGTAGAGTATATAAAGCTGTAAGTCTCTTCACTTTACAATGTGGTTCTTATGACAATGTTATCTGGCAACCAACAGCATCCACCATGAAATACTTGATAGATTTATGTTGTAATGTGTTGCAGCATGTAAATAATGTAACTTCTCTGCAATAAAGCACATTTATATTAAATCTGTCTGCAGGCTCTTGTGTTGTGATTTTTCTGAAGTTGTTACTGATCCAAACTGAACAGGTTTCCTCTCAAACTTAGTTTGAGAGGAACTTTACTTAGTAAAGTAACTTTGAGAGTTACTTTACTTAGTAAAGTAACTAACTTTACAGCTTCTATGATCAGATCATGCCATTATCATTTTCTGAATTTTCCTTATATTTTCATCAGAGCAGGAATGTACTATGTTCACGATTTCATGTTAGGGAAATAGCTCTGTTTTCTCAATGGTGGCAATTTTGAGGTCAAAATTGTAGAGTCCATTCTATATTCTTTGTATTTAATGGTAACCATAATGTTAGAAAACAAGAGGAAATAAATAGACCACATTTTACTATGTCATTGTAAAATCCTATAGCTCATCTGTAGTATGTGTGCACATTCCTGAATTCCTCATCTCAAATATGTTTCTAACAGGTATAGGAAAGATACAAAGAATGGGAACAAAAAGGATGAGAGACAGAGAATGGCATCTGTGTAAGTGCAACTTGTTTACCTTGGGAGAGAGATGACTCAGAAAGAGGGATGAGACCTATAAAAATGTTGAATGATTCAAAGGTAATTAGGAGTCTGGAATTTGCTGGATTTTGTTGTGCGGGAACTACAGAACACCCAGGGTGGCCATCAGGCAGCAGCTTAAAATAAATGAAGTTTTCTTCTGCATGTGTCATAATTAAATTGTGGAGCTCATTTTAACAGATCACTGTGCATATCATGGGTTTAAAAAGCATTGGAGAGGTCACGAAAGACAAATCCATCAAGATACCTGAACGTGGTGGATAGAAGACTCTTAAGTCCCTAACCTCTAGATGGCTGATAAGCAGTATAATTCTCTTTGCATAATCACCCAGTTCTCTCACCTTCATCACCCACTGCTCAACGGGGTGCTGCATGAACATTTCATCCAGCACAACCTCTGTACATTCTTATGTCTGCATAAATACAGATAGTTTAGGCTCACTTAGTTTATTTTCAGTTGTCGTCCTGTGATTTTTAGTGACTGATTATTGATGTACGAGTCCTGGTGGGTTCTGCATGGCCATGTGTGTGTGTTCACATGGACCTCTCCCAGTGTCTCCTGGAATGGGAAGCTGCATTTGGGTAACCAATCTGACTCATGGTGTCAGATGTAATGGACACATGAGGTGGAAAGAAGGGAAGGGAATTACCTATGTTCTTTAAATGGACTGTATGCAAGTCTTTTGAAAGCACGAAGTTCAGATATCAGTAAAATAAGGCCTAGAGATTTTTCACTGAAACACTTCAGGGCACTCAGCTCAAACTGAGGGCAGCTTTGCACTCTCAAGTAGTGGGTGCCTTTTGAGCCCCACTTCTAAAGTTTTCACTGGTTTTAAGAAGTAAGGAAGTTATTCCCATGGTTTTGTGGCTTTGGAAATCATTCAGAGATGTATTTTCACACACCCTCTTGCTTCTCCTGTTGTGTTTCATGGGAGGAAACTGTGGCTGCACCTGCAGAGCCATGAGAGGCTGGGGTGGGGAGTGTCCCACTCTCAGCCTGGCAGCCAGGGGTAGGGATGGAGCAGACAGATGGGCTCTTCACAGTGTGCACGGTGGGAGGAGGAGACACAGCCTCTAAAACAGGAAAGGGTCAGAGTGAATAGTCAGAAAAGCTTTTCACCAGAAGAAGCCAAACAGTGGAGGTTACTCAGACGTTGTGCCATTCCCATCCTTGGAGCTTTTCTTGGATAAAGCCCTGATCTGGTAGCTTTGGGCAGCAGGTTGGGTTGGAGACCTCCTGAACGATCCTCTCATCCCATAAAGTGTGTCTGCTGCTAGAACTTACTGCTTAATCTTACACCACCCTCTGAAAGCCTGCTGGCAGATACCAGGCAGCTCCAACTCCTGCCCAGGAGCACAGGACACAGATTCATTAATATCACACATAACTCTGGACAAACCCTCCTCACAAACACTGCTGAAATAGAAAGGCATTTGGCTTTTCCTCTGACCTCACAGCCCAGAGTTACCGTGGTAACAAGGAGATGAGGGAAATAATTTTGTTTAGAGCTAGTTAGGAAGAAGTTTTCCTGCCTGTGTTTAGTGAGTACTTGAGCTGATGCACATTTGAAAGAAACCTTATAAAAATTGTAAATTTTTTTCTCTAACAATTTGAGGTTTTTTTAAAAATCAGTACTGGATTGGATTCTGAAGAAACCATTAAAGAAATTCTAAATTTGGGGGGTTTTGTGAATGCATTTCTTCAGAAAGGCAGTTGATTCCATTCAGGGTTACAAGTCTGCCTTCCTGTCTGCAGAGAAGTTATTTCAAGCTGAATGTGCTTTTTTACAATAAAATAGGATTTTCAACAGGTTGAAATAAACTTTTTCCAATTCGGAATGAGCATTTTCCTCAACTCAGAAATTAGCCTTAGCAATGCTTGAAATTTAGTAAAAGACAGTGATCATTCACTGGGTTGGCAGGCTGCCATCATGTTGCAATATTCAATCTTCTGGTTCTTTTAACACCTGGAAGGTTAAATATTGTCTCTCCATTTATACAGATGTTTTTCATTTTTTTTTTTCTTTTCCATTTATTCATGAGATAGCTGGTTTTGTCACTGAAAGTGTTCAAACAAATCAAACCTTGGATATTTTACCATGTAATTACTGGATTTTAGATTTCTAGATATATGAATTAGGTTAAATTTTTCATTGTATCAAAGCATGAAAAAACACTGCATTGTACCCAAAATAGCCATATATATTTTTGAAATGTGCATTTATGACCTTCTGTATAATGTAGATATACATATGTAGAAGGCACAGAATCATTCCTGCAGCCTTGTAGCTGCAGAGTGCAAGGTTTTCCAGTAGACGAGTAGCTGCTTTTAGAAGCAATTAAAAGAGAAAATTGCTAAGCCTGCTTAATGGAAGTCTTTTAATGAAATGCAAACCACTGGGTGTCTTTCAGATCTCTGGGTATAAAATGTGTGTGAAGTTAGGGCTTGCCTGTGCCTCTGCTTCTTGGCTGTTGGGGAGATGTTCAGAGGAAGAGCAAATGCAGACGCCTCTCTGGTCCCTCCGCAGTGTGGGCTGTCCTGCCCACATGTGTGACCTCCTGCTCTTCTGCTTACAGTTCACCTGCTGTGCCCTTATTTAATGATGCTGAATCATGGAGTAGACTTTAAATCCTGGTTTGGGCTGATCTGCCAAACTGGCAGACACCCATGTTGGTGGTTCCCTGCAGCACTTTCCCCTGCTGCCCCACAGAGGTGATGAGAGCAGTGCCATGAGAGGGTTTGGATGCTGCAGGGTTGCCAAAGCTGGGCAGGCTGGAGGCTGCCTGACTCTGAGCACTGTGAGTTGTACAGCCTGACAGATGATGTTGGCAGGGAGTTCAGACTGGCTGCAGTAGTACAGATAAAAGCCAGGTTGATTTGACGTACTTCAGTGGTAAAAATAAATCATATCATGATGTCTTTGTCATGGAGGTTTTCCTGAAGCTGCAGGGGGTAAGAGCTGTGTGCTTCCAAAGCAGTCATCTTGGAGACATCATCAAAGGAAAATCACAGCAGCACTGGAGAAGCCACTTGTCCAGCTCTGTTCCCACATCATGTTTTATTTGGCAAATACACAGGATTTGTGTAAGCCAGCAAAATTGGCTAGTGCTACTCTATATGCAATGTATTTTGTGTTTCTATTCCCTTTAATGCTTCTGGATTACAACGTTTTGGTTTCTCTTTTTTATAGCAGTTCTGTTATCTCTGTGATTTGTTTTTAAATTCTTTTACAGGAACTTGCTACTAATTTGATTTTTATCTTAGCAACTCCATTGCAAGGTCAGCATTTTCCCCATAAAATTATTTGTGTTTGAAATCAGAAAGAATAGTTTCCCAATTCATGTAATTTTCCTTCAGAAATAGCTAAATATTTTAAAATACAGATTGTGTGGTTTTTATTCTGATTACTTTATTTATTCTGTTTTCATGACCAATAAAATTGCAGTTCGTAAGAACTGGTAACATAAAGCTACATTTATTATTTTCTAGGTCTCATTTAGATGCATTTTTCCTTCTAGGATTTATGATGAATTGTAGATTGCAATTGTGCATTGCATGACCTTCACATGCAACTGTTTGTTGTCTGCATAACAACTAGAATTGCAAAGTCATATTACAAACAATCATTGACTAGGTAGGGATTGGCTTTTTTGGATTTGCCACCCCATCCATGTACGACCAGAATTTTTACACACAAGCTGAACTACTTTCTTTGATGTTTTATTCATTGCCTTGTAAATGGAGATAGTATTCTTCATTCCTTAGGAACAAAATTATAATTCAGTATAATAGACAAGCAGATAACAATCAAAATTTGGTGAGATAGAACTGCATATTCTTTATTTTGTGAAAAATGTGAGAGTGAAAATATGAAAACCTTGGCATCTCTGGGGGAGAAAACAGAGGAAAACAATGAGGATTTTATTTATTACTTTCACATTTGGAACCAATTATTATAGTGTTAAGGAGCTTAGAGAAAACTGGTACATTTCTGATGATTGATCAAATTCTGCTCTGTACATTCCATCTATTTAAAATAGATGTGATTTCAGCTGAAACAAGTATGGATGTTGTAGATCTTGGTCCAAACTCAATTTTCAGTAAGGAAAAAAAATTACCCAATGGGGATGGATTTCAACAGAAGATGCAGAAACCATTTATATAGATTAAAATTCTATACCTGCTTATGAGCTTTAGGTTTTATGCACCATTTTATGCTGTTCCTGCTTTTACCTTGCAGGAAATTGCCTTTTTCTGGAAGTAAATTATTTGGATATTGTTTCTTTGAATGTTTGAAGTGTCAAGCAGGTAGGTTATAAAAGGAAATACATTTACACAAAACAAACACTGCAGCATTTTAGGGGCTGCTTAAGCAGAGCTCCCATTTTCCTCTGCTCATTTGTTGTCTCCTCACATAGAAAACATATTTTCTACTGTAACTTAATGTGACCTGAAAGAAGACCCAGGGGACCAAGAGGTTATCAGTAACTGAATGAGAGGCAAACTACAAGCTAATACTTAGCACAGAAATTACTGATTTTCTTAGCCACCAGAGAAGGAATTTAGTCTCCAGTTCTCTCTGACTTCTTTGAAAACTCCAGTCTGACAGGCTGGATTATCGGTTTTGATGCTGTGCCCAATCTTTACAAATGGCAATAACAAATCTGGGAAGTCAGCAGTAGAGTCCATGGCCTTGTACAACCCCTTGGAGGAACAACCTGGTGGGAAGCCAGGTGGCCTCTTGGCATGGGAGACTGTTGGTAACAACACACAGGATCACACAATGACTATATCCAGAATTAATTTTGCACTACCAGGAATGAGTTATTAGAGCCATATTAGGAAAGAAAACTTTTGACAGCAAAAACACCTTTTCAGCCAGACTGGGATGGAGAATCCACAGCCTCATACAAACTAGGCCAGTGAATGCTGGCCCATATTAAGTCAGGATCTGGTTCATATTCATAGCAGGGAAACAAAAACCTGCTGTCAGCAATCCACAGATACAAAACTCTTAAGGAACAAAAAAGCATTCATCATTCCCAGAGCTGCCACTGCCCGTTCACTTCCCTGCTTTCCAGCTGGTGGTCCCACCAGGTGCTGACTGCCCTTTGTCACCCTGCAGGTAGTACAAAAGGTTTGTCTTTTCATTGGAAATGTCGCAGTGGCTTCTGCTTGCTTCTGCTCTCTTTTCAGCCAGAGGCCAGAAGCATTGTGCTGCAAACCAAAGCTCTTTCCTGCTTTTTCTCCTGGCTGTTCAGTTCCCTTCAGCTCCCTTTAATCACTTTCCCCAGCTCAAGTCCTGGGCAGATGGCAGCATTATTATCCTCATCTCCTTCAAACATTCCACTTCATTTTCTAAAAAAATGTGCTACCATACAGACTAAGGCTGTCCTTGTGAAATACTTCACCCCTGTCCCAAACCAGGACAAAGCCACAGTCGTCCATTTTTCTGCCTAGCTGTAAACTCCCAAATATTTAGCAAACCATTAATGGACACATTTTTTTACATAGGTACTAGTCTGGCTCCCAGGCTCCCTGTGCCTTGGTTTTCTATCATTGTGTGAGGAAGACCTGACTGCTTCCTACTGATGGCTGCAGATAAAAATTACAGTCTTCAGGTACTTTTGATAGCATTAAGAAACCCATGTATGATACTGCTGCTCACCTTCTACCTGGCAAAGAATTATATAGTGTTGAATGGTAGCAAAAGGTGATTCACAAAGTAGGTTATTATCAACTTTCAGGTTATGGAAGCTTGGTTATTGAAAGCCATTTTATGCTGTGTGGAATTTCCTCTTGGCTTTTTCGTAATTTGCATTTTTTTTTTAGCAAAATAGATAAAACCCAGAGAAACTCAAAGCTGAAGTGACCTGACCTTTTCCTACATGAAAATTAATAGTCTCCTGAGTTGTTTAGATGTGGGAAATGAATACTTTTTGGTGTTTAGCACCAGTTCAGGAGTTGTCCAGAATTTCCCCTACCCACCTGCAAAACTTGCTGGTGCTATTGCAGCATTCCTGTGTACACATGAAGAGCAAATAAATCCTCCTTGCTTCTTCAAATACTATCCAAATGTCACAGGGCTGGTCTTGGGTATTTGTGTCTCTGGTACATCTGGTACAGTTTTATATGTCTGTTTAATTTCAGCAGGTCTTCGCCTCTGTTCAATTCCATGGAGCCAGGTAAACTCAAATAAATTATATCCAAGGCTGTTCCTCTTTACAACCTTAACTAAAATAGCTGGGCTGTGTTAAACAGAGCTGACTCTGCTCAGAAGAAAAGTTGTGGCACAACGTGGAGATCAAATCTGTTGTGAGCATCCAGTTTGTTTGTGTCTAATGTCACTGTCACAGCTTTCATGCGTAGTAAACTCAGATCTTGAAGAAAGCTTTAGATGCATTTCCTGATCCTCCTTTCTGGTGTTCTCTGCTGCTCTTCTTCAAGGGCTGCATTTTCTCCCCCTCTTCTCTTACAAAGAGTGATCACAACAAGCTCATGTACCAACACCAGCTCAGAGGCACAAATGCCTCCTAGACTTGCATTTCTTTTGTAACCCCTTTTGCATGCCTGATGTCCAGCTCCTGCTCAGCCTGACTGGAGCTTTTCTCCTTCAGGGGGATTTGTCAGCTCAACCTGTTGCTTCCAAGTAGGACACCAAAAGCAAGAGGCACTTAGAAGCCCATAGAATTCAGGTGTTCTCGAAAATCTTTACCCCATCTTTCCCAAGAGCTTCCTTTTATTCTCAGCTTCTCTATCAGACACAGAAATTTTGTTACAGTTTTCCTCCACCTTTTCCACTAGGTCTGTGCTTGGGCCTTTGCTAAAGCCCCCTATTTTTCATATTCTTTCAGCTTCAAAATCATTTCCACCAGCAAAAACCATGTGCTCCATTCTGATATCCCAAATATTCATCACCCCTCACCTTGACATTTGCTCTGAATTCTCTTCTCCCCATGGCCATGTGTTTTGCTACCCACCTGAGCAAACCCCTCTGCCTCATCCTCTCCAGTCTTCCTGAATTCCTTGCGGAGCACAGGGAGGAGTGACAGCATCATTGCATCAATTTAGGTTGTGTTGGGAACTGTACAAAAATGTACATGCAAAATTAAGTGCCAATTTTATTCTTTTTTTAGTCTTTACAGCCTACGATTATGGGAAGACAAAGAAAAGCAAAAGAGGAAGAGGGATGATTATCACGTGAGTATAATGAACACATCACTGTCACTAAAAAAATATTTCTCAGTTATTCAGAAATATTTGCCTATTAAGATATTATTTAAAAACCATAAAGGGTATTTTTCAGGGAAAAGTAGAAAAAAAGAGATAAAGAGATAAAAGTAGAACAAAAGAGATAAAAATAATTTTAAATTATTAAAATAATTCTGTTGATGAAACTAAATTCTGCATGTATCCATACTGATCCATGAACCAGGAACTCTGCAATAATGTAGGAGGGTTACATATGTGTTTACTTACATAAACTACAGATTCTTAAGAGAATTTTGCAGCTCCTTTTCTAAATGCTTTGCTGACAGCAGTGTGGCCTTGTGCACAGACTGCTGCTTCTTTCAGGTCCAGCTCCCAAACCCATGATTTTCCTTTCTTCAGCCCATGCTGGATTAGGATTTGCTTTGTTTAGAAAAGGCTGTTTCAGTGGCAGCTGGCTGTAGCAGGGGCTGTAGTTCTGATAAATTAATCACTCTGAAGGACAAAGTCTCTGCTGCTGTTTGGCTGCATCTTCCAGATACATCCTTTGTGTCTTGGGTTTTGTACTGAACGCTCCTTTGTTGTTGTTACTGCCAGGAGGAGGAGTCCTTTGGCCCTGCTGCTGTGGTCCCTCTGCTGTGTGATGTTCTGATGATACTGTTCATATGCTCTGCTTTTCCCAGCTCTGTGTGATGCCAGACTGCTCTGCCTTGCTGCTCCTAAGCACATCAGCTTTCTGGATGAGGTACTGCCTGTCTCCTGCTGTTGCTATTTGCAGTGAATTTAATGCTTTGCCCTTTGGAGCCACTAGACACCTTGTACATGTCATGTCAGTGTGGTTGTGGTTAGCAAGCTGTCCTTTAACTGGACACTTTCTCTTGCATGTAGCCCTACAGGAGGCTTTAACAGGGGACTGCAGTGACATTGAAGGGTTTTGTGCTCCTTCAGTGTTTGTGGCAGACTCAGCTTCCTCAGGGGTGTATTGCAGTGGTTAGGCATTGCCAAGGAGGATTCTGGTGTTGCTCTTGCCTTGTGGTACCTAGGAGCAGATGCTTTGGGGTGTTTGGGACAGCCTTGAATGAATCTCCCCATGTAGAAATCTACATGGAGGGGATTCTAGTTTGGGCCCTGGTAAGGTCAATGGAGACTTACTCAGTGTATTCCCTGGATTCAGTGGCATAATTCCTTTCACACTAAAGACAGTGCCTACAGGAGGTAGTTGCCATCTATCCATTTTCTGAGGGAGATTAGGATGACTGTCTCAGATTTAGAGGTATCCAAGATGTCTCATACTAGGTGAGATGTGGGATCCCACATAGGACATGATTCATCCTGTATTGTACATATTGGCACTGCCAATGCCTTAGACTTCTTTCCAGCCTCCCAACTTTTTGTCAGGCAAGGATAATTCAAATGCCTGATCTTACATCATTGGTGGCTGTCTGAGTAAGGCAGAATAGACACAGGCCAGAAAAAATCCTTCACTTTTAAACAGAACCCATTATACCTCATAGTACTCAGTACAGAGTGGTCATGTACACAGAAATTATCCACTTCTTATCATTTAAAGGGAGCTCTATCTTTTGTGATCTCTCCCAGGAGGTGAATGGGGTTTTCATTAAATTGAAGTGTATCCATTTGGGTACTGCTCACTGTTTATTGCACACTTTGTATGGTGACATGTTGTATTTATATTCTCATTTGGTCCCTTGCACCCAGCAAATGAGCACCAGCCTACCACTGGGGAATCACCAAACCCCCCAACAATTCCACTCTTTCTGCAGAAGGGAAAATGTGCTTTCTGCAGTAAGAGGTGTCTGAAGGAAGAAAATGTAATTACAGTTCCACCTAGAGCTTGGTCAAGCTCCATCTGTCTTGCTGAGATGAACGTTACAGCTAAAGACTGCCAGGAGCTGATGTGTAGGAGTCTGCCTGAGTTTCCAGCCTGTTGTCTGCTCCTTTCATGAGTGTGCTTCTGTTATTTAGTGGCAGTCTGATAGGAAGCCCAGCAAAGCCACAGGCAGTTTTTCCACTGACTTAAGTAGGTTTAAATTAGGCCCCACAATAAAAAATTCTCTCTTTAGAAAACAGGATATAACAGAATGGTGAGGAGCTGTGAGTGGCTTAATCATTACATTTACTCAGCTTTATGACTAATGCCTGTGTCAGTTAACAAGTTTTATTAACAATATAGTGACCTTGAAAACTCTGTACATCTGACTAACTCATTCTCTTTTATGACTAAATGCTCTTTATATTGATCAAGGATGTAATTGAAATGATGTCATGTAAAGTGACTGGAAGCTTAAAATTATTTAAATAATATATGGATTGCAATTTCACTTGAAATTGATATAGTTTTTAAACATTGGAGTAACACTCTAAATTACTGAAATTAAGGGAGTCAGCATACTATCAGTATCAGGTAAAATGTATGTGTATAGTGAGATGAATATTAAGGCTATTAATCATAGGCATGAAGTGTTAGGTAGTACAGTATTATTCCAGCACTGGGAACCATTAAATGTGAATATGATGAGTTTGGGGTCTATAATTTGCCATGGTTGAAAATCTGTATGACAGTGAGAATGGATATCCATGAAGTGTAGGGATTGTAATGCTAATGTGGCAGGTCACACTTAATGTGAGGTGAGGTTTTACAGATGCTCCATGCAGAAACAAGTGCAGAAAGCTGGGCAGTTGCTGTGAAGTTAGGAGGAGCAGCTGAGATTCACTGTATCAATGGTGTGGGTAAAAATTGTACTTCATACTCCAACCCACTCAGAGATCCAACCAGCCCTTTGTTCTGCCCCTGAAATGTCACATCACTGAGGTAAATCAGCACATCTACTTAGCCACTGCAGTTCTTTCTCTTCTTCAGAAACTTACATGACATAGCACAAGTGTGATATATGCTGTGTGATCACACCTCCCAAGATACATAGCTGGTCTACTTGCAGTTGAAGCCAATCTTCTACACCACTCAACAAAATAACATTCTTGCTTTGAGAAATGAATATCCATATGTTCCTCTGAGCATGAATGTTGTGGTTTGCCCTGCATTATAGCTGCAGTCCATAGCAACCATCAGTGTAGTAAATTATTTGCATCAGTGCTGCACCACGATGGTCAAACACCACCACTCCAGGTTCCCCCAGTGGCCTCACTGAGTCAAGAGACACCAGAGCCACACAGAGATGAGACCTGACCTCCTTCCAAACACTTCCTTACTTAAACCCTCTATTTATCCCTGCTTAAATGTGCAAGGACAGCTCTCCCATGTCGATGTCTTCATTCAGGAATACAATAGTGGCACCAAATGTTCCTGGCAGCAGGACCCCACAGCTTGGGGTGTGCTCTGTCACCACCGTGCACAGAGAGGCTCCTCTCACCTCTTTAGCACATCTAATGAGGAGGGGGTTGGCATCATGACCTGCTGAAGAGGCTGGGCCCAGTGCAGGCAGGTGAAATGGAGTCAAACCTGTCAAACCTGCTGTACAGATCACAGTGGTTCACCAAAGAACTGCCCTCCACACCACATTCCAGCCAAATCTGTGCTGGGAACCAAGAGGAGCCATGATTTTCATGTGCTGCAGGGGCTGGGGAAAAACGCAGCAAGACTGAGAACTCCAACATGAAAGATATGTGGGAGGGATGAGGCAGGGAACTGAGGAAACCTGGGAAGTATCATCAGCTTACTTTGCAAAGACTCCCCAAAACAGTATCCATCTGAGTAAGAGCCAACATCTCTGTGAGCCTGCCTGGGTCCCCTTTACAGACATAGAACCAATAAAGTTGATTGAGCCTGGGACACAATGAGTCTCCTCCTAAACTCCATATCTAAGACATCAAATAAAACACCCTCTAAAATTCTTGCAAAGCGTTGGAACAGGCTGTGCAGGGAAGTTGTTGAGTACCCTTCCTGGAGGTATTTAAAAGATGTGTAGATGCTTAGAGACAGGGGTTAGTGATGGACTTGGCAGTGCTGGGACAACAGCTGGACATGATCCTAAGGATCCTTTCCAACCTAATTGATTCTATGATTCGGTATTCATTTCTTTCTCTTGCACATGAAGGATGTCAAGGTTCAAGTTCAAGCAACAATGCTGATCGTGTACAAGTCTAAAGGTTAATGGGGGTAAAAGCCCCACTGTTGTCTTTACTGAGAAAACCACATTTTCTTTCCAGAATGCTGTTTAGCAGGATTGCTACTTAATTATGAGTAAAAACACCTTTGTGTGTCAGGTTTATCAACAGCTGCAATGGCTAAGTTTCCTTGAATTTTAGGGGGTATGCTGTAATTTTTTTTCTCCAGTATTCCAGAATGATAATTATCCATTGTAATCTTATTTTGAATATGCTTGAAACACTTCATAGAAGTTTGTGGGAGACTCAGTTTGCACCAATGCAATTAGTTTGCTGTCTGTAGGTAAGTGAACTCCTTATTCTTCATGCTGTCCCTGTGCCCACAGTCCCTCACCACCTGCCTCCTGGGCACCCCAGGCTCTTCACTGTGCTCTGCTCTCCTGCCCCATGAAGGCTGTTTTGGCTTCAGCCAGAATCCATCTGGGAGAACTGACAGTAGGCAGCCAGCAGGGGATCTCAACTCTCTGCCAAGAGTCTTCAAGCTCTCTCTTGTACCATACTTTCATGAATAGCCAACCAAAATGCACAGCAGTTCATGTGGAAAAATGTGTTTGTGCATGTGTTTATATATATATATAATGTATATACATGTATGTATATATGTCTGTGTGGTGTGTTTATATATATATATGTATGTATGCATTTAAATACACACATAGGCAGACACAGATTCATACACAACTCTATCCAGCTATCCCTGATTCACCTCCTAGCTGCTGCCTAAAGACCCAGATATATAACAGCAGTTATTTTAAAAAAATTCCAACCAAAAGCTCTAAAAGCAGGAGGTTAGTACTGCATGGTAGCTTTGTTCTAATGCAGAAATATCTCTTCACCACTGTAGCTGCAAATCCATCAGGCTGCACCTTTATTCAGCGATGTTTATGCAGAGCTCCAGAATTTAATTGATCAAGTAAGATGACAGTCAGTCCATGTACATTGAATAGATGCTACTTTGGAAAACTGTGACTCAGAGTGAAGTGCTGTGTTGGGGAGGTTTTCTCTCTTCTATCCACTAAAGTGAGTCACTGTGGAGTGAACTGCTGCTTTTTGCAGGCAGACCTTTAGACAAGAGACTGAAATATCAAGAAGCTCTGAAACATGAGCCTCCTCCTGGAAATCCTTTAATGAAAAAAGAAGCCTCTCTACTCCAATGTACTCTGGCATGAGATGCTAATCCAAGTCAGCTTCTGTCTCAGTTTATTTGGTCATATCTGGCAGTGGTTTTTTCCAGAGTAAAGGAAGGTTCTGATGGTTCTACCTTTCCCATTTAGAGGTTACCAATGTACAAAATGCATGTGCATTTGTAGATGAGTGTTATAGATGACTGTGGTATTGCAGCTCTAGTCTTGTTTGATGCTGGCAATATCCTGTGTTCTTAGGATTATACTGAACATGGTTAGGGTTCATCACATAGGGCAGCAGCCTGAAGAGAACTAAAATGTTTAAGTTACAAGAAAACCTGTAAGAACTTACGAATTCAGCCTCTTTTTAAAATCTAAAATATGAGCATTTTTGAAAGTAAAGCAATGCATAGCTAAAATACCTTGGAAACCCCAGCTCTGCCCCTCTAGCAACAGCAATCCAACTTCCTTCTTTCTGACTGAGCTCTGAGATATCTGTACTTTGAGTGGACACAGAGTGTGTTGCCATTAGGGATGGACTAAGGAGAGCTGCAGAAATGAAAACCCTGCTCTGCAGAGAGTATCATTATTGCTTATGTGGGGCTTTTTCAAGCCTTGATTTAAAAAAATCTGGGAAGAGTGGCTGCAGCTTGGAAATCATGGCAACATCCTGGAGTGTTGTTGTCTCTTGTTTGACCACGTGTACATTATGAATTCAAGAAGCTGCTGCTGAGGAAAGGTACATCAGTACATTGTCATCAAAACATTCAATGGGATGGCATTTTCCAGCAGCACTATGAAAGGCTCCCTGAAAAATAAACCTTAACCATCTCAAGTGAGGGTGTCTGTGCTATTGTCCTGGCACAATAAGCATCCTCTGTAGCTCAGCTTTTACCCTTTGATGCGCTGCTTTAGAAAGGCATAAAAAAGCTTTCTGTAGCTTTTGCTGCCATCTCCCACTAAGCCAGATCTCTGTGTGGCATTACTTCTCTCCTCAAACTTAGTGCTAAGGAAGTCAACAATGCTGAGAAAGTCAACAATAAGATGAAGAAGTGATCTTAAAACTGTGTCCAAGAACCATTGTTTGCTGTGAAGGGAGCTGGAGGGGTGGCGTAACTTAGGTTTTGCACCTCTGTGGTTGAATCAGAGAGAAATGCATTCCTTCCCTCTCCTCCTCCTCCTACACTCTTAAGTAATAATGCAGGAAGACATTTGAAATAAATACTTCCTTGATAGAGATGTATCTCTTTCATTCCCTTACTTAAATGAAGGGACCTTATTAATTGGAAAAAGATCAGCTTTTGTTTACATGGATTGCTGTGAAGTAAATAGTTGCAAGGAGGACCATAAAACCAAGAATCCTAAAGGCTCAAACATCAGAGGCAATTAAAACTCCAGGCATTGCACATACTGAGAGAAAGAGTGGCTATACAAAAATAACTTTGAGGAGGATATTTCCACGGCAGAGAAGTAGCTAACTCCTACATGCAGCAACACATACATGCAGCCTACTTTTTGTCAGGAATGGATTCCAGGGTCCCAGGGGTCCTGTGTGAATATTGTCACGCTGCATTCACAGCTTCACACACAGGAAAATCCACTGCAACTTGAACTTAATCCTTCACAGGAGCCTGGGAAGCTCAGCCTGGACTTTGCTCCATTTCAGAATTTTTCTTACAAATCCATGCCCACCCCACTGCAGGTTTCATAAGGACTCCTTCACTGCCCAGGTAAATTAATTCTTTTCATCTCCTCCTCCTTTTCCTGTAGCACTGGTCTCTGGGAAATAACAATTCAGGCAATCATCAGAATCTTTCCTTCGTGCAGAGGTGGATATATCTGGCTGAGTATTTAGGCCACCTAACAATATGAAACTGCACTGCTCCAGCCCTTTTCCACACAGCTGGGGCATCACTGGTGTTAGCTGCTGAGTTTTCAGCATCTCTAAAATACTCTTTTTACAACATTCTTTTGGAAAAAAACACAATAAACACTTCATATTTCTAGTCTGATTAAAGTATTCATTGAACTCTATTTAAATCAGGTGCAAAACAACAACATCTCCAACACCAGTGACTGTATGAATTAGTAAAAGATGATATTTAAAGCAGAATTCTCTGTGGGAGGTTCCATTTTCCCATTAGAAACTTCCTGATCCTTGATTATTTCTCCGTCATCACTGGTGTTTATAATTGTCCTCATTTGCTGAAAGCATCATTAATATTATGCACCAGATAGGTAACAAAGTGACTTTTAAAAAAGGGTAAACTAATTCACAGTAGGGAGCCAGAAGTGTACCAGGCTGTGGATAAATCTGTGAAAAGGATCTCCAATTATGAGGCCAGAACCTCACAGCTATGAATGTGGATGTGTATTTACAACTGTCTCTTACTAATTTATTTATTCTTTCTCTGAACCTCAACTAATGTTACCCCCCTGTGAGGCTGTGAATGCATTCATATGTGAATGCATTAATAGTGGGCATAAACTAGGGAAAAAAAATCTATCCCAGCATGTTCCCATCCAAAGATGTGAAAAACTTTGATTATTCATTAGGCAAGAAAGAGCAATAAAAAAATCCCTTTTCTTGTATTAAAATTAAATCTGAAATGCAGGAAAGAGCAGCTTGCCACCAGCCTGATTGTTCCAAGGGCTGCAGTTAGGCCAACATTGGGAAAGTGTATTTTTTACTAATTTATAATTTAAAAATAATATCATTATTTACCTAATTCTGATGGTAGACTTTCAGTCCCTCAGGGCTTGAGAAGTCAGCTTCCTTTCCACTGTGTTTTCTTTATTTCTCTGTAAATTTTGTACATCCAAGTTTGAATCTGAAAGTTTTTTCTGTGTGGGCTTTCTGTATATTTCAGGTGGTTTTGTTAAATGAATCTTCCTTGAGTATCACAATACTTGCCATGTTACAAGAAAGCAATTGATGCTCTAAGAAATTTGGGGTAAAAACATATCCTACTTATCCTTAGGCTTTCCACTTAGGTGTTATGGCTTCCTTTCTCCCCTTCCATAGGGAGCACCAAAATCCTATGAACACCATGGTTGGGTCATTTGCTGGAGAAAGACAATCTGGAAATGCAAATGTCTTTCTTTACTATGGCAATTTCTGTAAGTCAAAACAGGACTGGTAAAATATGTGAGACCATTTTCTCACTCAAGACAAATGTAATTCCTAATAAATAAATAAATAGTTTTTCTGACAGGAATAAAAATAGAATGTATCTCTGGTTTGCAGTTTTCTCTTTTAAGTCCTCGTAATAACGTATATGTTTGTTATAAAAATTATATAAATTCAAATTATTACAAATTATATTGCACACATGAGGTCAGTGTAAACATACAAAAAAGGTTAATGAAATTCTTTCTATTTTGTGACTCCAAGAGTTAACATGGATCTTCAGAAAATAGAATATAAGATATACCAGTTAAAACTGTACCAGTGGTTGTAATAATAGCATTTAACATGAGTGAACCTTAAAGGAGAAACATAAGTACACCTCTGACCCAGCAGACTGACTCAGAAAGGAACCAAGTGGAGAATCCTAGAGGGAGAACACAACTAGGTCATCATTGCTTTCCTTGGTCATTGTGGAATGAGCAGCCTGTCAGGAGGCAGCCCTCACTCACAATATCTGTATCCTGACATTCACTCTCCTGTTGTTAAATCCTGCTTTGTTGTACTGGCCAGGTTTTAATTCCCTTTTCTGGTAGCAGATTGACAGTTTGTGATCTGCAAAAACAAACTCCCAGTGCAGTCTCTTATGCCATTTTCTTTTCCATTCTCTGACTCTTCCTAAGCTGATTTTCCCTGTTCCCTTCCTGCTGCCACTGCATGCCGAGTGGAAGGAAAGCCCATGCCAAGCTTGGGGCCCTGCCTGTCCTGGGAGGTTGTGGAGCCCCAAGGGGCCCTCAGGGAGAGGAGGAGAGGAACCACCAAGGCCAGCCCTGATCCCCCTCAAGCACCTGAACTGCAAACCTAGTTTTTATCTGGCAGAAATACTTCAGATTAACATGAGCTCCAATTATTCCTGCCAGCCACCACTCTCTGCATGGCCTGTCCCACCTCATTGCTCACACAACTTTGCTGCAGTGAGGCTTCCTGAGCTGTTCTCCATTTTTTAATGTAAATATTCTTGAAGGGCAGCGTTATTTGCAAATGATCTAATTTTATTGTACTTTCCCCACAGTACTTAGTAAGCAGATTACACACCATTCCTGAAGAGAATATTGTGGGTTTGCCTTGTGCCTGTCTGATTCTGATGTATTCTATGTATGGATTCTGATGTATTCTGATGCATTCTATGTATTCTGATTCTTTCATTAACTGCAATTGACTCTGGTAGAAAAAAACAAACAAAAAACCCAAATCACAAAAACCCAACAAACTCACATAAGAGAGCCATCATTTTTCTTTCTCAAAGTTCTGGGAAGAACCTCCTGATACCATGACTAAGTAACACTTTCACAATTTCACATTTTAAAAGGATTGTTACAGTGAGTTCTATACCTCTGAAAATAACTCTGGGCGATTTATGTTTTTCTTGAGTTATCCCTATTTTCTAATGATAAGGACAGACACCTGTGGCTTTCTGTTTCCCTGTTACAGCCACTGCACTTTAAGAGCTGAAAAAAGCCAGCTGAGAAGTGGGAGATCCCAGCAGCAGCATGGAGGTGTCCAAGCCCACTGCAGCTGGGCTGTGTCCAAAGTGAGACTGGGAGCAGACGGGGTGCACAAGTTTCAGACAATGATTCAGATCCTAGTGATGTAGGACACAGCACTGAGCATAACATAAGGCTATAAAGGGAACAGGTAATGCCCTACCCCTGCTAAATACAGCATGAGATATCCAAAATTTAACCATAAGTTTGTACTGGTGACACTTGGTTAAAAACATGGTAGGATATACAAACCAGGACTTTTTTATCAGTCTATTTGTTCTGTATTTTTTGCTATCTGAATAAAGCAAGCCTGAGGGGGATATCCTGTATGAAAAACACTGCTTGTCTTGAAAGTTCAGTTCATTAAATCAAATTCTGACCTTTTAGAGTTTATGCTAGCTGAGCCTTTCTGGTCCCTGGATAGCAAAACTGTTGGTCCACAGATCTGACTTTTTCATCAAACATTCCTCACCTTCCCAACCCTTAAATAACCCTCCTTGTTCTTGAAGTGTTTTCTGATGCATCAAAATGCAAACAGCTAAAGGGCACCTATGAAGCAACTGTTGAAATAACATGGCTTCTGTTCTAAAGGAAATACTTCGCAAAATAAAATCATTCCTATAATCACAGATTTCCAAATCAGCACAAATATATAATTGTAAGAATATCTGCACACGTCTATAGGCACACATGTACTATATAAAATATATATGTAGCCACATGCACACTCAAGCAGATAAAACACACTTTAGCTGTCTGTGCTGGCTGTTCTGGGGCCCTCACCTGAATGTATCATGTACCTTTAACTCCAGCCTGAGATGAACAGATTGCTGGCTGAATGGAGTCTTTTTATAGCACCAGTCCATGGGGAAATTCTCCAACAAAAATGCTTTTCTGATCACATTTGCAATTCATATATGCTACGAACAGGATTCTATTAATTGAACACTGAAAAACATTCCTAATTATTGCATATATTATTGATGACCTTCATGCCTCTACAATAAGCAAACCAGCAATGTTCAGTACCAATGTAGGTTCTGAGAGTTTTCTCACTGTGGGTTCCGTGCAACTGCTCTTCAAATGGTTATTTTTTTCCTAAGGATTTCTACGTTTTGATGACAAATCAAGCTTCTCTAATTGCCAAATTGTATCTGCTCCTTCACCAAGAGACACCTTACAGAGTTTCTGAGTCAGAGTAACCAGGCAACCCTAAGCCTCTAGACCAGGAGGCAAAGGAAAATGCGTACTCCTACAGCAAGAAGAAAAATTATCATTTCAATCTCTATTCAGAAATTTGTCATAATAGAAATAATGTTTGCTGTGACTCAAACATTTCAACGGGTGATATAAGTCTTCAAGCTCAAGATGTCCCAGTCAGAAGCTGAGGAGTTTCTTGACAATTCTCCCAGTAATACTGGGTAAACTGAAATCCTGGCAAGAGCTGGTCAGACAGCTCTGGGCCTCTGAGCTCCAGCATGGTAATGTCTTTGATTCCTGTTAACTGTGTAAAGTCATACCAGGGACATACCAAGTGCCAATCTGTTGTTTTTCCTGGGCAGAAATCCCCTGATGGTCCAGTCAAAGCCAAGTCTTCACAGTGCAAATTTCTGCAAATCCCAATTATGACCTTCCACTAAGGGCAGCTGCATGAGCCCAGCTTTGCTTTGACTCCCTGAGGTTTATCCAATGACCTGACAGAGACCACAAAATCATATTTATTACAAAAACCCCAACCTTAAAAATAGCTATATATATTTTTTTTATATATGTATATACATATATATCTTGGAAGAAAAAGCCAGAGGAAAGGACCACCAGCCCAGGTCATGGTTCAAAAGGTGGCTAAACTGAGGAGCCAGGGCATTTCCTGTGGTGCTCTCCCTTCCTGGGCAGTGCTGTCTCTGTCGTGGGAAATACAAAGAAGAATGCTGCCTTGGCTTCAGCAAAGAAAGCAGCAGTCTGGAGAGCCAAATATTCCATGGTGTGCATGCTTGTGTGCATGTCCCTCTCTCAGAGCATTTCCCACAGCTGGGCAGTTGGGAGACCTAGATGAAATCCACTTTCCACAGAGGCAGCAGTTGAGGTCATCAAACCAAATCCCTGTCCTGATTGTTTCTGATCAGCTTGGCAGCTGGAGGCAGAGTGCTAAAATAGCAGCAAAGTGGCAGATACTCCTCTCTCCAGCTCTCCAACCTTCCCTTCTCTAAAGGGATGTGTGGGCTTGCTGATGCCCAGCCTCCTCCCTGCTCCCTCTGGGGAGCTGTTTCCCCACTTGTGGCTGTGAGGTCTAGTGAGTCTCTTTTGCACCAGTGGCTGTGATTTAAAGCCTTTCATCGCAGCCTAAAGAAATGCTCTTCTGCCTTTAAAAGGCTGACACGACACCCCCAGATCATTCAACAGCACTTAGGCACCACGGGGTGCCTCAGGTTCAATAACACAAGACCATGAAATGTCTCAGCCACACTGCAGGTACACAATTCCCAGGGGAGCAATGCTTTCTGCAAGTGAACATCAGACTTCCTCTAAAAAGGAAAATGAAAAGTAAATACTGGAATTACCTTTGCATATGTGTGTTGCATTTAGTGTCCTCTTTTCAATGCTGGAGTTACCTTATGGCAAAAACTTATAACAAAATCCTCTGTGACTATTACTCTTTGCAGCTGTTTGCAGGTCTGTTCTGTCCCTGGGGGTTGTAGGATGGAGCAACAGACTTTGGTGGAATCCTCTGACAAGACTCTTGGATGATATTCACAGATCTTGGAAGAGCTCTCCTCTCCTCTCCTCTCCACTCCTCTCCTCTCCTCT
>VXBR01005811.1:496703-569596 GCA_013400215.1 Cisticola juncidis
CCTCTCCTCGAATCTCCTCGAATCTCCTCTCCTCGAATCTCCTCGAATCTCCTCGAATCTCCTCGAATCTCCTCTCCTCGAATCTCCTCTCCTCGAATCTCCTCTCCTCTCCTCTCATTTTCCCTTTCTTCACTACTTTAAAAGTTTCATCACCTTGCATCTCCTCTCTTTTTCCTTTCTCACACAGATCCATTTGTTTCTTCCAGTCCCTTGCACGCAGGGCACTGGCCCAGGGACTGACACTGGTGCCTCTGCCACAGAATTCAACATCCTCACAAGGAAAAATTCTGCTCAGATCATTTCCCCTCATGGCCCCATGAGGTGAGGAAGAAAAGGAAGAGGACAGGGCCCCAGTCCTGGACAGCAACCAGCTGCATCTTAATCTCAGCCTTGAACCTACCTTTGCTGGTTTCATTGGAACATATGTATATTTCCATGATTTGCCACAGGTAAAGGCATTTAGATATCTGTAAGAATGCATAAATTCGGGCTTAATTGACCATTTATTTTAAGAAAGGTTGTTCCTGATTTAGATGTAGTTTGAGACAGAAAGGGATGTGACTGGGCCTCATACTGAGTAATTTTTAATTCCTGCTGCTGTTAGAAGCTTATTGGATTACGGTGTTGGTGTGTTGGGAAAAAATCACAGAACGGGAAATGCTGTGATCCAGGCGGTGCCTGAGTCTGGGCAGCCTGGGCGGGCAGGAGGGAGGGGAACATTCCAGAGGCAGAACTGAACGATGGGCGAAGGACAGGGGGGCAGTGCCGGGCTGGAAACCGGGAAGGCGGGAGTGACTGGCCGAGAAAGGGCAGAGACGGGCACGGGGCACTTCGCTGCCGATCCCCCGCCCGCGCCCGGGCACGGCAGCGCCGCGCATTTACCGCTGAGCACGGAGGATGCTCCCGGGCCCCTCCCCGGTGCCGTTTATCCCTGAGCACCGAGGATGCTCCCGGGCCCGCCCTCAGGAGGAATTTCGGGATTTTCGGGATTTTCGGGAGCGCTTCCAGGCCGGCCGCGGGCCAGGGCGCCCCCTGGCGGCGCCGCGCCGCTCCCGCTCGCTGGTCCTGCCCGGGGGTCCCCAACGCTGCTCCCGATAAAGGAGAGGAGAGCAGGAAAATCCGTGCGAATCTGCACTGACCTGTGCCCAGCAACTTCCATCGTGACGTTACCCTCACTGTCCACAGAATCATCAAGCCCTGATTCGCAATTAAATAACATTTCCCCATATGTATAGGTCATGATACAGTTCAAGACTAGAAGAGGTCTTTCAGTGCCAGTTCAACGATTAATTAGGCCCTCACTCAACCTCAAACTTTCCCAAACTATATGATCAGAGTAACAAATCTAAAGAATGCTTTATCTGCAAATGTCTTAAGTATTTGACATTTCCTTGTGGAATCTGTTGGATTTCTGTGATATGCAGTGCTCCTAAAAGCAGCTGAGTCAGAATGGTAGGTATTTTTGATAATACAGTCTTTAGCCTGTAATTAACTGCAATGGGAAAAGTTCCCCCAAGTGGTTTCCAAGTCTATTGCAACATAAAGTAAAAGATGTAGATGGCAGTGGAAGGAAAAAAATCCTGTATTTATATGATGGTAACAAAATAATAGAAAAGATAGATGCAAGGTAAGTAAGTGAATATATAAGGATGTATATAGGCCTCTCTTCTTTACTGTATTGCCCAGTTATTTCCAGGAGACATTTTGGTAATCAGAATAAAAGGAACTGCCTGTGCTTCCAGGACAGGTATTTTACACCTCATTTTTAGGCGATGAGAGTGCAGGTGGAGCTTCCTCCCCGAGGGCTGCCCTTAGCCCAGGCTGCAGAGGGCGGGCACAGGCACTGAGAGCATCCCTGGTGCAGAGAACAGTGGGGCCAGCACTTGGTCACACCCACGGGGCAGCCCCACTGAGCTGGCCTGGGTTGGGAAGAGCAACTCACCACAGCATATTTCTGGGTTTGCAAGCACTGGACAGGGAAAAAAAAATGAAGGTGGGGGCTTAAAATACTCTTTTTTTTTTTTCTCCTGTGAGCAACTACATGGATCCCTTGGGCTCTGCTTGGGCACAAGGCATGGGACAGGGCAAGGTGCAAGGCTCAAGGAACTTCATCATGAAATAAAACTGCAGCATCTATACCTCATGTTCTGGTGCTTTCTAAGACTCTGTAAGTAAAGAATGACAGCAAAAAAGTTTAACATTCAGGATAATGTGTCTGCAAACAAACATGAAGTCACATTGGTTGTAGGCAGTGGGAGGATTTAACCAAGTCTGTCTAAGGTATGGGCTAACAAGCACCACACTTTCCATCCCCATAAAATCATCTTCTCAAACAAGAGTGGATGCAGAGTGAAAAGGAACAGTACCTACCTGAGCATTCTGTGCAGCTCTAGGGGCTCTCATCACAAAAGCAGAAGCTGGTCTTTGTCAAAATGCACAGGGTAAAGGAATGAAAAGTAGAGCACAGACAGTGGGGATGTAACAGCTGGGACACATCAGCACCTTATCACTTCCATCCTTGACCTCTTACTCCAAGAGGGCATTTAGCCTGCAAGTTAGTGAGCACAAATTTAGGACTGAAAAATGGGGGATCTAATTTTAAGCAAATAGCTGAAGTTTTGATGCCAGGATGCTGATGGCATTGAGGTGCCAGACCTTGCCAGGGCCCCCATAATCCTCTCAGGTTGTGCAGGCAGCCATGCCTTACCCTTACTGCAGGAATGGCAGTGAGCAGGAGACAAAATACAAGCTGCAAATGGAAAAGGGCCATGAATAAATGAGAAAAACTTCTCAGAGTCCTAGAAAGCTTCAGCCCTGTTCCTGACAGCAGCCAAAGAGGAAAATTAAACATTCAGGAATTAACAGCAGGGGAGTAGTAACTCAAAGAGGCAATGCCACATGCCACAGGGTAAATACCAAAAAAATTGGAGCCACCTTCTTTTTCCACACTATAAAAGCATAACATAGGCCTAAAAATATATTCTTTAAGAGGATCAGTGTAGGTAGCAGCTACTGTTTGAAGAGAGTATCACTGAAAACATTATGATCAAAGGAAGAATCACTAGAGCATTTTATAAGTGACAGCTTTTACAAGGTTATTCAGCAGGGCTCCACCTACAACAGCTGGGAGTTCCTCTACAAAATTTGTACACAAAAGACTTAAAACAAAATGGAGGCATTTAAAAATATTTTATTCACCCACTGTGGGAACGACAGCACAGGAGAGTGGAGCAGCAGCCCTTGTCCCTTCCCATGGCCAAAACCCTTGGAGTCACACCTATTGTCTTCATATGTGAAATTCAACCTGTGGATTTGGCACTCTGTTTTTAGTGGCACCTGTTTCTCTCATAGCTATTACATGCTCTTTCTGCCTCAGTTTCAAAACATGCACTTACTGTGAAATTGGCAAAATGAGAATGTTTTTAATGCTATATAAATTGGAGATGGACAGGATTGGGTGGCAGAGGCAGCCCTGGCAGAGCTGCAGGGTTGCTGAGCTGAGCTGTGCACAAGGAGGAAATAAAACTCATTGTGAGTGAGGGTGGCATGTGAGGTGGCAGGGAAGCCCACAACTTTGTGAGTGAGTTTTGGCCCCTCCAGGAAGACAAAATGAACCAGAGGGTTCAGTGAGGTTCCTAATGATCAGGAGATGGTATTTCTTGGAGCTTCAAATTTTCATTTTTGAACAAAGAGCATGAGACAATGTGTGTTTCAGTCATTATTTGAGGGACAGAAGCGGGCTTAGGACAAGTTCATCCAGTCACCTCTGAAGCTGGGTTTCCACAGAAAATTTATGAGGAATATTCATTTTCCTTCAGTCTGCCCTTGTAGTTATACTCCAAATCTGCTTTGTTGCAAAGGAAATTTTTCTAAGCATACTATTTCTGCCTCCTTCGATAGAAGTGCCTCCCTACAAAAATTGGTCCCTGACCTTGAGTTGTTGTAAACCATATAATGAAAAAGAGGCACCAAAATGTGATTAAAATTGAATCAGTTATTTTCTTGCGGTGAGGGAAGAGCAATGGAAATACCAAGGCATGTTAGTTTCTGGGAAAGAAGAAATGAGACACTGAGAGTGAAAAAAGGTCTCTAAATTTTCCATGCACATGTCATTTTGAAGGCAATACAGGGATAAAATAAATATAAAATACTTATTAGATCTAATTTCAATATACAGAACAGGAAACCCCTTAAGTGTCACTCCCTCTTTTTCATAAAGAATGCCTCTCTTTACTCATCTCAGAAAAAGAGGTGCATAAATCTTTTATGTGACTAGAATAAATATTGTGAGATATTTTATTCAAGGAAAGGTCTGTGGAAAGAAACCTGAAAGCACTGACATAGCCTAAAAGGACAGGCTTAACAAACACCCTCATTACGAGTAATTCAGTTCAAGCTGCAGAGCTGTGTATGGAAGTCTGTGCTTGAGCAGCCATAAAATCAGAGCCTCATTTAAGATGGAAGAGACCTTCAGAAGTCCAATGTGTGGTGGCTGGAGTGAGCAAATGTCATACAGCACAGGAATGGAAATCACAGCACAGCTGTTGATCTTGTTCTTGGCATTCTAGTAAGATGTTGCCAAGGCAGATCACAGCATCTTTCAATGGATTAAAAGAAATCTTTATCTAAGAGACATTCAGCTGAGAGTTCAGTAAGAGGCCAGATTGAAAATAATCCAAACCCCAATTTCTTAACTTCGTTTTTTACCCTTATAAATTTGGATGCCAAACAAGAATACTTGGACTATAAGAATTTTAAAAGGCCACCAAACCTCCACAACATGCCAGCTACAGATACAAGCAGTTACATGAGAGGGCAAGCACTGTAGATGTATGTGACTGCCCAGGAGGGTGTGAGGTGTTCCCTAAAAACAGTCTCCATCAGTCCATGGGAGGAGAAGTGAGTAAGACAAGTTGTGCTCTAACACATGTGCTGGGTAGCAAAGACCAGCTGGGTGCCCAGTGCAGGCTTTCTCTCTGCTCTGATGTAGGGGAGCATCACAGAGCATCTGCCAGGGGAAGGGATGTGGATGCCACGGCTGGCTCTGCTTTGGCAGCTGCAGCATATCCCTGATGCCCTTTTAGTTTATGTTTGAAATGTGAAATATCTCTACTCTGGATCTGGGGAAAATAATTACAGTCACAGTTAGGTGCCATCTCCTGCTCCTTCCCATTTCAGTAGTGGGGACAAGACAGGATTCAAATAGCAAAAATTCTAGAAGGTAAAGTCTGGCCAAATCTTACGTGGTTTTGTCATAACAATATGTGAACTTGCCTCATTCACTCTTGTCATCACAGGTGGCATCACTCTCATAAGGTGACGGCAATGTGTTTTGGTAGCACATCTTCCGCCTTCTTCCTCCCTGAGGGAATGTTACTTCACCTCCTGCTGCTGTGATTGGAACATTTTAAATGACAAAGTATCTGCCAGGTCCCTGACATGCTGTGACTCTGCTCACACCCCAAGGTGGCATTGCAGCCATGGGATTCCCAGTAGTCAAGAGGGGGCACTGGACAGCTCTGCCTCCCTCCTGTCCTCCCCAGAGCCACTCTTAAGGAAGTAAAACACAGGTGTGTTTCTTTTCATTCACAGAGGGAGGGTGTTTTCCTTGTCCGTGGGTCAGCAGAGAATGCCGTGGAGGAGGGAGGGAACCTCATCTGGACAATGTGTGGCACCTCCAAGCAGGAAGCCTCTGTGGTGAGGGGTTCATTACCTGTCCTCTGCAAATGCCTACCCTAGGTGGGAGTGAACTCTTAAGGCCTGTCTTGAACCACTAATTTTTCATGGAGGTAATTATTTTAGCTGAAACCTTTGCATTTTAATTTCCTAAATTAGGCAAGAAAAATCTCAGAAACAGACAGAGAACAGCACAGGCACAGACACAGACATGACAAAAATACTGGACAGTTGCTGACAACAGCTTAAAGTTTGAGACTTTAGACTATTTCCTGTCTTTCTCTAATATACCTTAAAACAGGCTACAGTATTTCTGTAACAATAGCAGTGCAGGAATACCCTTTACTGACACTGACTCTATTTTATTTCTATCTTTTTAATTTCTGAGAAGATTAACTCTAGGCCCATCAGAAACTAGACTTTCCCAAAATGATGCTATTGTTCACATTTTGATCCACTCAAGGAAAGATCCATCCTAATATTGGAGAAAACACTAATAATCTTGTATCTAAGAGGCAGGGGCAGAGTGAGAAGGGAAGGCAGAGCAGCCTGTGTGGCCATGGAAGGGGACAGGGCTCTGAACATTCTTCCTGCTACTGCTGCCCATGTTGCCAATTTGCAGAGTCAGTCCTGCCAGGAATTTGAAGGAAAACAGCCAGTTCTGTGTTTTCTGCAATCCCCATCAAATCCAGCTCCCTGGCTTTTGCACAGGAACTGACAAACTGGTGACAATGTAAAGAAATATCTTTGACACTGCAAAGAAATTTGAAAGTCACAGAAGAAACAAATAGATCACAATGTGTCCACAAATGTCATTTAGCATTGCTGCTTGAGCTGGCTCATTCCGCAGCACAGACATCCATGCAGCACCCACACTGGGTTAAAGCAGGGTTAAAGAGCTTCTGTGCATTTTCTGACTTCATCTTTTTGAGGTGCAGGTGTGGATGGATATGAAAAGTTTTGCATTGTTTGAAAAACAGATGCTTGTGAGTACATTCTTCTGAGATACTGAGCACATCTTTTTCTATCAGACCAGAAGTTCCTGCACCTGATCCCAGAGTCAAAATTTCTCATCTCCAGGAAAGCAGGGCTCCATCACACATAATTATTATTTGGGAAGGCAAGCACCAAATATCCCCCCTTTCTTCTTTTTTACCTCCAGATTTTATTTCTGATGACCACATAATTCAGTATGAGATATCCCTCTCGTCAGTTAGGGTCACCTGTCCCAGCTCTGTCCCTGTCCAGCATCTTGGCCACTGCCAGCATACTTACTGAGGGAGGAGCATGACAAAAAGAACAGGGATAGAAGGTATGCATTTTTGCAAGCACTGTTAAGGAACAACCAAAATATTGGTGTATTGTCAACACTGTTTTTGTTACAAATCCAAAGCACGGCACCATCGGGATTGCTACACAGGAAATAAACTCCATCCCAGCCCAAATCAGTGCACATGGAGAGGACATTTGTGACACCTACAGTCCCTATTTATGGGTGATCATTTGCACTTCTATTACCATCACTCAGCAAAAATTACAACTTGCAGGTTGCCCTCCTGTGGCATTCTGTAATAGACAAGAAATGAAATTGCTTCACTGGTTGCTCCCCCAGTCCAAAACTGGAATTTAGTCAATGACAACATTATGTAGACATTTTGCTTCCCTTGAAAACTCAGCATGGCCCCTGAGAAATTAACACCACATCTTCCTACATTGACTGCTCTGAACAAACTGAGAGGTGATATATGAATCTAGATTTGTCATGCAGAAAGCCAGTCTGGCTTTACTCAGCATTACTTCCTCAGGAGTGTAGGCAAATTTACTGATAGAATAAACTAAAATTAGCAAGGAGGCATTTAGCCTAGTCTGGTCATAGATATAAATTGCCCTGAAAGCTGACATTCAGCCCAGGTATAAGGTCATGCATGCTGTCTGCTATCAGGTACAATTAATAGAGCCTTTTTGGAGAAAACATTCATGCTTTACATGTCTTCTAAGAGCCAGACAGGTATTTATACCATCAAGCACAGCAGTACCACGTGTCACTGGTGGGAGGGGATGGCTGGAGCTCCTGGGGTGAGCACAGCAGGCCCGTGATGGCTCAGCAAATGCACACCCAGTCCAGCTGTGTGCACACTGGGAGCCCTTTGCTGGTGAGTGAGCACCACTGTTCTGCTGTGACATGTAGACAGTGCACTGCAGGCTTCCCTGGGGGGCAGATGGAGCCTTAAACTGGGATCAATCGAGGGCTTTCCATTAGAGTACTAAGAAACTGAGTCCAGGCCACTTCACTGCCAGTTGGTTACTGACAAAAGAGCTAAACAAATGCCAGGGAATCAGAAAACAATATTAATTACACAGTTTTTGAAGGCTCCTAAAAAATAGTGTTTTTCAAAGGCCAGGAGAAAGAGGGGTGACTCCCTGTGAAAGCACCACAGTAGATGACAAAGTTCAGTAAAAGACTAAAAATGATATGATTTTGCTTAAGCAGCATTTTTTCTGATTAATGTATAAATCTTTCTGTTAACCAGTTGTTTTCAGCTTAAGATTTTGCTTGCTAAATGCTAAAGCTACCCAGCCAGTCATGTACATGGTCAGTTCAAAGGTAACTGCACTTGGGGCTCAGATGCATCCTGAGGCAAGCACAAAGCCCTCATTTAACCAGTGCAATGCCAGAAGCCTCCACTGGCCAGGGGAGTTAGCAGGGATGTTCAGGAGTGTCTTGGTCCCCGGGGATGCTGGTCACTTACAGCCCCAGCTGGAGGCACAACAGTACAGTGTTTGTGAACTCCAGGCCCTGCAAGGTTTCCAGAGGAGGGAGAACCCCAAACATCATCCAGAGTGGGATTCTGCTTATGTCTGAGACACACAAATGTAGATGTAGCCAGTGAGATCTGGGCTCCTCTAATTTCAGCTGCATCAGGGTGAGGGGGAGCAGAGCTGCCCAAGCCAGTCCCATGACAAAATTCCCAACCAACCAACGTGGCTGTGGGCAGTCTGGCCCTTGGAGCCTGAGAGGGATGAAGCCCACTGTGCAAGGGAAACCAAATCTGTGACAGCCTCTATCACACCCCATGCTTCACCAACATTATTGCCTTCTGCTGTAGCACCTACATGCTTAGCCCACAGATACATGTATATACAGATATGGACTACTCTTATGCTGAATTCAACCACATGCAAAGGCCCAGATAGTCAAAGACAACCAAGTCACTGACTTCCAGCTTAGTTATAGAGCTACATATAAGTTTAGGAGAGGATAACTGGAACAGCTTAATGTAACACCATAATAAAAGATGGGGAAACTCTTCTCAGAGCTGTAAGTCTTCTTTATTTTCCCTCAAACTGAGAATAAATAAAGCAGTTTCTTTCTGCATAGAGGAAATCTACAGGACTGTGTCATGTGTTTTCTCCCTTGCACAGCATAAGTCAGACCATGATTGCTTCACCTGACATTGGGATAGCATGCACACAGTGCATACGAACCTACTCCCAGATGGTGCATGACTGTCAGAAGACAACAGGATGAACCCTTCTTGGCTGACCTTCTCCTTCATGCTCCTGCACTCACAACCCAAATTGGAATTGGCTTCCATATCAAAAGGCTGCAGAAAAAAATGAAATTAAGGCAGGCTGCTACACTGAGGAGATGCCAGCATGGCCATAACACTGTTGCCAAGTGAGTGTAAGTGATCCCAGCTGCAAAATAGACTAGCTGGCTGTTGGATCATCTTTTTAAAGTGGCCCCCCAAGATATTAAATTCTATCTCATATCTTAAATATGTTTTGTGCTACCACTATAATGGAGCCAGCCTCATTAGCTTTTCCTTTTGACAGGCTGTGTCAGAGCCCCAAACACAAATACTGTCTGCTGTGCAGAGCCTAATTTAAAAATAATAATTAAAAAAGCTCCACCTTAAATGTTTATTCCTAAAATTGATGCATCTCTGTACAAATGCAAAGAAGGTGACTAAATGTTCTAGGACATGTGGCATGGTGACAATCTAAATCAGGTGCTGTAATCACCAATTTTCTTGTCCTCATGGGTATCCAATCTGAGCGACTCAACATCCTGAACTGTGCCAGCTGTGAGCATGGGTGCCTTGCAACCCTACAATACAGATTTAGGATGCATTTTGGTTCCCTTCTTGTTCTCCACCAGCAGGTGTATGAGCCCTGCCCTTGCTGGTGTGCTGTCCCTGTCCTGGTAGCTCCTACCTGTGTACTCTTTGGCCGAAGGTCTATCACAGCAAACCTGTCAGAGCTCTGTCTGTCATGCACGTGCTTTTGGGTTCCTGAGCAGGGAAACTGGTGATAATCACACAAAGCTCAACTAATTTCCTCTTCTTACACTAGGCAGCATCTGCTGATATTTAAACAGCATCTACCTGTGCACCATATCAAGGGCATTTTGCTTCAGGATTATGGATGCAAAGGGAGGAAAGCAGAGCTGACTGCAGTTACAACCACTTGTGAAGGTGCTGCTTCTCCTTCCCCTCCAGTTGGGGAAGAGATGTGAATTGGGAGGTTTGAGAGACCACTTGCACCTGCTGCAGCACCCAGCAGAGCTGTCAGTGACATTGCCCCAGGAGCCATGGACACGTACCCTGGGGCAAGGGCAGCGCTGCCTCTGAGCAGCCTGAGACCAGCACAGGGCACTGACAGTACAGGGTAACTCACAGTTACCTAATAATACAGGGTTTAGGAGTGGTGGAGTCCCACTCAGCTACTTCTACAGACTGGTCATAATTTATTGAAAGCTTCATTTCACTCTGAGTAAGAAACAAAAATTGTAAATTTTTGGTGTACTTGAGGGTACTCTCAGGCTTATCCTCTTCATTTGAATGCTGACTGCACTTAGTAGATGCTTTTCAAATGAACAGAATTTTAGGATAATTAAAAACTCCAAAGGAGGGAAAGTTACCAGTGGTATGGCAGCTACTTAAGAGAGATTAGTTAGAAATAGACTAACACTTGCACAAGGCTGTATATGACATCCAGAACATAAAACTCATACTTGGAATGTAAGTCACAACATTTGAGCATTTCAGTCCTTTCTGTAGCATCAATAAATATTTTGAAAGTTAAGTATTGAAACATATAATCTCATCCTCCAAATTATGAGAATGGAATTCAAATATTGCAGATGAGGATTTTAGAAATTATTTTTGTTTAAAATTTATAAAATAAAGCAGAAACTGAAATGCTAAGGATGTCACTTATCTCCAGGAACTGAGATTTTAGAAGAATGCAAACTATTAAAGAAAGCTGAAAAACTTGTGAGAGTTAGCACAGGTAGAACACCACATAAACAGACACAAAAAATTGCACTAACTCTGCCAGGATAAGCAAAATGTCGTTTTGACTCAATAAGAAGTTAAAATAAATTGCACAAAGCAGTTAAAATTCTTTTCTTTAAGGCTGCCATATCCATCTCCTGTAAATGTGAAAATGAGGTAATCTATTAGCTCACCACTCACTGTGACATCAGTTCCCAGTTCCTGCCACCAGCTCCAGCATCCCAGCATCTCTCTGTCAGCATTTTACTGCCCTCAGACACTTAACAACCTTTCTTGTTAAGAGTCAGGCTAATCCATGACTGCCATGGAAATTTTGGAGAAATATCTGTTTCTGCTCGAAGAGACTGGAGCTTCAGTTTGTTCCCCTGCTCTGCAGTGGCCTGGTAGTTTCCACAGGGACTCCCCAGGATCATGCACTGCCAAAGCCAAGGACTTTGTGGAGGTAAAGCTGCGTGGAAAACATGGCATTTCCCTCTGAGGAGCTTCCTCCTGGTCAACAGTGTAAAGAAAAGCCCATTTTGTGTCATTTCACCTGGCTTGTCATTTGGGCATTAGTTAAACCCATTCTTAAAGTCCCAAGAGCAGTTTCTGGGTGATTTGAGGAGGGCAGCCAGGAAATGGGAGCTCCCACCCTGGGGCTCTGAACCTGCAAGCAGTAATAGCAGCACGTCCCCTCTGTTGTATGTCTGGGTGAGGGGGAGTGCTGATACCTCACACTTTAACTAAAGTCAAAGTCCCAGAGGACTTAAGCTGCAAGGTCTGACCCACTTTTCTTCTGACAACACTAAAGGACTGCTTTGAAGGCTCACTTACACTGGGCCTGCCCTGTGCCTGCAGCCATAGCTCTGTGAGGAAGTCTCCCAGACACTCTATTTTCCTCAGCAGGTAAATATCAGTGAATAAAGTGAATATCAGAGGTGGGACACACAGAGGCAGTGTCCTCACAAAGCTGTGTCTCTTTAGAAGTAGACAGATCACTCATGTGGTCTCTGATGAAGAAGCTCTGCTGATGAATCCCCAAACTCCCAAGGCTGGCTCTCCCACCAGGAGTCATTCCTAGAAGCTTTCCGGAGATGGTGGAGAAAACATGTGCAGGGATGGAAAAAAACTTGAACTAGGATGTGACTTCGGTGTCAGGGTGTGCCCTGCCCAGCCACCTGCTTGTGCTTCCCTGTTCCACACCAGGTGTGCTGGCCTGGGTGAGTGCACAGTGAAACTTGGAGCACCCTCCCAACCCAAACCTGCTATGCATAATGGTTGAACTGATTTTGGCTGGAAAATGTCGGATGAAATGACTTTGTTTTCTACTGATAATATTGAGTTTGGATGGAGCTGCCTTTCAGTCATCTCTTTTAAATGTTTGGGAGAGGTGTGACCCATGTACCATTTCCTTAGGACTATGTGTCATGGAAGAAGCAGTCCCATAGCTGTGTGGTCTGTCTTCACCATGATATGCAGAATGCTTCTGTTAGCTCTTGGAGATGTAGGATAGACAAATACCTCAGCTTTCACCTTTAAAAAAAATAACTGCACTTGTGAAGACACACTGCAGATATGAAAACACACTGCAAGAGCAGTCTGTAGGTACAAAATTGAAAATCGTTTATGCTTCCACTGTATAGGGAGTCAGTTCATTTTCATATTTGTCTGTTAATGAGATGGCTCAGAAACTTTGCAGCCTTTTCAGGCTCAGAACAACTAGGAGGGGACTTTGTTACAGAAAAGTCTGGGCTGCTGAAATTAAGCTGGTGAAATCAATGGTACTAATGAAAGTGAAGGCTCGCAAAATCAAACTTTTAAAATGCACATAAGCAAAACAAATGAGATTTTTCATCCTTTCAGGGTCTCTCTCAGTAGTTGCCTTTTCTGCAGTGAATGTCATCTATTCTGCAATGAGGCCTTGCTGTCAGTGTAAGAAACCACCTGCATCTACCATGACTCCAAATCCAGATTCTCAGAAATGTCACCTGTATTAAACAGTGGTGTCAGTTTTGGGAGCCCAGGCTGCCCTGGGACTGCACATCACAACAATTCCAGTACTGCTGTTCTTTGGTTGAGTACAGAAATGCACTTTCTAGGTACTTTATGCCACCAAAAGTCATCTTGACTATGTTGAGATGAAGATTATGGATTTCTTCTATTAATTGATTGCACATTGAAGACTTGTGATGCAGAGCAGCAGGTATGTGTCTGGCATATGGAGGCATGGGGCTCCTATTTTCACCAGCAGTGTCCACCCTGTCCAGCCAGCACTGCCCATCCCCATAAGAGGAGTCCAGATCCCCACCCACCCACTGAGGCTGATGCAGCTGCAACTTTGGCTCACCCTGTTCTTACAGCTCTTACTTGTAGAAAAACATTTTGCTTTTTTAGCAACCGGTTCTGAGGTAAGTTTTTTTACATTTCCATGATATTAACAACTCTCAATTGTTTGTTTCAAATGCAGAACCCATTCATATTTATGAAAAGAAATGTGTCAGAAAATACCAGCAAATTATACCAAGGAAATCTCAAGATTATTTCACAAGTCATTATTATCATCCTGTGAGGTCAGGAGGAAACTGATTTGTTTAGTGACACATTGTTTGATTCAGCAGCTGAGTGACTCACACCAAATTGAAGATTTGTTGCTACACTGAATGCTTAATTGCAAAGATAAGCTGTGCTGTTAGTTCAAAGATAGTGTGTAGGCTGAGATGAGCAGATGCCAAAATTGTGAGGACAATTACTGAAGTTTAAATTACAAAGTCTGAATTGAAAGCTGTGATTAAATAAGGACTGTTCTTCATTAATCACTATTTAGGTTTCCCCTCTTTGTTTCATTCTTCACTTAGACAGAAGCAACTCTATGGAGAGGACCTGAAGCAGAGCTAAATATCAGTGACTGACTGGAATCTTGCTTACATGGATCCTCCTTTTCCACTATGTAATTAACACCAGTGAAACTACCCAGGTGCAAAAGTAATCAGAATTTTGGCTTTATTCATTCATTTATTCTGAGATGGGTTGACAGCACTCAGACCCCTCCCACTGCCTCTGTGTCCTGTGCTTGCCCCAAAAGGCATTCATGTGAGCATCATGTAAACTGCTCCATGTAATTACTGAAGCTCACTCCTTCCTCACTTGCTGTCTGTGCTGCAAAGGAGCCCAGGAGCAGCTCAGCTGAGCCCCCAGTGTGAGTGCTGGCTCACTGGTGGCAGAGTGGGCAGGGTGATGGAAAAACTGCGATGCTGAGCTGGGTGCAGCTACAGCCCTCTTGCTGGGGCTGCCCGGGGCTGGGCAGGAGGACAATAGAACAGAACCTTGCAGGGAGGGGAAAGAGCCACTTCTCTTAAGAGTCAGTTTTTAAAGTGCTGTCAGAGGCAACCCTGTTTCTTACCTGGGAGCTGAAAGTCTTGTCTCTGTGTCCTGATGTCTTTGGGGATTTGAAAAGGAAGTAACAGAGATGAAACTCTCTCTGGAGAATCAACTATGTACGTTTAATCTTAACTTTTCATCTGGTAAAATCCAGGAATAACATAAACCTCGGGGGCAGGAAAAGTGTGTTTGGTCTCGAGCAGCAGGTGGAGGCAGAGGGATTCGCCACGGTGGGCTGGCAGGACGAGGGACGCCCAGTACCCTCGGGGAGCCTTGGGGGCCAGAAATGGCCGAGACACCCCTGTCCACGGCAGGGGGGACACGATGCAGAAACTCCCCCTCGCTGCTGCGAGCTGCTTGCTCTGCTCGCCAGCAGATGGGGTAATGTCTGACAGCAGCAGCTCGAGGTATGGAACAGGAAAGCCTGACTATTCGTGAAGGAGAACCCGGATGCTCCCCGCTTCCCTCCGCCCGCAGACTGAGGGCTTGCTGCCCACTCGGATACAGACGAGCACATTGCTGTCTAAACCAGGTGCTGTAATGTCGCTGCGGCTGACAGAAGCAGTGATAAAATTGTGCGGTGCAATGACGCCGTGGCTCATCAGTGCTCTCAGGGACAGTTTTGTGCTGGTCACCGGCCCGTGGAGCCCAGCACGGGGCGGCAGCTCCGCACCCCGGCGTCCCCGTCCCGCCGGTGCCCTTGGGGGACGGGATCACCCGGGAAAGGTGTCTGCCACGGCACCCACAGTCCGTGTCTCTGAGAACACACAGGCTGAAAAACGCCCTCTGCGCTTCCCGCAGTCCAGAGGAGAAGGAACACGCTGGTGATTGCCTTGGTTCCAGGGGAAGCCGCGGCAGGGCCGCCTGGCTGCTGTGAAGCGTGGCTCGGCTGCACGCCCCGCAGCGCGGGTTTGGCTCGGGGAAGACTAGAGGAGGTATTTGAAGGGGGTAGGCACCCAGTGAAAGCTAAGAACAGAAATCATCGATAAATAAACCCCAAAGCTGGTGGCTGAAATCCCATAAAAGGGGCGTCAGGAAAGGCGCAGGCGTGGGTTTGTGATGCTGTCGGCACGACACGGCGTGGTTGGTGCCAGAGACCGGGACAACACCCTCAGGGGAGGCGACGCGGTTCTTAGGATGCCTGAGCGGAGGTGACAGAGCCCTTCATCTGCAGAGGGCACCCCAAGCACACCCCGTGGCTCTCATCACACCCCAGAACACAACACGCACATCAGAACTCGACAGCTATCGTAGTTTTATGGAAGATACAGAAAATGGTATTTATTATCAACCCAAAGCAAACAGTTTCCCACTGCCTTGGAGAAGATTAAATACAAACCCCTGAGTGGGATGTAAAGAAGCAAAGCGATGATTTGATTCAGAAATCATGGGTTTCGGGGGCAAATTTCAAAGCAAAGGTTTTCCTTTATTTAAGAAGGGGGTACAACAGCACCGAGTGAATCATCACTCCCAGGGGAAAAATAGGAGGGTGAAAACCCTCCTACCTCTCCTGAGAAAGCGCTGTCTGTGCCCAGTTGTTCCTGTGAAATAACAATATTGGCTGCAGGGCTTGTTCTCCCTTGCAAATAGATTAGGCTGCTGCTGTTTAAGCTTATTGGAGATACCGCTCTCAGCTCCCAGGATTACCTTATCAGCAGCTACCAGATGGAGCGTATCAGTCCTTCCACACCTGTTGATCCTACATGAGAGCCAAAAAATTAATTGCTTAGAAATGTAAAAGTAAAAACCTAAAATACTGAGGGAAAAAAAAAAAAAAATGGAAAATGTGGGGAGGGATGGAAACTTCCTCTTGCCTGATACTGATATGAGTGCCAGCACATTTTGGAGGATGTCTTATGCGGCATCTGATGCAGTTTGCAAACGCGAGAGGATGGAGACCCCAGAGAGCAGATATTTTTGGCAAGAAATACCTATTTAGCGGCTACCAGTCGTGTTTAATTTGCATACATATGACTCGTGGAGATAACAGCAAATGCAAAAAACTTTCTGAAAGGATGCTGCACAGCGATGCTGTCAGCTTGCCGCTCCCGGGGTGCCGCTTCCCCGCCCCGAAGCGCTCCCGGCGGGAATGGGGCTCCCCATCCGGAGCCGCGAGGAGGAGCTCCCGCGCCGGGCTCAGCGCGGTCCCGGCTCTGTTCCCAGCCTCCCTGAGCTCTGGAGAGAGGAGAAACAATGGCTCGCAGCCCGTGACAAACTCCAATCGCCCGAGCCACGAGCGTGAAGCAGATTAGACCTCCACGGCTGCCACGGGAACGTTTACCATGAGACAGCTTGGGAAGTAAACACATGAGAGAAAGATCAGGCTTGTTCCATCTTCTGTAAATCACTAGTCAGATTTTGAGTGATGGGAATAACGGCACCAAATTAGGGGAAACCCATACAATGACAAATATAGATAACCTGGTATTTTTAGTGTTGCCCTCTGTCCTGAGGAGCTCCGGAGCTGCGGAGGAGGTGAGGGTACAGGGATGTTACTCCTGCGCCCGTGGGGTATCATGCAACCAGCGCAGCCCTGGAGAAGGCGGTGGGGCTGAACCTGCCCCTGCCCCACACCTCGCAGGTCTCTCTGGGCCCTCTGAAGACTGCTCCATTTTATACACACGGTGTGATTGAGGCTCTGCCTGTCAGGCAGGCGGGCGCTGAAAGCCCGGCCCGCCCGCGGCTGTGCACAGCATCGGCCGGAGCCTGGAGCACCTGCAAGGAGGCTGCCGGGCGGTACAAACCTCCTGGTGGCCATCAAAATAAGACCTGCAAGATGCAGCTAGCGTGCGTGCGCACACACTGGGGAGACAAGTTTCCTGCCTT
The DNA here is from genome assembly GCA_013400215.1 of Cisticola juncidis. Classification (NCBI taxonomy): domain Eukaryota; kingdom Metazoa; phylum Chordata; class Aves; order Passeriformes; family Cisticolidae; genus Cisticola; species Cisticola juncidis. The sequence continues at coordinate 513,863 of VXBR01005811.1, forward strand.
TGTCTCTTAGGTAGCCGTAGGCCAAAGAGGCAGGTGGTGGCAGAGGTTTGTGCCGTGGAGAAATGGAGGAATTGCCTATCACACCCCAGAAAAGCCTCACTCTGAGCAGTTACTCTATAAAGCGTTATTTTTAGAAATGTCTTATCATTTCCATTCCCTGAAACTAACTTTGCACGATTCAGACACTTTCCTGTGCTGTACTAAATGACAGCAGTCTTTCTACACTCCTTTATTTACGCATATGAAATTAAAAGAGTGCTACTAGAAACAGCCAGGACTTAAGAGTCTCCTGCGCAATTTGCTCAGCACACATTATTCCTCCTTGTTGTTTTAGCATAATTTTTAATTAAAACCAGCAAATCTCCTAGGCCAGTCTGTATTCATGACCTTTAGCCCCAAATTTTTTAACTCCTCACTGGAATAATAGGCATTTATTCTCAATCTTTGTCTCTTCTTTTAATTTTCTCCCATTAAGTGATACAGGCAACTGTCAGGAATTTCTTATTCTCCTTATTTACCCTATTCAGGCTTGCCTGACCTCTTAAGAGCTCCTTAAGACGAGCTTGTCTTGGGTTATGTAAAAAAAAAAAAAGTATATTCTGTTTCATCTGTAGAAAGCAGTTGGGGGATAGTTTCTTTTTCCTTTATCTGTTGTAACTCCAGGGGGGATGAGGGCAGATGCCTTCTGATAATAAACCATCTGTTCAAACCAGGTGGGGCAGTGTTTCTTATCTCTTTCATCAACTTTGTACACCCTCTGGGGAATATCTTCTGTCAATGGGCCATTAAGGCTCACCAGTGACGACACATTACATCATCCCATTGTGAGAAGCTCCACCCAGTGGGGAGGAGCCAACTGTTCCCTAGCCAGATAAAAATGAGGACACAGGGACCCCAGACATCCTCTTCTCCACTAAATTCTCAGAGGAAGACTGGATTCATCTTACTGCCACCGAACCTGTTTAGAGGATCATCTCTACTCTAACAGAACCACATCTGTCGCTCCAGGAGGACTTATCTGGACTGCTTCCAACACCCTGGCGAACAGGGTGTCAGGTCATATTCCTGACTCTGTCAGGGTTTTCTAGGACTTCTGTTTGTTTGTTTGCTTGCTTGTTTTTTTGCATTACTGCATTTGCATTTTTAATATTCCTAGTAAAGGACTGTTATTCCTATTCCCATTTTTTTTTTTTGCCTGAAAGCTCCTAATTGCAAAATTGTAATAATTTGGAGGGAGGAGTTTTTACCTTCTCCATTTCAAGGGAAATTCTTGTTTTTCCTGACAGATACCTGTCTTTCCAAACCAAGACAGAGCTGGACTCTCATACTCTGCTTCTGTACAGAAGTCTCCAGCTGCTATCTCATTGCATGGACCAGCCTTGCTGGGGAAGGCTGATGCTGTCCTAAAGGAGTCCGTAACACTGTTGCTTGTAATGGGTGTGAGAGGGAGAACAGTTTACAGGGCTGAACTATTTTCATGCAAATAGAGGACCACTTTCTCAGCATTGTACTTCATGTCCTGTCGTAGGTAACTACAGTTTTATTATCCTCAGTGTACCAGATAAAACCTCTGGGAGCTGGAGACTGAAACGGAGGTCTCTGAAGCTGCCACCAACAGAAGTAATTTTTCCCCCCTAAGCTGCAGCACTGATTATGAAATGGCACCAGAAACCTTGCTGGGCGCAGCAGTGCCCTGTCTCTACTGCCAGATTGTTGGGTCAGCTCCTGGTGTGTTTCAGCAGGACTATTGAGGGCTCTCTTGATTCATTCTCAGTCCCTGGATGGAGATAACAAAGCTCCTGGTGGGCAGTTTGGGGTGAGTCACTGGGCATCGTGTGCATGTTCAGCATTAGGGAAATATGTAGAAGGTTGCCTCAAAGATGATTAATAATGGAGTGGAGTTCATGTAGAAAAGGTCTGCATACTGGTTCACAAAAAAACTGCTGTAGAAGTGTCTATACCAGGAAAAATGGGTAGGCATCCTCCTGTGTGACTGGTCACTGAAGGTTTCTGCAGTGTAGAAATAGATGCCTAAAAGCCTTTACCTGCCTCACTGTCTGTTACAAGTGTTCTTTCAGATGGGATGAATCACTTCCCTGGAATTGCCTGTTCCTCTTCACTGACTCTAAAGAGAGTTATTTGTCTCCATTTGGCCAGCTAAATACAACCCCAGGCAACCAATGGGGAAGAAAAAAGAGCTTTTTCCTCTATAAGGAATAGGGTCTGAGTTCCTCATTGATTCAGTACAGGAGGTAGAGGAGATTTAGGGTCAGTCTCTGCACACTCTGTAACAGTGGAGAGAAGCAGATGCCTCCAGGGTAATCCTGATTTATGGGAAGCACTGCCCTGGCAGTGCCCAGCTCTCTGGGCTCCACACACACAGCACTAGATGCTGCTGCTCCACAGGCAGCTCACACCTCTGCCCCAACACAGCTGCCACCAGTCCAGCTGAGGTGAGTTGAAATAATTCCCTGGAAATAAAACAAATGGAAGGAACGAAAACCCCAAATAACTGAAATCTGTTGTGGCAGCTCCACCACAATCTACATCTACCACAGGAGAAAACAATCCTTTATGGAAGAGATGCCTCTTGGAGTGCCATAAAAGGAATCATAAACACAGTCTTTATAAAAATAGTCATCAAAAAAGTGAGTGAGAGCCAGGAAGCTTCTGTAATTTCAATCCTTGGGCAGAAAAGTTGTGGGAAAGAGCATATAAATACATGTATATAGTTACGTTCTAAACATTATCTGTCAAAAAGATCACAGTAAGATTTTTGTCTTTTATGAAACAACAGTGACATCCAGTGGTACTGTAGGTATAGCCAAGGAAAGGTGAAGCTGCTCACCCGGGGACAGGCTCCCCGTGCCCTGCCCCTCGTGGGGGGCTGGCAGCACACAGGCAGCTCCTGCTGCCCACAGCCCTGAGCAGCTCCTCTGTATTGGATGAGCCTGTAAAGGAAAAGAAAAACTGTTTTTCAGAGCATAGAGTGAGGAAACACATGCATTTCAAAGGCTTTGTAACAGCACACACAGGCTTAAAAAAAAAAAAAAAAAAGGCAGTTTTCAGAAAAACAACAACTTCACGTCAATTAAAATCCACTTCCATGTAAACAAATGCATCCTATAAAAAACCGACTCCCAGGCACTTAATTTCACTTACTTTAAGACATAATTAAAATTGCCTTTTCCTTTTCTTTAATTTCCCTTCCATTTTCTGTCTTGTGTACTGATTTATAACCGTCTTTAAAACATTTTCCTTGGGCTTTCTCTCTGATCTCTTCCCATTTCCCCTTATTTTTCTGCCATTTAGATTTGGATTGGCTCAATTAATTTTTCTTTTCTACTTCTGACTGATTCTCTTGAAGAAGCTCTCGGGGAGCGTCTGCCCCTTTCTGCTGTCATTTTGACTAGCTTGCTTATCGCTTCCCATCGATTTTCCCCTAGGATTTAATTTTAATCCAATTTACCGTGTCAGTAATCTGGGTGGTTTCTTTTAGTTAGCTTTGGATTCCAGCTAATTTCTCTTCCATTGACATCTGTCCAGCTGGCTCCGTTGGAATCGCTGTACTCACCCTGTCTCGGCCACGCCGCTCCCTGCAGCTGGGGCTCGCTGGCTCCCGCCCGCTGCAGCCGGGAGCGGAGGGAAGGACGGGATGGAGATCAGGTGGAGGGAGGCAGGGCCTCGCAGGCAGCACCCTCCCCACCCCGGGCTGCAGTTATCTGCTCATGGCCGGCGTGCAGAGCTTTCCTCTGTGCCAGCACCGCCAGCAGCCTCAGAGCCGAGTCCCGCCGGGTGCACAGCGCCAGAGACACCCCGAGGGACATCGCATCAGCTTCCCGCGGACACTGACGGGAGCCAGGCTCTGTCTGCACGGCTCTACCGCTCCTCGGGTGTGTCGAGGAAGAGTTATTTGCTGGGCCACATCTAAACATTAATTACTGTTGTGAAGCCAATACTCAGTAACAAAAGCATTTGAAATCCTCCTCCTCATCCCTGAACGCACGTTCTTTTTCCCAGAGTAAAATGGTCAGAATTTGTCAGGCATGAAGCTACAGCGAGCTGTGAATGCTCTTCTTTCCAGGGTAACTCCAGCGGATATATGTAGCTGTATACTCCTCTCTGATTTCTTTCTTTTTCTTGTGTCTTATTTTCTTTTCGTGCAAAATTCACCCATCCAATTCTTTCTTTGAAATGTAAATGAAGAAGCTGTTTAATCAGATCTATATGGAAAATCATAAATGCTCTTATCTCTAACAGCCTAACCACACATTTAGGAAAAAAAAAACAAACCCACACTATAATATGAGCAATTTTTTTTTTTTTCTCAGAAGTACTTCTTCAAAATATTTAATTAAAGATAGAAAAATAATCTCTCCAGCTATTTTCTAATAGATCTGTTTTGGCTTTCTTCTGTAGAAATATTAGGGAAAATCTTAAAAAGGAATTAAAAAGTAGTTATGCTTGTAAGCAAATCTGCAGTTTTTAGTGCAGGTTACATTGAATATCACCACCACAAACCTCAGCTGATCTATTAGAAAACATTATGTGCTCTTTCCCTGCCATACACCCATCTTTTGTCCAGTTGCCAACTGGCTTAATCTTTCATCAGCAAATAATTTTCACTTAATGAGAATTTATTTTTAAGTGCCTTTTTCCTCAGGAACACACATTTCCCCTTCATCCAGCATGAGTCTTCCTATGCAGATTGCAGTGTTTATTGGAGCATGATGAGCCTTATTCCAGGTATTGATTTGTCTCAGGCTGCTGCCTGGACAGCTATTTGCACAGAACACCAACCAGCACGCACAGGGATCTGCACTCATTGTCAGGGGCTGCTTGTGTTCCCTGTGGGGGCACAGGCAGGCTCACCCTGGTCAGCCCCAGTGATCCCCTGCAGCCTCGCTGCTCTCTGCATTGTGAGGGTGCTGAGAAAAGGCAAGGTGGAGGCTGTAATGGGCTGTCACAGACTGTCCAGGGATATTTTCAACCCTGGATATATCAGACCAAATTTGACTGATGGGAGCTTGCTTTCAGCTGTTCAGTCTCTAAGTGACTTTTTGAAGTAGCTCTGTGCTGCTCCTCACAATGACTCCTCTGGGTTTCCCTTTCCCAGAGCCAGGAGAGCACTGCAGGAGGAAACTGGAGAGAGATAAGAGGATAGCAAGGGTAGCACCTTGTTGTAAACATGGACAGGGTGAAAGTCATATCTTCTTATAAATATCTTCAAGGTGTTCTGTAATGTTCTTATCACGACATGGGCCCCCTTCTTGCTATAATCCATGCACTTGCTTAGCTTTTATCAAGTGACAAGTCCCAGCAGGATCTAATAATATTCAAAAACACTTAAAAGAAGTTGCCTGAGCAATATCCTATTATTGTTCTGCACCTCTGCATTGATACTTTCTGTGGTGTATATTAAATATGTAAATACCTGTTCTCAAGCTATGCCTCACTTGTGAGGAAACTGCTGCCATAACACCCTGAGCTGTGTGCAGTTCTGGGCACAACTTTCTGAGGAGCAATTTGCAAACAAAAAGAAACTAATTTCCTTCGGAAAAAAAATCTGAGAGAGATGAATCCTGTTTCTTAACTGTCTCTAACATCACACTGGGTCTGGTATTTGTGTACCTGGAGGTCTTTACTGAAGTGTTGTTCAGTACATCTGTTCAATGGTTGTACCTTCATTTTTTAAGGGTCACAGTGTTATTTACAGTCTCCATCTTTCTTCTTTTAAAGGGGAAAAATGAGCACTGTTGTCTTGTCTGGTAAAAGATGAAAGTAGTCTTGCTCTAAAACAATTTTGAAATCATGAGGCTGTTTCTCTTTAACAAGGTGTGTTACAGCTGTGCTTTATCCCCTGCTCACCTCTACTGGACCTCTGGTCTCAGCTTCCCAGACTCTGTGGTCCCAGAATGAAGGAGAAGCATGCCAGGCTTGGGAGCAGGGCCTCAGCTGCCTCCTCTGCAGCTCTCTTTGGGACCACCACAGTCCCTCAGTCCTCCCCAAGCTGTCAGTGCAGGGAGTGAGGCTCTCACATGGGGTGGTCTTTACCTATAGCACCTTTCTCCAAGGAATACAGAAGCTGGGAGAGACAACAATCCCTGCCCTAAATTCTGGGGACACAGAATTAAAGAATTACAGCAGCCAAATTAAACTCCTAAAGTGAGGGTAGATCTACCTCACACATACCTTAGAAACACAGAGCTGTAAGATCCCCTTCCCTTCTCTGGTGTGACCAATTTATCGAGTTATGGCATTAGGCATAATTAGTCTTACTGCTGCTTTTGCAATCAAGTTAAAAATAGCAGCTTCTGTCTTTTTGTTTGTTTGCTATCAACAAAACTATCCAGGGGTCTGAAAGCAAACGCAAATTAAGAAATAATTGCAGAGGTTTATAGTTCAAGTCAGGCAATCTCCTTAGGGATTTGGGGGCTGTTTAAAAGATACCTGTTTTCAGTCACCACCAGACCCTGATCCCACCAGCGCTTGTATGCACACAGTCAGCAGCTTACATTTTCAGAAATGACTAATGCTCATTGAAGTTTAATATGAAGGAATTGCTATCTGCCTGCACACATCTGCTGTGGTGCCTGAAATCAGACCTCAAAAATGCAGACTTGTGAGGCCACTGGCCGCTTTGTAAATACAGGGCAAAGTGTGTCAATTGTTTTTAGATCTTTGGCACACACATTTAACTCCTTGTATTTCATGGACAGTTTGCAAAGTAGTGTAATGGAACCATGAGTAAATCTGAGATGCAGAAGTAGGTATCTGGGTGTTCAACCCTGAGTAAAGGAGGTGCTTTCAAAGAAATTTTCAATTTTAACTGACCTCATTTATATGCATGCTCCCTTAAAAATCTTACCTCGAATGGAAATTATCTGGAGAGAGACTGTCCTGCACTGACACAGAAACAAAAGGAGTGATTTCATGATGCTTGAAATGACAGTGGCTCTTCCAGTGGAACTCACTGGGAGTGAAGCTGATGTTTGATGGTTCCCCCTCAGTGCAGCTCTGTTACCATAGCACCAGGTTCTCCTGCAGCATGTTTCCCATCAAGTGTTGGTTAAGATCTTTTCTTAAATCCAGCAATCCAGAGCAAGTGACATGTTAATGTCTTCAAAAGAAAATATATATTCTGATATTATTATATTGTAATAAAGATGCTGAATCTGCAAGTTTCCCTTTGATTTTTCTGTCTCCTCTCTCTCAAGATTTTGAATCATCTTCCATCAGTATAGTATAATTTCCACTAGCTGAATGGAAATTTGCCATGAACAATGGAAAATGGATAAGAGAATAAATATAGGTGCTCCATCTTAGCACAGCACTCTGGATTTGTTTCTTATCATGGCATGTATTATAGATACTGAACAAACTGATGGATAGGAAGAGCAAATCCCTATCTAGTCTTGGTTCAAAACTGAATTCATCATATAAAGTAACAAAGGAATGGCAACGTGGCAGTAATGCCTCCTTATATTTTCAGACTATGGCCTGGATTTAGAAGCTTCAGGTATTGTTGTGCATTGTGAAAAATAGAAGCCTGATCACCCCAGATCACTCAGTCCTGAGTAAAGAAATAATCACTTTCAGAGCACTTCTGATCCCATTGCACCAAGAGATAGCCCAGGATGCTGATGGTCAGCCAGGTGTTACAATTAAATAGGATAATGTCAGCCCCTGATGACAATAATGTTCACTGTTTTTAAGTAGGGAGAGATTTTTAAAAGTGTTCCATTTGTGTCTCTAAATCCAGGAAGAAGTTAATAATTTACAAATATCTAAAAGCATATTCTTTCAGTTCCACCAAAAAGGTTTTTGACTCAATCTATATATTTTTATTGGATTCTCTGCTCTCATTAATCAGTTTGTTTTCAGTAAGTGTTAGGAAGGTGTATCACTGCTGTCTTCCCATAAATTTAGTACCTTTTAATCAAAGAAGGAAGCTTTGTATTGTAGCAGGCAGCTTATAAAGTGGCTTTTACCAAGCTGAGCCACTTATTTGTAAGCCTCTCTATTAGGGAGCTACAGATAAGCCATTTGAGAGCTGAGCAAGGTCTGATGGCTGGAGACCCGGGGCTGTTTCCAGCTATGCTGATGCAGATTTGGAGCAACTGCCCTGGAGTTAATAGCTGGATGAATAAAAGCTGTAAAGTCCTCCAGCCACATGCTCATCCCCCTCAATGTGCAGGTGTTTCTTCTCTAGAGCTTCCTGTTGTTATGAAATTAAACATTTTGTTCAGTGGGAAACAGGAACACCACTTTGTTTTTCAGCATCCTTTTAATCTTGCTGTAGGATTAAAATGCTTTTTGGTTTAATGCTAATCATATGCCCCCTGATTTCAGAGTGGCCTGGAGTTCCTCTAAATGGTTTGTGTGGCGTGACGAGGCTGCCTCTGAGAGGATTAGAGAATTGTGGATGTCATTTAAGGTCAAAAAGGCCTCCCATTCATTTTCAAAATAATAAAACTTATTTTCTCAAAAATCCAGTCTCTCTGTAAATACATTAACAATATTATTATTAATATCAATATTATTAATAATAATAATATTAATAATAACAATGAAAGGATATATTTTGTCCACTTCAGAGGTCTTGCTGGTAAGGGAAGCACCCCACATGTGATCAGCAGTGATTACTGTGTGCTCTCACTGCCAGAGGGGATGCCCTGAGGTACCCCCAGCCTTTGTTCCTGGGTGATAATCCCATCCCCTTTGGCACCCTGGTGTCACCAGCAGGGCATATCCCAGGCATGGGGCTGGCTTCTTATGAGACTTCTCCTTTCACTAAGTTGAGTATTTCTTTCACCTATTCCTATTTCCTCTACCTTGTCATACCCCTCAGGCAAGGCCACTTGAAAACTTGGGTTCAGGGTCGTGCAAACATGGATTAAAATCTCTTTAAGGACTAAAACATCTGTCTGCAGATCTACTGTACTTTTTGAAAAGAACTATTTTGCTTACACAGCCTGCTAATTTCCTAGACACAGTCATGAAAGATAGACTAAATCACCTCGGAGAATGAAATTATTTTCTTATAAATTAGCCCTTGCCACTTTTCTAGTTGATACATTTTGCAAAAATTTTCAATAACTATTCTTAACCCTCTGTTACATTTAATTTTAGTTCATGCAATATAGCATGATGCAAGATATTTGAAGGTTTGGAGTCTTTGTCAGCAGAATTGATTGACAGCCTGAAGCAAAAATAACTCATTATAATGGGAAATATTTAGAATAGATTAATTTCTTTTTTGCATTCAAATTATTTTGGGGAGGGAATTTTCTATGCTAGGTTAAACTCATATTCCCTTTCCTCCCACTTTCTCTCACTTTTCCCACACATACTTAGGTGGTTCCTGCTGATATTTTTACTGCTTCTTTATTGCAATACATATATTTTCAAATATTTGAGTGTTTTAATCTGTCCCAAGAGCAAAGGATCAAACAGTGAAAATAATCTTACCTATCTCAGTGTGATCTGAACTGATCTCCATCTTAAAATAGGTATTCTTCTGAGGCGTGTTAGCTTTATTTAAAAACATTTCATTAAGTTACTTGATTTGCAAATTAGTCATTTAACATTCAAATGTAGTCTGTGGGAATATGTTCCAAATAAGATCAGATTAAAACTCTTGACTTGGGAAAAAGATGTATAGAGAAGGTGAAAAGGTAGTGACTGTTTCTGACTAGCAGCAACTGAAGGACATTAAATGACATTTCCAGCAAGTCTCAAAAGATGAAGTAATTTGCTACAGAATCTATAATGAAACCGTGGAATCAGTTGCTGCCACCAAATGCCAAATGTGGATATTCATGCCATGCTGGGCACTAGAGATATGGAAATGAGCTCACTTGAGCTTTTGTCCAGCTCAGTCTGTTGGGTCTTACACTCTCAGGTTCCTGTTGTGTTTCTTACTGTACATCTAGAAAATAAATCTAGTTTCAGAATAATAGATAATAAGTAAGCCCATGCTAATCCATGGTTGTAGTGGGAATTCTTCCTGGAGATGCTGAAGGCATTAACTCCCTCACTCCATGGGGGCAGGACACATAAGGCTCAGGACAACCTCCTAGTCCCATCCTCATGGCCCCTTCAGCAGTGAAACAGATTCACCCTTTTGTTTCTCAGCCCTCTAAGGAGACTGATTACACTCAGATGGTAGATGGCTTTTTGAAAATAAGAAAACAGAAGTTGAATAGACATGCACCAACACTCTGGCAGGGAAAAATGTTTCTTTTCTGTGCCAGTCCTTCATTGTCCTAGCAGATAAATGCACTGTGTGCCAAGGAGATCTACACTTTGCACATAGACAGAAATACAAAAATCTTCACCACTGGGTTCCAGGGAAGGCAATAGGAATGAAGCAACACAGACTTGAAAAATCTAATCATGGTCAGACCTTAGATCCATGTCTTTTTATTCCTTTTAATAAGAAAGAATACATCTGTGTTTCTAGGAAACCTGTGCAGTGTTTTGCATCATCCACAGTCTCAAAGAAGCCCAAACCCTGGCGAGGGGAGCGTTGCACAGCCCCAGGATGTGGCTCAGCAGAGAAGCCCAGCCCAAGGCTGCTCCTCCCTGAGCTCTGCTCCAGTGCTCCGGGGGTATGAGCATTCTGATGCTACCAGAGGACCCTTTTGGAAAATCTTGGATGCATCAAAGTAACCACTGCCTGTTCTTGGGCGCCAATTATGAAAGGCACCTCAGGAAGCTCTGTGCCCTCTTTTTCTTTTGCAGACTGTGCACCTGTGGATTAGCTAACTGTGGTCATGATCTGAACTCCATGGTCATGAACTCCAACAATCTGACCTGAGCTCATGGTGAAGCTGACCTCCTCTATGGTCCTGACTGAACTCCATGGTCAAGCTAGGTTAGCAAAGATTAATGGAATTTTCTTTACTTCCAGAGAAATCATGTGGCTTGGTAGCCTGTTATAAGAGAAAGAAAAATTTTATCTCTTTGATTCCTTGTGCCCCAATGACTTAAAAATATCAGACTTTCCAGGTGGGTCCCACTTCCTTAGGAGTCAGAGTGTGCTGTGATTCTCTCCTCCCTCCTAATTACAGCAGAGCTTAAAATACTGATATTGATAGCTTTCTATATATATAGCTTATTTGTGCAATTCTTTTGCAAGGTTAGAAGAGTATTTGACAGCTCACAGGAGGAAGTACCTCTGTCATTCTGTGGCTGCCCTTGTTGCCAACAACCACTTGCTCACCAAACAGACAGGATTGCTTCTTGTAGAAAAGAAAGTCAGACAGTGCAGTGTAGAAAGAAGCTCCTCAGCACTTCCCCAGCACTTTGGCTTTTAGGATTCCCTGAGTGATCAGCACATATCCATTTGTTGTAACACTGGGGAAGACACAATCTTCCTTTATGGTCACCCTAACGCTGCTTTTCTAGGCTGATGCACTATGTCAAAGTCAGGCAGCTTCACATGGCAGCACTTTGGATCCTTCTGATAGAGTTTTTGTCTCCTCCATCTTGGCAGCTCAAAAAATCAGCTCCATTTAATTTGAAATAAAGACAATGGATGTGAACACTGAAAATTTCCAGTCTTTGAGAGGAGGAGAAGGAGTCAAGCAGCTGCCACGTGTACGAGCCTTCTGTGAGGGCTTTTCTCAGACTCAGCAGGGAAAATGAGATTCAGGCAGACTGTGTAATCAGTGATTCTTTCCAGCTCCTGAAAAAGGGCAAATAGACTTAAACATCCAAATTAAAAAATGCAGCTGAACGGGCTGTGAAATACAGTACCTACAAAACTGGTCTGGTCTGAGCTGTGCTCTTTGCAGAGAATGTGGCTCCTGTGCATGAATAGCTGTGAGGAGAAAAGAAAGAAAATAGAAGACAGCTGTGCAAAATAAATATTACTTTACTTCTTTACTTCTTTTAAGAGTAAGATATCTTTAGGCTCATCTAGAGCTCATCTCTAGAGTTTGTAATAGAGGGGTATTATTTTTTGTAAATGAAAATGTCAGATGTCCAATGTACAGGTTTGTGAATTTAATAGAAATGGTTTCTGTTGTGATGATAAGCTTTATATTCTAGTCACGATGCATCAGCAGTTTATTCTGGAGTTCATTCTGAGGAGGTAATGACTAGGAAAATGACAAAGAAAACTGTTACTGACCATTAGTGAGCAATCACTCTGTCATATTACCAAGATAATTTAGATAAATATGGGGTTTAGCTGTCTCCAAGGGAGACAGGATGCTGATATCTTAGATAGTGCTGCTTTTTAAAGCTTTTCCATTTGATGAATATATATTTTTGCCTCAAAGACACAGACTAGTTTCCCATATCTTCCTGATGGAAATAGTAATAGCTCATTTCAGTGCTGTCATCTTTGCTCAGTTGTGTAAAGCAGGAAGCTACAGAGTTTTGCAGCAAATATGGAAAACTCTGTTTGGAAACATAAGGTATTTAATAAATGAATGTAGAGTATACCATGTTTTTCTTCAATTGGCTTCCATTATTTTAGCAGCTGCTAATTATGCAGTGTTGATATTTAGAGAAAGAGTAACAGATTTATCTGTTCCATCTGGATAATCAGGCTTTTAGAGCATGTCCTTCTACCAACATCGGACTTCACTATTCCTGTTTTTTTATTGATCCTGAGGCCATATCAGGTTAAATTAAAAGACACAAATTTCACTTGAGATAATTAGACATTTTTGTTCTATTTTTTGCAAGTAGTTTCACTGTAGTCACCACTTGCGTAAGATGCCTTACAAGGAGGTGCATTGGATCAGCTGGATATTAAGATTTGGATTCATAATACACAGTCCAAAGACTTCCAAGATGCATCTGCCAACACTAGGTTTAGGCGCCCTGTATAATATGGGTGTTGTTGTACATCAAATATCACATCTTTCTCCACAAGCATGTAGTTTTGCAGGAAGGTTTTGCAGCAGCCAGATGATTGCTCAGGTCTAAAATGAGATATTGAGGTTCAGGGGACACAGAAAAGCAGCATTTGCACTTTGTACATGCAGTTGGACTGCACATGTGCGAGGCAATCCTGCCCAGCACGTGGAAGCACTGTAAAGCCACTGCTGTAAAGAGTTCAGTCACCATTGTACCCACAGTTTCCATATGCCCATGAACAGCCCCAAAATGGATGTGCTACATGTCATGCTCGGCTGGAGCCACTCAGCTCCTTTTCCGTAATCTGAGCTTTCATCTTTAAATTGACTCCACTTTCTTGAGCGTTTTCAAAGTGATGAGATCTACCTGGAGTGGAAGATATCCAGAGCCAGGACCAGAAGGAGGTGCAAATCATCCTGATTCCAAGGAGCTTAACTCTCCATGCACAAATGACAACTTGTACCTTCAAATTCGGTAGTCTTTTAACTAGGGATCAAACTAAACAAAGGAAGGGTTCAACAGTCTCAAGAATTGATGTTGCAATAGACTCAGGATCAGACCCTACTATTCCTGATCTTGTGGTCAATTCTTTCCTTGCAGCATGGTGCTTTTGCATCAGTTTAAGTGGCACAGCTGTTGAATATTAGAAGGTCAAAATTAAGTCAATGGATGGGATGTGATGGAGCTGAAAGAACAGAACTGGCACAGGGGGTTGTCAGATGGGTGGGCTGGAGATGCAGACTACCATGTCTTGGAGTTTGATGGGACAGAAATGATACCTGTACAGTGCACCTGGTTTAATTTGGGATGTGGAATAAACTGCTACAGGCTTTCTGTGGGGCTGAGACCTTATGGGGCCCTGCCAATCCGTGAGAATAATCAGCAGCCCTGACTGCAGTTCCCATTCACACAGTCCCCTGGAGCAGGGAGCCTTTGCTCTCCAAAAATGACATTATTTTTTGCAGACTTAAGTCATGATTTCTGAATCCTTAGTGTCAGCACTGCTGAGTGAGAGCAGATACAACCAGTCCAACTAAACATATACTCTGTAAAATAGTGAACTAATTTTGGGTATTTGAGGGCAAATAATTCCTCTCTGTTGCACTCACCCTGCCTGGTGGGAGGCAGTTCCTCTGCCTGCAGGCAAAAATGAGCCAATGAAAGCATAATTAATAAAGGCTAAATTTTCAACATTAACATATCGTTGATGTAATTCATTCAGTTTGCTTACTCTGTTATTTTATTTTACTCAGGCCAGACTTCCCTCTTTTTCCAACCTATTTTTAGCACAGCAGAAGTCATATTGGATGCTGTGGCTATTTCCATAGCAACAGGCTATTCTAAATCTTGATTAGGATTTCTTGGCAGTGCTGTTCTCTCAATGTCTGCTTTTTGAACGAGGAAGCTTTAGTCAAGCACAAACCTTTAAAGAAGACATACACCAAGAAAACAATTATAAGGAGATATAATTATTTTCTGGAAAAGAACACCAGAATTTAGTAGAATGTGTTTTTTATAGGATTTTTGAACACAGAACTGTGAGATAACACATCCTGAATATACCACACAGTATGTGGTTCCAGAAGATGAGTAAAAACCATTGCCTCAGGAGAACTCTTGTTTCTTCATATTTAATCCACTTGCCTTTCCCCCAAATGGTGTTGCAATGCTTTGTGTCTTTCTGTACAATGGATTTTCCCGCGTTCAGGTTCCTCTTTTGAGTCAGATGTGTTTTCACAAGGCTAGCTAGTTTTTAACCATGGACCACAGGGAGATGACATGCTTCTGAAGTCACTAAGCAGGCAATTAATTTTGTTTGTTTTCTCCCATCTCTACTTTTCTGAATATTTCAGCTTCTATGTGTTTAGATCACTGAAAGAACAGTTCTGAAAGGGGCTAGAGGAAGGATATATACTTGTTATGCATACTTGTAAAAAACTTGTGACTAAAATTGCTGATGAACTGGCATGATCTCTGTAACACTGTGTAAATGTTTCAGGAGCTTTCAGATTAATCTGAATTAATCCTAAGAAATAACAGAAGGAATAACAAAACCCCAGTGCACTTTATACAAATAGTAGCATAAAGGCCAGCAATTATTTAATTTGGTTATCTTATATAAGCAATTTTTTTTAATTTATCCTAGCTGGTAAGTTAATATGAGCATGATGACCCTCCAGATTCCAATCAGGTTTGTGCTGGCAGAGTAGAGCTGCAGAGCTGGGTCAGTTATAAAATACCACTTTTGACCTCTTTGTCTGAACACTGCAGGTTGACTTTACAGAAAGTCCCTCTTTGGTAAGTCTGATGATTGGCCAAAGTGTTCAAGCCTACCACAGATGGACAGAACATATAGATTTGTATCTCCCAGACAGACCCCAGTGGGACAGCAACTGCTACAGGATCCAGTACTGCATGGTAAGACATTTGTCTTTTACTACTTTTTCAATCCTTTCTTACATTTGTATCTAAATAATTACTGTAAAATGTGGGAAAGTGTATTTATTGTTCAACACTTTTCTGACAAGAGTGGCAATAGTGGCCAGATCCCAACCACAGTCAGCCAGGGCCTTGCCCTGAGCAGTACCCAGCAGCTAGAGAGCAGTAAAAGCACAGGGCAAGCTTGGAATAAATCCTTCCAGCTCTACCATTCCACCTCTGACACTTTTTGAAAGAGAAATAAATACATATTTCATTTTTGTCAGTGGATTTTTCTTCATGGAATTTGTCTCATTGGTCCTGTGGAAATAACACTTAGAAGTCATAATTCTGCAGCAAGGAACAACAGTTTTACTCTACCTCATGAGTTAAAGGAACCCTTATTAGATTTGCTTTGGGCCTATGAATTTTTCCTCTGAAGTCCATCTACTCTTTCCTCACTGTTATGTTCACTTTGTCTAGGATATTCATGCTCTTAGAGAGTAACTCTTTCCTTTATTGTTAAACAAATGCATTCTAGTGTAATTAATGGAAGTGGCACTATATCCATAACCATCCTACTTCCCTTCCTCTAAACTTCTTCCAGTTCCATTATGTTCCCTGTGGGCAGAAATCTGTGGATCAGAACCATCTAAACAAGAGAAATTCAAATACATCATGAGTTGCTACAGAGGCACAACCATGTTTGCTGGTTTGCTCTCTGTTCTTTTCTTGTAATTCCTCATGTTTGGTGCATTTCTTTGACTGCTGAACTTTGAGTTTGTAATTTTAACATGATACTTATAGCCCAGGTTTTTCTTGTCAGGTCAAACAAGTTTCCATTGTGCTTTATATTTAGCTGAATTTGACTTAATTTCTTATTTCTTTTTCCCAGTCCATCACCACTTTCAGGTTCTTCTACTGCTCTTAACAATCAGCTCTAGTTTTTTTCTTTCTAAATAACTCTGTGCCATCAGAAGACCACATCACCACCCTGCTCGTTCCAGGCTGTCTATGATTATGCTGCACCATTCAGACCCCACTCTTAATTACCTCCACTGTTAAAACTGGTCACTTATTCTCTTTTTTGTACCTTGAAACCAATGAACATGTTTAGGCCAGAGCCATCTTTCTTCCTCCCTTGCAGCTGAACTACTTTGACAAGCCCATTGTCCAGTAGTTGTCCAAGAACATTTGGGTGTCTAAACACATGACAGCAGGTATGTTGATGACTGATGATCTATTGATGCTGGCTGGAAATTATCTGATCTTATCAAGTTGTGGCAGCTTGCTCTGTCCATATTTACACCATAACTTTGCTCCCTGGGCCCTCATTACATTTTTGCACATGTATTGGTAACTTGTAATTTGTATTTGTCTGATGTCTCACAACCAGGACCTGGAGCACAGGTGGGTTGGGGCACATGCTGTGCAAGAGCTCTGAAGGTAAAACAACATGAGCATTGCCAAGGTCTCATTTCACACCTTTCTCATTTTTGAAAGTGCTTCTAACTTGTGCTTTCATGAACAGTACAGATACAGTTCCTAACACTCACTTGTTCATTGTTGACAACTGGATAAGTGACTTAATGAAATGACAACTGTCATGTTGAAAAAAGGAAAAAGGTGTCCTGTTTGTACACATCTCTTATCAAATAGGGGGTCAGCCACCATCACAGCCACCCCTGCAGACACCCTTACAGACAGCCCTGCAGCCTTGTACGCCCCAGCCTCCCCACAGCCACACACAGCCAAACAGGCAGCGTGTTTTAATATGGGAGGAGGGAAAACACAGACTGAAACAGCAAAACCCACTGCCAGTCAAGTCACCCTCCAAGCTGTTACACTTCCCTGAAATGGTGATGCTCTTACACAGACTAAGGAGATTTTTAAACTGGTGTTTCTCACAACACCTTTATTCAGGATGTGGATACCTGATAGAGAGGGACAGACTATGCTGATGGGAGAAAGAGGGCTGTCCATCGGCAGCTGGGGAGAGACACGACACAGAGTTTCAAGTTAAAAAGTACAGTCTTTATTTTCTTCTGTTTTTAATGGCGAAAACAATTTGATGTTATATGTAGTAAATGACACTACAACATTATTTTGGTTTTCTGTCAACACACATTTCCCCCACAAAATCTTTATTTTACAAAAACAGGAGAAAAAAAATCAGCCTTCTGTCACAGTTGTCTAACATTTTGTAGTCAGCTGCTTGAGCTTGACACTGTTACATGTCAGCCCTTCTTTGAGCAGGGATTTCAGTATATATATATATATATATAGCCAGTGTCTATATTCTTGCATTAGTCTATTTGGAGATAGAAAATTTACACAGGATACACGAAGTAAAAAGATCTGTGGGAAGTAAATGAGTTCCTGTTCTTGCTGAATCATGCATAAGATAAGGTCACAACAAGACAAAATAGGATCAACTTTCAGATAAAATATATGTAATAATATCAGCACAGTTTTTCTTTAATTAAAGATATCTTCTAGAGGAATTAAGTAATGTTATGAAAGTGATTTCTAAATATAGTTGCAAGATAACCTTTACTGCACTGCTTTTATGGCTATCAATTAAAATACACATGCCCATGAAATTTAATATGTCAGTTGTAATAGCTTTGTAAATCTTAATGTTCTTCCATCTGTAGTTCAAGAGGTAAATTCATGGCAAAAAAGAGGACATACTCTTTCCTGCAAGGGAGTATCTGGTACTCCACAGGCATGTCAGGTGTAAATAAACATAAGCTTTTACACATACTACATACACATATGCATGCAAATATGCGAAAATAAGTTAATCAAGATCTTGGTTCTCTTTTAAATGTGCTGTTTCCCATGGTGTTCTTGTTGAATTAGGGGATGAATTCTGTTATTTGGAGGAATGTGATTTCAATACTCATCACATTTCCCTTTAGCCATAAGTTCAGCATAAACTAGACAGACATGGATTCTTGATAGCTAGTCCACTGGAAACAAGACAGAGACATTAATAAAGAAATAGATGTCATTATTTGCTTAGGTTTATATTCAAAAGACACAGTCCTGAGCAAACCAAGCTATTGTTTTTGGAGGACTGCTCTGTGCCCAGTGAGGTTTTGATCCTTTATATTCTTTTGCCTGCCCTGGGCATTTCAGCCCCTAGAGGTTAAGTGAGGCTTCCTAGCCCCACACATTTCAGATGGAAATGTAAAGTGCTGATGGAACATATTTCATAATAAAACATGACACAAATCAACCTGTTCAGTGGCATGTTTGACTTCTGGATTCTGATCTCCCAGATGGCATTGATCACTCTGCATCTAGAAATTTAGTATAAATTTGCTGACATTCTGGGGTCTCCATAGATAGAGATATCAACGCTCTAATTTATTGGACTGACATTTTCTTCTGCTATGAAATAAAAAGAAAAGGAAGAATTGAATGCCAGTGTTCATCATAACAGTTATTTCTGATTCAGTCATTGACTATCCAGAGCATAAATATAGTTGCTTCATGTAGGAGCAAGATGTGTTGCTTTTAGCTTTGCATTTAGGGAACAAATCATTCAAATCCCATTGCATTTAATTTTACCATAGGGAAAAACTTAATGTGACTTATGAATAAAATCATTATAATCATGATTATTGAGCAAGATGAGAATAAAGTTTGCCAGGAAATGAGCAATTTGATTCCTTGGCTTCATATTCTATTTACTGAATAATAATATCATTTGGAAAACAAATGAAGACTAAGAATAGCCTTGCTAAAGAGAAGACAAGAACTGTTATTTAGCAACATTTTCTTTCAGGTTGTTATAAATAATATTCCATATGTTCCAGCATTTCTAGTGTTGTAAATATTTTTCTTTTTACATAACTGACTTAAACCATATGTCCTAGAGATTAGCAAGATCCCGCTGTCATCTCCAAACTGATTAAGTCAAAGTCCATATCAGTGTCACAATATTGGCCATGGGAATCACAAGATGTGATTTTCCCTCCTTCTTGAGGACCCACTGCTGATTATTATCAGAGTCAAGGCTTCTCCTGGACTGGGGCATTTCTGTGCTGTGCTAGGGGTTGTGTGCCCACATCACCACTGTGGTTTGACCATGAGACTGCAGCTTAAGCAAATCATCACCACCTATCATGCAGGGTAATCTGAGAGGCTGCAAAGTATCTTCCTTTTGGGTGAAACAGAGCAGAAGCTGGGCTCTGCAAGAAACACCTCAGCTGCTTTGATCAGCCCTTGGTATTTGGAGACTGCCCAAAGCAGCCACCAGCTGTGGGCAGTGTGGAAATCTGGCCCTCAGCACCCACTGCTTCTGTTGTGCCACTCTTCTGCCAACAAAGAGAAGTTATCTACTCATTCCTCATGTCAGGAAAATTATATTAGATGGGAAATTGAAGATATTTTGAGATGGAACTGGTACAAGTCACAGAACTAACAGATCAGTCTATCGTAAGGGCAGGAAGAAACTGCTGTGTTTGCTGTTGTATATTGCAAAGGAGAGGGATCCCTCCCATTATTAACATCTGAACTACCCAGTCAATATACCTGCAAAAGCTGGAGGAAGCAGGGCAAATATTTCAAAAAGAAACCCAAGATTTTACATTTTCAAGCAGTAGCAGCAAGGACACTTTATATGGAAAGATTTGTTCCATGGTTTATTACTCTCTCTACCCAAAAAAGGTTTGATTTCCAAACTGCTCAGTTTGCTGAGCTTCAGCTGCTCACTTTTGCATCTGTGTATCATTCAGCTCATCCTGGATTGCTGCAGGGCTGTCTTGTTGAGGCTGCCCCACCCATATCCAACCAGTGCCTCGTCCAACTCCTCTCCACAGCCCCAGCCATGTTCGTACACGGGTCGTTGCTGCACTCCCCGCCTTTGCTGTCCCTGCCACATGCAACACATGAAGTTTCTGAGGAAAAAGGAAGCAGTCTGAGGATTAAGCTCCTTTCCCTGAGCACCACAGCAAGAGCAAAGGCAATGCATTATCTCTGCAGGAGACTAACAATCCTTGAGGCACTGTTGGTCTAGATATCCAGACCAAAGCTGTGCATGTAGTAAAGAAATTTTTTTCCAGGTGCTACCACCAAGTTCTGAGACATGGGCATAGACTCAGACCCATCTCAGCCTTGGAACTGAGAACTGTCTCTGTGAGGAGCTGCTGCCTAAAGTGAATAATCCCTCTAGACTCCATCATCAGCATCCACAGGTATTTATAATGTAAAATAAAGGCCATCTCTCTATCTAAGAGATAAAAAAACCCCAAAACATGAGTTAGACAATTGCGTGTTATATTGGTTTAAAACAATTGTTTCCTACTTGACATTTTCTCCCATAATGGCCTTTGAATGAGGAGGGGTGTGTGGAAGGAGGAAAGTGTCATTCTTACTCCCTGTCTTTCAAAACTTGTATCCAAATAAGGTTAAATTGCATAATCCCACCCAGGACAATTGCTTGGATTCTAATAAAACATGTAAATATGGTAAAGATTAAGATCCTCTTGTCAATAAAGAACTTGAATCTTTAAAAGTTCACAGTAAACCAGGGGGAATATCTCCTGACAAAGGTATTCCAGTTTGGCAGGATGCCATGACTGTGGCTTTGCAGTGGAAATCTGGTGAAGAGACAAACTGTTGTTTGTCTGTTTGTCAGAACAAACAGCTGTTCTGCTGTTCTGTCTGCATCCTCCTGTACACATAATAATGTCAATTAACTGAGGGGCTTGCTAGGCTTTCACTGCTACTGTGCACTCATTTCAGTTCTGCAGGCACATCTGGCAGGATCACACTTCACTAACACTAAGTGGTAGCATATAAATAGGTGAGAAACAAATGGAGGAATATTATTAGCCAATATGAAACTGCATCAGTCACGTTAAGACAGTTTTAAATAATAGCTATTATCATTTTAATTAGAAAGATGCATACCATTATTAGTATCTAGCAAAAACATGTAAATAGTTCATGACCAGGTATATGCCATGCCTGTTGATTTTGTCTAGTATCACTGAACTAAGTCATAACTCTGAACTGCTTTAACAGGAAGTAGCCCCATTTTTGTAATATTTTTGTATTTCAAGAGGTGTTTTTAATCCTTTCATATGTTTGGGAGAATGTGGGATATTTTTTTTTCTGTTCTATTGTATGTTGCAAAAAACCAAACATATTTGTCTTTTTATAAACAGGAGTATGCCAACGCTGACCAAAGGCTTTGTGAAACCACTTGGTATACGGCAACTATTTCAGCTCTTTTGTGAAAACTTAAAAAAAATACAAAGCTCATGGGTCTCTACAACCAGTAGATGCTGCTGAATTTCCACAGACTACAGACTACAGCTGAGCAATGAGCTCTTCCATGCAATTAAGTTGCTTTCCAAATTCAGTATAACATTAGTGCCACATAGCTGCTAGCAAGGCTGAAACTCTTCAGTATCACTGGGATCAGTGAACTGGCTCTGTATGAATGATTGTGTTTTACTAAATTATAAAGAAGCAATTTAAGCATAAGTTTGTCAGGGAAATGCATCAGATTTTTATGGTGATGATGCCTGGCTTTGGGGGAGTCACATAGTTAAATCAGAGGAATAAACAAATCTCAGCTGACTGTAAATGCAAAGCAGTCGAGTGCAATTGACAGCAACTAGTCCAGTGGTGCTCCCTTCCCTTTACTTTTTTAGCTTTAACTGAAGTGCAGGTATCTCTACTGAAATGAATAACATAGGGATGTATTTATTGCTACTAGTACCATATAATTGACACTTTTTATCTCTAAAGTGTTTGCAAAGATTAATTAAGTAATCTTCAGCACTTTCCATCATGCATAGCCAAAGTAACCTTAGTGATTTCTAGACTTTAGACAGAATTTGCATGTTCGGGGAAAAATTTAAGGGTCTGAAAGCAGCTCAGATTGATTTTTAGTAAGTAGGGTGATATCTCCACACACACTAGTTCTAGTTTGATTTTGGGAATTTTCTGTGTCCTTAGGAGCAACTTTCAGGACCCACAAAGACAAGATAAGCAACTGCCTGTGTTGGTATGAGTGAGGCCATCCCACAGCCATGGCTCTGCTGCCTGCTCTGACTGCTGAGCCCTACAGCCCTGCATGGCAACTGCAAGGAGGGAAGATGTGAAGACTGGCAGAGAAGCAGATTGTTTCAAAGATCTGTGATATATTTTCCCAGAAGCACTTCCTGCCCTCTTTCACATAACAGCAGAGCAGTTGTGCTAAGGATCTTTCGTTGTTCCTCTTTCCTAATTCTCAAACCCAGTCTTATCTTTATCCTCTTTCTGTTGCTTCTCCAATACCTTCATAGCCCCTCCCCCTGAAATGAGGATTAAATAATTAAATTTGCCTGTACCAAGATTGTCAGCTATGGTGTATTTCATTCTAGATGCACCCTGTGCTTGTGTTAGCAAGACAGAGAAATTGCATTCCAAAAATAGATCTTTTTTTGGGAAGAAGAACACAGGCAGGGCAGCAGAAAGAACAGAATTCAGAAAATCTCAGAGTAGAAATTGCATATTGCTGTAGGTTCAGAGTCTCCTGATCGTATACCAGAGTAAAGAGGCTGTGAGACATGGATCACACACAGTTGTGTCTTACCTTTGTGGTAGAACTAGATATTTCTAATGAAATACGAAGTGGAGAAAGGGATTTTTGCAAATAATGGAGCCATTAATTTCCCAAAGTGATCCAGATTTACTCACTTATATCCCATAGCATCTTCTAGTTTGGAGATAGAAGGAAGGATGCACATACAAAATTCCTGTCTAAGGAAAGTACCTGTGCTGGGCTGGAGCATTCCATTGTCCAAGACATTAAAAAGGACATGCAGGAGGGATGCCAGAGAGGTTGAAACATGAGATAATTCTGGAGGATTTCCCCAGAACCTGGTTGAATTTCAAAGCAAGCTGAGTCAGCTGCCTTGTGCACTGGCTGTGACACCTTGATTGCAAGGATCTGTCACTGCTGCAGAGCACAGCTGTGACACCAAGGGAGGGACCTCTTCATTCCAGTGTGTACCTACAGAACACCAAAACTGAAGCAGGCAGATCTCTGCAGTGTGAAGCCAAACACCCAGAGAAGGGGAAGGGCTGCACCAGGGCTGAACTGAGCATCAGCCAGCCAGGGCCCTGCACCAGGACGTCACTGGTCCTGTACCACTGTAATTAGGGAGTCCTGAAAGCCTCACGCCTGCTTTGCTGCAGGATGTTCCCTTTAGTTCAGAGTGAAACCAGCTTGTTTGGGTACACAGAAGAAAAAAGGAGTCTTGTGAGGGAGAAGAGCACAGAACAGCTGAGGGAAGAGGGTGTGACACTTGCTGGGTCATTAGGAGAACAGACATGTCATGGAAGTGAGCAAGGTTTGCTGCCATCCTCTGCATGGATCCAAGACCATACCAACTTTCAGAATACTCTCTAAAGTATTTATCACTAGCAAAGGAGTAATAACAGGAAACCCATTTCTTGCTTTTTTTTTTATGCATTAAAAAGCATTTACATTTCCTCCACCCACACAGAAATGGAGTGAGAATGATGCTGTCATCCACTGAGCCATGTGGCATTTTCAGTCATTTGGTTTTTGTCTAAGTGAATCTTCAAGTATTTTAAAGAGCAAGGAGGACAAAAGCACCTTTCAGAAGGATAATTACCTAATGCACTTGCATCAGAGGAGGGCCTCGTATTTGATTGCTTTAAAGAAGAAAAAGAATCCAGTGGCAAACAATGGAATTCTAAATCTATTATTTGGGAACACGCTATGACAATAAATCAATGGCCATATCCCTCAGTTCCATTTTCAGCCTCTGTAAACTTCTCAGTACCCCGTAATTGGTTGGATTCTCTTATTGATTTTTACAGCTTGCAGGGGTCACTAAGGTTATAGAGAAGCTGTCTCTCTCCTATGCCCCTCTGTGCTGCCACCCACTGTGTAATAGGCCTCCTGCTAACTTTTAGAATCCTAACTTGCTCTCTTTCAGTATTTGAAACAAATTGTCAAAAATTAGCATTAAGTATATGTGGAACTCATTGTCTGTAAAATGTTTGATTTTAAAATAATTTTGAATGTAGTAACATACTGCAGAATATTTCTACTAGAATTTTAGGATGACTGAGTTTACTTACACATTTCAATATTTATGTCTGGAGGAGAGACAAATAAAAGGGGAAAAAACAGACAAATTTTAAAAAAAGGAGTAATTATTCAGAACTCAGCAGCTGAATTACTGCTCACAGTAGATGTAGGATGGTGTGCCTCCCCTCCATCATTGCTATCACCTGCAAGGGTTGCTAATAGTCATTATGAGGGTCTTTCATCTACAGAAGTGCTAATAGATGCTATTCTAATGCTGTCCATCATAACCAATTACAATAATTTGCAACATGTCCATAGAGAGATGGGAACAATTCAAAAATTAGTAATTGAAATAGTGCAGAGGCAATTAAAACACTTGTGGTTAGCAGCTGCTTCCAAATGACTAGAAAGGGGTATTTACATAAACAAGGGCTTTCCTGTACCAGAAGGGGCTTGTGTGTCAAGCAGGGTTTGCAGTTCCCTTTTCTGGTTTCTGGGCTTCCAGCAGCAAATGGAAGAGTTCAGCTGCATGATCATATTTATACATCCCCCTGTAAACAGCTGCTTTGGGGATTTGTATGACTGGGTGTCCCTTAGAAACAAAGTAATTAAATTACACTGAGTAATAAACTGTGTTCCTTCCCTATAATCCAAATACAGATATTTTCCTTCTAAAACACTTTTTGGAAGGTCTTCCTTATGTATTCTGAGGTTCATTCTGAGACTGTCTTCTAAAGAAATCTGTTTAGTATTTAGACCTTCAAGGCGATTTCTATTTGAGGGATAGGGTTTGTCTGAGCTCTCTCTGTGTGGAATTACCTTAAATCCCTGAGGATACGCAGAGGAATAGCCTTGCCAGAAAAGGGCATTTCACTGGCAAGTTTTCTTTTCTGATTGGTTTAGGTATTCTTCAAATACAAATAAGACAACATTAATAGGAACAAAATATTACTTTATTCTACTTAGTTATGTAGGTATGACTAAATTTCTCTTTGGTTCCAGAGCCTGTAGTTTCCAGAGGAATTTCAGCAGCAAGGGACCAACCAAGGTGTGAAGGGGCTGGGGCCAGAGTTAGCTGTGGTGCAGGGCAGAGGGAGATGGGGGAGGAAGAGGGAAGGAGAAGGGTGGCACTGGCTGCAAAGGAAGGTGTGTTCCAGCACTGAGGTACCACTGGGAGGGCGTGATGGCAGGGCAGGGGTATATGATATGATGTTATATGATGTTATATGATGTTATATGATGTTATATGATGTTATATTATATTATATTATATTATATTATATTATATTATACAGTATGTTTCTGTGGTTGATGTTTCTGTGGTTGATGTTTCTAAAGAGTCAGAGAAGATAATCAGTGAGCAAAGATGTTCGCTGACTTGTTTACCTGTGATTTTAATGAATGTGACAAACTGGGGAGAAGATGTTTCCAGAAAAAGCAAATAGAGTAGTATTAGAGATCTAGAAACCTAGTTTACTTCACTTTAGACACCCCTCTCTTTACCCTCTCTGGATAGAAAGTGTACTCATAACATGCATACTAGGTAGGAAGGTTTTGCTGGTGCACTGTTACAGACTGAGAGAGAAATGTCACCCAGAAACATGTTGAAAAAAGGCAATTTTCACCATATGTTGAAAAGATGATGCACTAATAAACTATTTTTGGTCTGTTTTTTCCTTTTTTTTTTTCTATAAGGAAAGTCTGGATTGGAGGCCAAGAGAGAACTTATGTAAGAGAAAAAGAAGAAGTAAGAGAGAAAAGCTATTTTATCTCCAGGAAATGAACACTGTCAACTAAGATATCAGATAAAACAATGTGGAACAGTAATATTTTAGAAATGTTTTTGTTAACTTTTATATACCAATGAATATGACTTGCCTCCTGTCAGTAAGGATCTGGAGGGGATAAGCACAGGTTCATTTTTTTGCAGGAAATAAAAGTATTTAGTCAAAATGTCATATTACAGGCAATACAACCTATTAGTGAGAAATTAAAACTGGACAATGTCAACTTGATAAGAATCATAGAATGGTTTGTGTTAGAAAAGTCTTCATAGATTATCTAACTGAATCCCCCTGCAATGATCAGAGACACTTCCCACTGGATCAGATTGTCAAAGCCTGACCTTGAGCACTTCCAGGGATGGAGCATCCACAGCCTGGTCCAGTGTTACACAACCATTGTCCACCATTACAGTAGAGAGTTTCTTCCTTATGTCTAATCTAAACCTACTGTCCTTCAGTTTAAAGCCACACCTCATTGTCCTGTCACTACATGCTCCTATAAAAGGTCCCTTTCCAGTTTCCTCATACCCCTCTAGGTACTTGCAGGCTGCTATATGCAATCCTGGGACCCTTCTCTTCTCCAGGCTCATCATCCCCAGCTCTCTCAGCCTGTCCTCACAGGAGAGGTGCTCCCAGCCTCTGATCACCTTTGTGGCCATTCTCTGGACTTGTTCCAGTAGATCCATGACCTTCTTTTGTTGTATGTCTCCTTCATGGTATGTGCCAGTTAATAATTCAAGTTAATGGAAAAGAAAGGTAGTGGTTTCTCAAATATTTGAAATCTTAACCCTACTAGTTTTTCTTAAAAAGTTCTCTTGAATGAAAGTCTGCAGCTACATTATAAAAGAAGCTATAACTAAAGGAAGATGGTGGTCTCTTTCTACCTTTAAAACACATAATTTTATTTTCAATCTGCCATCTGGGCAGAAATACCAATCCATTGGAAACTTCTTCACAGATGTAGGAGGATTCTGACACACACTTTTTGTTCATTCTATTTCTCTTGCACAACTTTTCAAAGCCTTGACTAATATTTTTTCTTGAAACACCAATCTTTTGAGCCACACATAATTTCAGTTTCATCTCTAGGCTGACAACAATTGCCCTATGGAAACTACAGAACAACACTTACTCCTATGAATTTCTGTATCTCTGTCTTGGCTGTTACATCACTCATTAAGTCTGCATATGCTGAGAGCTTTCCACTATTGTCCACCCAGTCACCAGTAACAGCCCCATTTTCCATTGTAGGAATAGTTATTTCGCTCCTCACAGTTTATGACAGAAGTCAGCTGTGCTAATTTGAACCTTTTCTTTTTTTTCCTTTTTTTTTCTTACTAGGAAATAATATACCAGTCTTATGTGATAGTGTCAAAGTCATTATTCTTTGCTTTTTCATTTAGCTTATAGCCTTCCATTCCTTATCATTGATTAATGAATCTCATAGACTTTTGTCTTTGACTTCTTTTTTCACCATTTTTCATATTTTATGATTCTATGCAGATGTGTGTGATAAAGACTTGGCATTGTCAGCATCCTTCTACATCTGATTCTTTCAAAAGAATCACTCTATTTGGCTGGATCTCTGCTTACCCTTCTTAGAGAAGGGGTATTCAGGGCATCTCTCACTGATGACCTGCTTTATGTTGGCTGTAGCTAGCACAGCCAAAAAATATCAAGGATATAATATTTGGAGTTAGGGATTTTGGAGGATTGTTTGTTTTCTTGGTAGGATATGCATCAATCTGAAGGTGAAGTGATCTCCCATAG
The DNA here is from genome assembly GCA_013400215.1 of Cisticola juncidis. Lineage (NCBI taxonomy): Eukaryota > Metazoa > Chordata > Aves > Passeriformes > Cisticolidae > Cisticola > Cisticola juncidis. The sequence goes on from VXBR01005811.1 coordinate 541,781, forward strand.
CAGCTGACACAGCATTAAGGTTTTGAAAATTTCAAAGGAAAAATGTTTTTAATAACTATTTTTGTTTATTACAAATCCTGCTGATCTACTGGTCCTTATGGGTTCCTCAGACCGTGCCAGAGAGGCTGACTGGACATCTCAAAGCTCACAGCTGACTGGTACCAGCACATCAGTCACTGGAACTGATGGCAGCTGCTTTTCTAACCCACTTTACATGATGCATCCTCCAGCCCCACAGTTTTCTTTGCTCATTTCCCTGCTTTTCTGGGTGGCAGCTAAAGTTTTCTTCTTCTCAGTGACGGTCTCTGTTGTGTGACTTGCCGTGTTTCATATTTTCACAACAATAACAGTTTTTACTGTGCCTGCTGTGCTGGGTTACCTGGCAAGTAGCAAGATGTGCATCACCACAGGACACAAATTTATTTGAAGAACCAGCAGCCACATCAGGGCAGAGACTTCCACCTCTCAGTCCCAGCATCTGGACAGTTTGTATTGCCTGGGTTTGTTCCCCAAACGTACTGGAGAAAGGTTGGAGTGAAGGCCCTCTGGCAGACTGAAAGCTGAGTAAGGAGCAAGAAGCAAGTTCTAGTGTTTAACAATCCCTTTTTAAGATGAGAAGTGTGGACCAGTTCTGGGACTGGTTTTGTTCAATGTCTTCATCAATCACAGTGAAAATTCTTGGTTTCCATGTGGGCAAGGATTCAACCTAATTCTTGCTAAGCAACTCCTGTATCTCTCCACTCTACATTGTCAAGCCTCAAGTTGTTGATTAATAATTCATATAATGAAGAGTTAGCAATAGAAAATCTTCCTATGAGGCTGATGTTCCAGTTCCTGTGAGCCAAAGATGCCTTTTATGGCCACCATTGATATGTAGCTGATTCTGTTAAAAAAGAGAAACAAAAAATAGTGAAGGATTTTATACCGTTGTATCACTTTAAAGGAGCAGGAACATTAAAGACTAGGAAAGTAAATCCCAAGGTCAAAAGCACTGCTGTCATCATACAGTCAATGCTATTTTCATCCGCAGTATTTCTGTTAAGGATGTACTTCATGTGAGCTGCAGGAGTGATGTAGATGTTCTTCATACCCTTGAAAATTCTCCTCTGCACTGCTTGAAAGAGGAGCAGGTATCTTACTGGATGGATGGAAGCAGGAACCACATCAGAGTCAGGATATATTTCAGGAAGCAGAGAGATTTTATCTAGCAGCAACGTGCCGAAGTCCTTCAGAAGCCACACTGGAAGAGTGATGAAAGATTTCTTCCTCTTTTTTAATAGTCTAGGGAAAGTATTATGAGCTCAGATGTCTAAGGGGGAAAATGAACTTCCTAACAAAACCCATGGCTTTAGTGTTCAAAAATTGGTGGCTTCAGTAAGGAAGATCTCAAATGATTTAACTCACAGATGCTCCAGAACTTTTCTTACATCTCAAAACATACACTTAAAAGCCTGCCATCAAAAAATTATGTTATAACATGGAGTGAGAATTTGAAGCACAGCCCAAATGTGAGACAGACAAATCTGACCTGTGTCTGCCACCTCTGTGCAGGAGGAAGCAGAGCACAACATCTAAAGGACAGACACCTTGAATCTTGCATGCAATGTTCCAGGGACCAGCAGTGATCCTTGGAAATACCTGTTCATCGTGCCACAATAGATAGCTGTGATATATAGCTGTCACTGCTGTTCTTCCCAAATGCCAATCAAAGAAATCATGCAGTTCATAGGAATCTGGAGAATAACTGCATCTGTCTGCAAGATAAACTGGACTGACTTAACTTGTTTTCTTCCCTGCATCTGTCATTGCAACTGAGTATCAGTAGGGAGATCCAAAGTTCAAGATTTAGCAGTGTCCCAAAAAAAAAAAAAAAAAAGGAAAAGAAAAGCCATACACACAAAAAATGCAAAATCATTGCCTGAGCTTCTGCTTAAAGCCAGGCAGACTGCCAGTTCCTGCAGAAAAGCAGATTAAGAGATGAGAGAATTACCAAGTTCAAAGGTAGAATGCAACTGCAAAACACTGAGCCTGATTCACTGCCTGTGGGTAAGCCCTGTGTGAAAACCTGGGAGTCAACCAGCTTCTAGTAGAGACTTTAAGTATTTGACTGTATAAAACTAACAGAGGTTTCTGCCTAAATGTTTCTGTGCTTGCTCCAGTGTACTGCAATAACTGTTCTCAGGCTTAGTGGCAGTACGAACTACTCAGTGTTTCCTTCCAATGAAAAAAGGTGTTCATTACAAGTGACATCATCACCTGATTCAAAGCATTGGAACCTCTTACTCTGCACAAAGTTGCTCCCCAGACTATATTTTAATTTAATGTTTCTATTTTTTTTCTGGATCAGCCATCACATTTCCATACTCCATGAGGCAGTCAGTGTTTTCACTCCTGCCATTCCATTTACCTTTTTTGTCCCTCCTTTCTCCCTGCAGTGGTCCAAACTCACCATTCCTATGTCATTTGCATTGTCCTTTCTGAGCAGTCATCCTCATCAGGTTGAGACATTTCTTTCTGGACTCTGGGCATCTCCCTGGTGCAGTACAGACCCCCTGACTGTGTCATGGGGCTGTTGCCCATCTGGTTACTGCCCCGAGGGCAGAGCTGAACCCTCTAGAGGAGGGGGATGTGTCCCCAGCCGAACTGGGGTGAAGGATCTGATTTGCTGGGATTTTGAGGAGATGACCTACCAGAGCAGGTCATACTTGGAAATAAAAGTTTAATGATCACGCTCTCAGCACCAGTAAGAACACCAATAGACATTACATGAAGAGGTGCAAAGTTTTGAAATGGACCACAGGATGACCAGAGAGGAGGATGGAAATGCTGGGACTGACATGTTCTGCCCTAGACATAAGGGACTGAATCCTCCCAAGCTGAATTCCTGGAGGAACTTTTGTTAATATTTCTTTGTTTGAGGGCAATTTGACAGTTCAGAGGAAGAGGACAAATAGAGGGTAATGACCAAAGTTTGTGGAAGGAGAGGACCCTCAAGAGTGTAAAGAGAAAATCCTCCCAGAAGCCAGGATATTTTTAAATTGCAAATGCCATGAGCAGATATTCTCAGTAGCAGATTGTTGTCTCAGTCCATACATTTACCTTTGTTCTTTGCTCTGCCACATCTCACACACTTTGTCAACAGCGTGGGCTATTGCTGCAGGCCATGCTTGCTGTGGGGCCTGTCTGTCCAGGACATACAGAGTGGCAAACTGAGAAATCAAAGGCAGGCATAATGCAGATTCAATCTTTCTTTTTCCTCTAAAGCATATTTCGTGCAATAACATTAAACACTTGAGGGCCAACCCCTCAGCCTCAGATATCCATGAACATTAAAGCAGATGACCTGCACTGGCACAGCCTCAGCCACAGCTCATCTCCACGGGTCAGCACATCCACCAGGGCTCTGTGGTGCACAAGACTGGATGGCAAGGGGTTTCTTCTGGCCTGGCGTGACAAGAACCACTGTCACATGCTCCACTGTGATTAATACCAAGGAGCTGGGAAAAAAGAGCATCAGGAAAAAAGAGCATTATGAGAATGCTGGCCTGAGGAATGGGCAATTCCACATGAGAAGGAGGCAGGCAGGTGCCAGTCTTCAGTTCTGTGAATATACAATGGCTGGCTGCAACCCAGTACATTTGTACAATTTTTTTAAAAAACAAACATTAGCCTGAAAAAAACCCAATTGACTGAGTCAAATTTGTGGGAGTTTTATTTATGTCTTTGCTTTTGCATTGGTATCAGAACAACATCAATTTATTTACACAATTACAATTTTAATATCTGATTTTTACATGCATCAGTAGAAATCACCTATCTCTGCAGTTCTCTGTGAACCTTCTTATCATCACACTTCCAATAATCTGTCTGTTTCTAGTCTGTTCTTTCCATCCCTTTCCTTCAAATGAGAAAATAACAGTATTTTCCTTCCTTTTTCTTTCAGTAGAGAATGATAGAAACTACCAAAATGCTAATACAATTTTCCATGCCTGTATATGAGGCCAAAATATTTTCTTGCTGAGTTCAAAGTCCTCAGCAAAAGTCACTGCACTCAGCAAAATGGCTTACACAGGGCCCAACTAAAATGGTTTGAAAGGGCATGCTTGTAATATATTCATATTTCAAAATGATGCAGTCATTTCACTGTATCATTGACAGCATTAGACTTCTCTTTGTGTTTCCTAATGACACGCTGTGACATGGAGCAAAAATATTTGTTTGATTGCTTGGAAAAATGTTTTGAAGATGTTTTCAAATAAAATATGCAGTTTATAAAATCAAGCTTCTTTTTATGATCTATGTATTAGTGATATTATTGATTTCTGTAGAAATTATTTCTAGTAGAAATGTTATACTCATCTTTCGTGTTCTACTAATTAATTCAATAGTCAGCTGATATCAAATTGGTTCTCTACTCATTATTTCCTTCTCTATAGGGTTTATGAGATGAGCTTGATGATTTGATATGATTTTCCAACAGACATTAGGCTGACTATGAAGTGAAGGAGTGTAGCTGAAATGAGCCAGCCAAGTTTTAAACAATTCTTAAATCTCATTAACATTTGAATTGACTTTGCATTGATAAGCATAGACAAGACATAGTGCATCATGATGCTTAGGAAAATGGTATGGAATACATACATTTTATTTACACACACACAGAGATAAAAATTTTATATATGTATAGTTTGTTTATATATGAATAGATGCATATCTATAGCTATATGCATACATAATAGAAATATATATTTTTAGGAGGGTTGGGGTAAATCATTACTTGAAGACTTGCATTTTAGTTGATTTTCTCCAAAGATCTCCAAAGATGGGGTGAAGATGTGAGTTCAGCAAGTGTATTTCTTTGTTGAGGGTTTTTGTGGGTCTTATCTCATGACTAAAAGTCAGAGATAAAATACCAGAAGATGTACACCAAAGGCCATTGAATGTTCCCTCCTGAACCCCTTGGTAGTGTGGGATAAATGACAGCCTGTGTGAAACTCACAAAACATCCCAGGCAATTTCTTGATCCTCGCATGGAACAAGAGGTGACCCTAGAAGAGACCCCTCTCCAAATGCTACAGATCTCCACATAATGGTGCTTCCTGGAATTATCTCTGCCCTGTCCAGTCTGCTTTCCTGCAGCAGCTTTTAAGGAGCAGTGCACAAGTCTGTGCTGCTGTTAATCACCTTTGGCTGGCCAAGAGACTGCAGACCTCACAGCATTCATCCATGACCCCGTCTCTGCCAGGTTTGTCTACTGTAGTGCAACTGTTTTAGGTCATTTGCTGAGCAGTGCTGCAGATGGAGGGAACATGAAAAGCCTTCTTGCAACATTTCCTCAAATAGGTAAGTGTTTTTTTGCCATGATCTCTCATGTTCATTTATTCTTGTAAGAACAATTAAGTTCCCTTCTATATAGAAAAGTCATATAGTGACTCTTGGTATTGCATGATTTCTGTGGTATCTCTGGGTTTCAGTGCTTATCAACTGCCTAGAATAACAAACAAACAAATACCTATGCAGACAAGCAGGGGTTTGCACACAGTGCATCAAATTATAGGCGAAAAAGGTTATGACTAGCTAATGTGCTTTACAGTAAAAATGTTTGCTGATGCCAGTGCGTGGGAAAGTAAACTCAGTGTACTTGGAGGCTTAGAAGTGAGTCACTTCATTTATTAGTGGAAATAAGCACCCAGAAGTTGTCTGACTACTAAGCTGCTCTGATTTTCTTTTACTTGCAAATATTCTTCCAGGCAGGTCTAGAAAAGTTTTGACCTTGTACAAGTGAGGTGTACAAAAAAAGAGAGGCATAAACAAGGTGTAATACAGTTCTTCCTGGATCTTTCCATATACCTATGTCTGCAGAATTTGGCTGCTTTTCAGAATTCTTCTTTCCAGCAGGGCTTGATCCCATTAAATCTTTGAAAGGGGCAGAGTTCCTGAGGTCACAAGCTGACCGAAAATTGGCAGAAATGGGGCCATTTCCTCACATTCCATGCTCGCAGCTCCTACCTCACACTCACTCACAGGCTGAGTGGCAGAGGCCATGGGAGGCACAGCAGCTGGGTAGCTGTGGCTCTATTACTTTTATTACATTTTCAACCTTTCACGTTTGCAGGGAAATTGAACCCCAGCAGCAGCAATATTCCCCAAACAGGAATATTGATTCCTCTTTGCTGGGATTGCCCTCTGCTGGGCCAGGGCAAGCTGGGCTCCCTGTAGAGTGCTGCAGACACCAAGGAGCCAGAAACATCACTGCTCCCTGCTCACCACTGGCCATCAACTCCCTTGCCATCTTGATAGTCCCTGTCTGAAAAATGATTCCTAATGGCACCAGGGATTTCTAAAGCAGGGCTGCCTTTCATTGCAGGAAAGGCTCTTTAGGTCTTGACTCTTCTTCCATTCACCAGAAAAAAAGCAGAGAGGGTTTGATAGGGATGGCCGAGGCACCTAGCAGCCTGCCATGCCCCTTGAGAATAATGAAATCATTAAAATTGGAAAAGGTCTCCAGGATCATCAAGTCCAACCTTTGACCAGACACCACCATGTCAACTAAACCAAAGCCACGTCGAGATGTTTCTTGAACACTTCCAGGGATGGTGATTCCCTCACCTCCCTGAAGGTCCCATTCCAATGCTTAACCACCCTTTCAGTGAAAAAAATCTTTCTGATATCCAACCTGAACCTCCTCTGGCACAGCTTGAGGCCATGTCCTCTTGTCCTGTCACTGCCTGGGAGATGAGACTGACCCCACATGGCTACACCCTCCATTCAGGTGATTGTAAAGAGCAGTAAGGTTCCTTGAGCCTCCCTTTCACCAGGCTAAACACCCTCAGCTCCCTCAGGTTCTCCTCATGTAACTCATCTCTAGAGCCCCTACCAGCTCCACTGCCCATCTCTGGACACACTGCAGCACCTCAATGTCTTGCTTGTGATGAGGGGTCCAGAACTGCACCCAGGACTTGAGCTGCAGCCCCAGCAGTGCTAAGTGCAGAGGGACAAACATTTCCTTGGTCCTGTTGGCCACACTATTTTTTATATGGTCTGGGATGCCACTGGCCTTCTTGGCCCCTTGGACAGACCTCTGGCTGAACATGAGCAGAAGTTTTGTTTGTTTCATTTTAAAGGTTGCAGGGCCAAAACTGCACCCACATCTCACAGGTCTGGAAATGCTACTGATTCAGTAGATAATGTCTTCTGGTAGCCAGCTGTCACTGCAGCCCTATGAGTGACATCACACTAGCCAGGGCAGACTCTATCTAGGAAACTCTGGCTTAAATGCGTGAATGGGGGGCACAGCTGTTTAAAATGCTTTCTTGCATATTGTGTGTTAACATATTTCTGTGAAAAGGCCTGAGAGAAAGGGCAGCAGGGTGGAAAGCTGCTCTTCAACCTGATGGCTTCCCTCCTGATCTGAGGAAACCTGTAGAGGAAGAGGAGACTGTGCCATCCCCTGGGGCCATGCAGCCAGCTAGGGGATGCAGGTGTTTCTCAAACACATGGGGGCATAAAGGCTGAGAAGAATGCAAAAGCCCTGCAAGGAAACCAAATACTGAGGAAAGTAGAATTCTGCACCACAAGAAACCACTGAAAAGTTGCCCACATATTTGAGGTTAAGAGTATTTTCTCCAGAGGGGAGAACTAAGTCAAATGCTGTCTGTCATTTTTAGTTTAGGCACTCAAAAGCTCATGCTAGTAACTCCTGTCCTGACCATAAAGGTCTTCCTTCCTCTCACTGTGGGTGAACATAAAGGGACGTAACTTGCAGAAAACAAGAAGTGAAAAGTGACCTGAGATCAATGCATAAAAAATGAGTTTGAAATTACAGAACTAATAGTGTGATCAATAAGTACCTCACAGTTCTGGAGAATAATACACAGCTACAAAAGGAAACAGAAAACATGCAAATAAAATTATATGTCCCTGGTGATGACAAAACTTCTGTAGTCACTAAATGGTCATAGCCACTTTTTAGCTTCAGGTGTCTTCAGAGACTTTATATAATAATAGTTTTATATTTATGATCTGTGGCATTATCTCTAACTGCCCAGGCTGGTTCTCCAGACTTGCCTGCGTAGGTTATGACTGTATCAATTCTAATATATATATGTGGCCAGCCTGGGTTAGCGACTGAGTGAAGGAGACCTGGATCTTTCAAAAAAGAAGCAGGTAGCATTCTTCCTCCTCTGTCTGTCTGATGTGGCACCTCAGAATGGTTTAGGATCATCATGTTACTGTCCTCTAGTTTTACAAAACAAGGAGAAGTCCTTCAGGCACTGCAGAAATTTGGGGTTGTCTGTCTGATTTCTCACCACATATACCTTTGGCATATGAAAGGATCTTTAGGCTCAACTTCCCATTTTGTCTTTGCATAATTGTGTTCTACTACATGAAATACCCCCTGCAATTCCACGTGGTCTTGGTAATCCCCTGTGTGTCTGAGTATGAACTGCAATCAGCCCCCAGGAGTTACACTAGCAAACATTATTTCAGATGTGGTAAAGCGATTTTTCTTGCACATATGTGCATTGCAACTTGCCATTAGCCTTGCCTCATCTGGAATATTTAGACTGTAAAAATATTTCACACAGACCTATTGAACTATGGGCTCATTTAGTACTTCACTTAAAACAATATTGTGGGTGGACAGAAGTAATTTCTTGAAATACCAGACACATGCTACTGTATGATCATTACAGTTTCCAGCCTGTTTCACACCATTTGCCAGGTGTTAGCTGTAACCTGCCCCTAATGCAGAGCACTTTACTGGAGCAGTTTACTGCACAGAGCAACACAATTAAGTCCCCTATGATTCTCTTTGTAAATATTGGTGCTGATAGAGCTGATAGAGCTGATCATTTGCAGTTCTGCTTTATTGTACTATTGACTGAAATTTCAAGGTGAATCTTAATAGGGGAAAATGAATCACTCACTGAACAAGTGTGTACTCTGTCCCAGGCATGAACCACAAGATTCCAAGCAGTCAAGCAATGTCCAAACCAACCCAATGACTCAAGGACAACCTGCCTAAATGTCTGTGGTGTTTTGACCCTGACTGGAGGCCAGGGCTTCACCAAAGCCACTCTATCACTCCCCTCCACAACTGAATAGGGGAGAGAAAATACACAAAAGGCTTAAAGGTGAGATAAGAACAGGAAGAGATCACCCACCAGTGGCCGTCATGGGCAAAACAGATTTGACTTGGGAAAGTTAGTTGAATTAATTGTTAATCAAAATCAGAGTATGATAATGAGAAGTAAAAGAGATCCTTCTTTCTTCTTCCACCTCTCTTCTTCTGGGGCTTAATGTTTATTCCTGATTCTCTACCTCTCCCCTCCAGCAGTGCAGGGAAATAAGGAATGGGGTTTAGTCAGTTCATCACATTGGTTTTTTCTCAGCTCCTTCCATTGGGAAAGCAGTTCTTCCCTCCTCCAGTCTGGGGAAGGGAGTGCCTACCACAGGACAGTCCTCCATGAAATTCTCCAACATGATCCTTCCCACATGCTCCAGTTCTTCTTGACCTGTTCCAGTGGGTCCATTCAATGGGCTGCAGTCCTTCAGGAACAGGCTGCTCCCTGTTCCCCATGGAGCCACAAGCCCTGGCAGCTCCAGCTTGGGCTTCCTACAGGGTCTCAGCCCTTTGCTATCCACCAGTGTGGATGCTCCAGCGTGGGGCTCCTCCATGGGCTGCAGGGGCACAGCTGCCTCACCATGTCCTTCACCATGAGTCATTGTGAAAGCTCAGCTCTGGTACCTGAAGCACTTCCTTCCCCTCCTTCTCACTGACCTTGGTGTCTGCAGAATCAATTGTGTCCCATATTCTCACTCCTCTCTTCTCTGGCTAGAATTGCTTCTGTGCAAAACCTTTTTTTTTTCCTTCTCAAATACGTTATTGAAGAGGAGCTGCCACCATGGCTGATGAGCTCAGCCTTGGCCAGCGTTGGGTCTGTCCTGGAGCCAGCTGGAATTGGCTCTGTCAGACACAGAGGAAGCTTTTACCAGACTCTAAGAAGTCATCCCTGTAGTCTGTCCCCGTCTCCCTCCACTGCTACCAAAACCTGGCCACACAAATCCAATACAGTATCAGAAAACATCTATATATACATATGCAGATATAATTTGGAAAACTAAATCTCTTCCTCATAGGAAAATTAGATTTTTCTTTACAAGCAGTAGTTAAAGTTTTGATGACCTTACAAAGTTGCTTAAAGTCATGGACTTTTGATTCCAGATAATGGTTTGAGCAGACTGAAGAAAAAGTTTAGCTGAGCCCTTAGGGAAAAAGCAGAGCTAACAGGCCACCTGGGCTTCCTGATATCCTAACACTTCAGAAAGTAATTACAGGCCAAGTATGAGAGGAATCAAGAGACATATTGGTCCTCTGTATGTGATTTTTCATTCTTATATCAAATTATGTCTTTTCATATAGCCTTTCTTCATTAATTACTCTCTGGAAGACTTGCAGGACAAGGTCCATTGGAATTTAATCCCAGAGTGGAGGAATTATGCTCCAGTGACAGAGGTGCTGTGTGTGCTGAAAGCAGACTTTTTACCGATGTACTTAGCTTGATTTTTCAAGCCTGAAACCTGAATAAGTGCTTGAAGAGTATGTTAACAACTCTCATTTATCTTGGTTCATAAAAATACACCCATAACTAATACAGACAACCCCTTTCTTTTAAGGGAAAGAGACATTTACAGACGGTTTAGATTTGTTCAGTAGATGTCTAATGCAGGCAGAAAGATGAGTTAGTGCTCATGGAGTGAGATTAAAGCTGCTGAGGTTTCTCTTCCATACAAAGACATGTTAGCAGTGGTCAGACCTTTGACAACACATTAATTCATTGATGAAAAGCTGATGCTTGGCATTTCTGTCCTTTGGTGTTCTAGAGAGACTTGCTCAAAGCACTCTGTGGTACTCTATTGCTTTTGAAAATTTCCTCCTATAGTTCACTATGTATGTTTTTTTCCTGGAAAGAAGGGACTGCTTTGGTTAATGACATCCTGAGTTACAAACCACCTCCTATCCCCCTGCAGTATATGTACACATCTGTACATTTAAATACAAAGTTTGGTTTAAAAGCCCTCATTTATGCTTGGCATGTTGAAATAAATAATATTGGACTCCTTCCTGCAGAGAAAGCCCAATGTACACAGTAGTGCTGATAAACCTCTAAGAACTGTCTGCCAGTTGGTTAATTGTGGGGATGTGGGAATGGACACCATAGGCAGATGGTTGTATCCTTTTTAGATGAGGGACTCCCCTATATTTTTATTGGAAGTTCATTAGTAGCCTGGCAACTCATTGACTTGGGACTCTAACACAGCAATTAAAATAATTTTTTTTAGATTTGGTAGAAGTCATTTGTCTGAAATCAATTACTTAAGTGTCCAAGAATCCAACAACATGGAGTAAAGGGGGGATACTGTGCACAGCTACTGTAAAAGGAGAGACACTGAGCATATTAGGTACTAACACTGGGTGTCATGATCAATTTTAAATGCTTGTTCTTATTCACAAAAACAGTCATTCTGTCTCACAGAGCCTGTTACTCTGGTGGCTATTTCACAGTCCTAGACTGGCTGGGTGAGCCTGCACTGCTCTTGTAAAAATGGAAGCATTGCAAAATAGAAATCAAAAAGATTCTTTCTGGTTTTCCTGCAGGCTCAGCACTCTCTCCTGTTTGTAGCATTGGTGCAGTTATCTATCTTGTCTCTACAGCCCAAATTTCTTTCTTGGTGGCAGCAGGATGTCTGTTAGGCAGTCTCATAGTAGTTTCTGCTGTCTTAGTTTCCTGACATATCATGTCTCTTTTAACTACTCCAGAGCCTATTGTCTCTCACCCAAGAAGCATGTGAAAGTTTGGCTCTTTGACAATTTCCATCAAAAGTTGCCATGCATATTTCTCACATTGTTCAATAAATGGATCTCACCTTTGTTAGGCTGCCTTGGTTGTCAAATACACTTTACTGCCACCCTATGGGACTGCACATGGGCAGTGTAGATTTATGCTGTCAGCTGATGCAGCAAAGGAAACTGTAGTGATGACAGGAGCCATGGCCATGGCTGCTCTGTGTTTTTCAGTGATCTGGAAAGTTATGCTGAGTGAGCCCACTGCAGCCCAAGCTCCATCACAGCACTGCTGATCTGTGGTGTGTGACTGTCTAAACCCTCGTGATTAGTTAGTCCTCACTCAAGAGAAGTTTTTGGTAATGCAAACAGAAATGTAGGTAGGTATGCCTGGACAATTCTTATACACTTTGCCCTCAGTTTTTCCTCTGAATTTAATTCATGGATAAGTCTGGCAGCTGATGACATTTCTTAGGTGACGATAAGCACACACCATTAATGTTCCAGACTTGTTCCCTAGGCCAGGTCCCTGACTGTAAAACTGTGCTGTCTTGGGACTCCTAAACACAACATTTTTCACCTAGAGTACCACCATTTCCATTAATTTTGTTTTGCTATTCTTAAGTGGATAAATTACTATTTCCTTTTAATCCAGTGTTGAGTAGAGGACTGCACAGGACTTTGTTGAAGATGGTTATGCCATGGGCCCTCTCAAAACATGGTCAGCTAAGTGTATTCTCAATGCTTTGCTGTTTCTTGACTTACCAGGCTCACTTCATACTTTAGACAGAATGCCAAAACTGAGGGAAGCAGGAAAAAAAATGGCCTCAAATGCAAATATAAGCCCATGGCTAATGTTACAAAATAGATCTGAGATGATTACCAAGTCTTCTTGTCATTTCTGCAGTTTGAAAGAAATTATCTTAGCAGCTCATAGTGACAGAGTGCAGCTCCAAGGCAGAAGTGAGAAAGTGAAGATTCCAGACATTCTATAGGACATAGATTAAAGGAGAAGAAAATAAATTACTGAACTACCATCTGGACTATATGGAAAGATGAAGCACCTTGCAGCACCCTCCTCCCTCCTCAGGGAGTCTCTGAATTTAGCCCCAGAAGCTGCCCTGCTCTTGGTTCTAGAATGGGCAAGAACACATGGTTATGGCAAATCACAAAACTCCCAGAGTGCTGAGAGTTTTACTTTACCAGAAAGATTCAGGTCTAGCTGAAAACTGCATGATGGATGCTGCTTGAATTGCAGGCCAGAAGAAAAATTAGGGGAGCCAAACAAAAAGTTCAGTATAAATCACAGGAAAAATATATTTTATGGGTTTGAAAACTATAGCAAATGAACGTGATGTAGGTGAAAGATGAGCTGTCATTTTGAAACTGTTTTTTGGAAAGAGTTCACAAGTGTTTATACTTCTTCTGCTGGGGCTGGACTAGAGTTTTTGGTAAATGAAGCAACTTCTGTGCCCACTCCCCAACCCTCCCCCTTCAACTACCAAGAATCATGCCATGCAAAACCAAAACAGGTTTGTATCTCAAAATGTATAAACAAAAGTAAATTTCATATAGCTGTAACAGTGACAAGAAATGTAAGATGGTTACCTTATTTAATGCCTGAAGAGCTTCTCCAGGTGTGGTTGGCCAGCCCTTTCCTTATGAGTTAAGGGAATGTCTCCTTTCATTCCCTCAAGGAATGCTTTGTTTTTCTTGTCTGGGATCCTCAGCTTCTTGGAAGACCTCCAAGGCACCCACAGACTGCATAAGGTAGGTCTTCAAACATTGAGGAGACCCTCTGAGCTTCACCCCCACTGGCAATGTTCTCAGTTCAGACAGCAGGACAGATGTGCCTCTTGACTCAACATCAACCAGCACCAAAGCAGAGCACCAAGGAACCCATTCCTCTGCACAGGGGTGACATTTCAGTGCACCAAAGATTTGTCTTAGCTGATGTCTTTAATACTGTCCTTTTGATTGGCTTTGAATCAGGCTACAGCAGTAAATTATATTTTATACATTTAGCAAATACTGTTGCAATCAGCACTATATTTGTCATTCAAATGTATGCAGAAAAACTGGCTGAGTTGGTTAGTTGCCCATTCCCAGTAAGAAGTGCTGCCAGTGTGTCAGGCAGGCAAGGCTGAAAGGAAGGAAACAGAGCCCTCGAGGGCCTTCCCAAGCCCTCCTGTTCAGTCTGTAGGATGCCTCTGGGATGTTCTGGCAATGCCCCCACTGCACTGATAGGGAGAAACCTGAGGAGCAGCTGGTCCTTGCAGTGCCCCCAGCCAATCTGACTCCCCTGTGAGCCTGTTCCACTCCATACCTCACCATAAACAGCAAGGCATTTCTGGGGACACTCCTGGCAAGATATCCTACTCCCCTTTGCTGGGCAGAGCTATCCAGGAGAGGATGGCACTCTGAAGCCACCCAATGTGCCTCTGAGAGGTTTGTGTTGGCTCACAATGGGCTCCAGACACATTCTCATAACATTGCAGTTTACTCATGAATATACAAGTGGCAGAATAGGACAAAAATCATATAAAACATTTAAATATCCATGACCCAGAATTTCATCTATCCTTGCAGCATCTTCAGATGTCTCCCAGCATTTGATTTTACTCTATTTTTTCTGGTTTAGATACCTACATGTCCTCTACTAACCAGTTAATAGATTTGAATCTTCCTCACAGTTGTCCCTATAATGTTCACTTTTAGAGTTACCATTTTCAAACAGTGGAGCTAGAAATTTAAAATATATACTGGTAAGACTGGTTCCAAGATAAAAGTAAAGATGCAGAATTTCAGAAGAATCTTTGCTTTATTTGGATTATGGATCATGGTTGAGCTCCTGTAAATAAATAGTATTTATTGGGAAGAAGGTTTGAAATCCCACTATATAAACAGAAAATAGCTGGAGAATAACTTGTTTACTACAGATAAGCAAACATGAATATAGGATGGAAATACTGGCTTAAAAAAGTGAATGCAAAATTTATTTGTTTTACCATAACAAGGGTAATCAAGACCTATTTTTTTACCTTAGATTTTTTTTTCCATTATCTTCTCTTCAGTTCTGCCTCTACAATAGGCTAAATATTTATATTATGCATTCCCAGGTTTTCTTAGAAGCTGAAATAATGCTGTTGCAATTTAACAATATAACAGAACAATAAGAAAAAGATCCCAGAGGTGTGTGGGCCTGATATTTTTGGGCCTTAGAGATTTTAGCCTGCTGGTAGCTGCTAACTCCTTTCCCAAGGGAAAAGTTTCTTAGCAAGGCTTCTTCCCAAAACAATCTTGGCAAAACAACTATCCTTTCCCAAAAAAATCTTTCTCCAGGTGGAGTGTCGCCCTTCTGGTTCTCACAGAAAAACATTTTGGCTGTTTCTCTAGTTTGACCAATGGGATTGAGGAGGCGTCAGTCCTGTTCACCAACCATGTTAACTCTGTATTGGAACACCTTATAAAATTAGACAATTAAAGGTTTTTATGCCTTTTGCCTTCTGAAATATTTGGAGTCTTTCGTCTTTTCATGTCCTGCAGCGACAGAGGTGGAAGAGTGGAGGGACACATTGCACTGTCTTTGTACCTGTACTGATTTGTACTGTACTGCATGGGAATAACTAGCCAAAAGTATTGTTCTGTTGATTGTTCCTGTTGTTAAATGGTTCAGGTTTCTATAAGTTCCTCAAACACTATTTTCATTCTGTAACTGAATGGATTTGTTCTCTCCTCTGCACATGAGAGATTAATATGTCACATTCCTAATAGCATTATTAGGAGCTGCTTGCAAAAATCTTTTGATGACGCCACGCCAGGTCATTCATTAGCAATGCAGACCTAATTCTGCTCTGGAGGAAGCTGGATGCTGTCTACAGATCTGGGTGAAATGAATAAAAACAGTGTTGCAGACTCAATGTGCTGTGTTGGATTCCTTGCAAGTCACCCTGTTGAAGAACTGAGAGTGAAGCTGTACTGGCGCTGACGAACACTCTATAAAATAACAAGCCTTGAACTTTTTCCTCCACATTTTTGTCTTTTTCTCATTGAAAATCACAACAAAGCAAGCAACACTTCATCCAGAGGTCCAGAGATATGGAGAAATAGCAAATACAGAGAATAGTATATAGTAAACATGGAAAAACTGCAAACATGAAGAAAATAGTAAATAAAAACATTACATTACCACTTTTCCCATTGAGAAAGATTTCATGGAACATAGACAGAAAACTAATAAAAACCCTCAGTATTACATACAACTGGAAAAGAGTTCTGCTGTGTATCTAATATAACTTTCTTGTTTTTGTACTTGAATAAGAATCTGATCAAGTTAAGTTCTAGAGGCAAAGTTATAAATAATAATTAAAGTGACTGATCATCCCACTTTATCTAGTTAGATTCAGAAACTGCAGAATGTATGACAGATGAGAAGAAAAATGATTTAAAGCTATCTAGAAAACAAAAGCAGAGGCCCTTATCCTGCAAGCAGTCTTTGAGGTGCTGGCAAGGAAATCCAAGACAACCAACCTGGATGACAACAAACCTGACCTAGGGTGACCAACATAATGGAGACTCAGAGAAGCCTGAAAGAGGCTGAAATTAATTTTTTGAGCATCTCCAGTCAGAATCATAAGAAAGGTTTTCCTGGAAGCCACATGAATCACCCTGGCTTCTCAGAAGCTCTTTGAAAGCCGGAGGTTGGACATGAACCCCCGTGTCTGTGACTTTGAGCTCTTCATTCTGAGCTGGGGCACTTCACCACCAGGTGCTTCAGTGTGGATGGTTTTTACAGACTCTGACCTCAGCCACTTTGCAAACTAAAGAGGTTTTGTTTAGTTCTCAATTTTCTGTAAGATGAATCTCGTGTGTGACAGATCTCACATCTCAGCAGATACAGTCTTCTGTCCATGGAAGAAAGCATAATTATTTCAACTAAAAACAGACATGTCTGCAGTTTGGTTTGAAGATTTCAGTCATGAATCTGATTATGAAACTGAGACTGAACCTCACTACATTGTGAAACAAACTTTACAGACTGAGGATATGTCTTCAAAACTACTGAAGAGAGACAGATGCTTATTTTGAAAAGAGAGAAAAAGGGATGATGCATCTACTAAGAAGAGGCAAGACTCTGCTTGCAAGAGGCAAGTTCATTGGTCTATTTGATCATAACTCCACTGTACCTTGATAAATAAATCTTATTATAACTGTGCAAGAAGACCACAATTCAGGAGATGCATAATCATCTGAGATTTGGTACAGGCTATCCAGAAGAAGCTCAATAAATGTGCTACAAACTAGAACTAGTTTTTAAAAAACACCAATTCTTTGAAGAATATTAACTCAACATGATTTTTTTAATGGCCTTTTGAAGAAAAATCTTATCATTTCTAGAGCAGCTGGTGACCTCAATAAGCCCTCTGTCCCCAAGTGAAAAACAAAAAGGCCCTATGTATTAGTTAAACTGCACTTGGCATCAGAGCAAGCATTGTAAGATGGTACTGCCATCTTCATGAATAAAGAACATTTGATTTATTTATTAGTTTGAAAGTGAGAAGATTCTGGGAATTTGTTGTCAAGCCAGAAGAGTTTCTATTGTATTACCTGTTCTTCCAATTTGTATAATGAAGCTGCAGAGAAGAAGAAACTAGCAACTGAATTAGACTTTTATGAGTTATTTTCACTTATTTCCTAAGTAATCACATAGAGTCCTCTGTATTCCTGTTCCCTCAGTCATGGCTTAGTACCTAAGACACTTAAGCTTGTCACCTGGGTCCTAGGATGCAATCCTATGTAACAAATGCCTAGGAAATTAAAGTCTCTAGTCACCTACATGCCTGAAAAAAAGTGGCAGATGGAAAGGCTATTTCCTACCTTGTTTTCTCATGGGTAGTCAAGAAACAGTGATAAGAAAATGAGGAAATGCTCACCCATGTACCTTGTTGTTTATTCTTTTACCCATAGGGGAGTATAATTTGAAGGTAAGGTAGAACATTTATTTAAATAGTCCAACAGAAATGCTCTTCATAGAAAGTCTCCATCTGTTAATGATACTTTGCCATTCTCAGAGCTGGTATTTTTCTATTATATCAGAAACTGTAGGCCTCCTGCAGGTGGATGAAATGCTTTTTATTAGTCCCAAGGGCTTAGCTGTTCAATAAATTAAGAGCAGGAAATCCAAGACATGTTATCTCTTCTACCTGAATTAATTGGCAAATTGTTCTCTGTTGCATAACAGGTGCAAAACACATCATATCCTGCGCCTTGCTCCTTCTGAGACAGCCATCTGAGATGCTCTGATGCTTTCTGTGCAGTGGGTCTTCTGCATCACATTTCAGAAGCAAAATCTTGCCTGCTCTCTGTGAGCATGGAGATCTCTACTGCCTACTGCAACACCTTTGGCAATGGGCTGATGATGTGCATGTGCACTGCAGCATATTCATAAATCCTAGGAATAAACAGTGTCCAAAAGTGTAAAGTATTGCTCCTTATTGTACTCTTACATCTAAAAAGGCAATAAGGGAAATAACTCATTTTCTTTTAAAAGTATTGCTTGTCAAGTGTCAGTCCCTAGCCTATTCCAAACCAACACAAATTCTACTGTTACTTTGAATGACACTGGGGCTAGGAATGCTAATCTTAATAGGTGCATCTGATAATCAGAAACACACATGTGCTTCCCCAGTCAGAAAACAATGCCATAGTGACCTCCCTCATACAACCATAGCAATTAGCTGTTCCATACTCACAATAGCATTCTGAACACTAAACTAGAGGACTTAGCTTTCACATAACAAATTTGAGAGTTTTTTCTCGAGTCAGACAGGCCCAGACAGCACAAACTCGGGCTCACTGTCCTTCCAGCACTCCCAAACAGAGCAGGCAGGAGGTTTGCATTGCATGGGAAATGCATGCAAAGCTGTCCCAGGGGAAATTTGGAATTTCTCCGAAAATAAAGCCTGTTTTGAAAAAAAAAATCCAACACTAACAAACAAAAAATTTGTTTGTATTTGCAGAAAGCTTGTATGCAATTTTGTGCTACACACGGCTCCCTTCTAGCCTCCCCCGCTGCTCCCATTCGCTTTCCCTCGCATCCCGCCGAGCCTGCTAAGTAAGGCAGCTGCCACAATCAAAGCAGAACCTCAGGACACGAAACCACCTCTGAGAACAACCCTTCTGCACTAGACAGGCTGATTGAGGATGGCAGTGCACACAGAATAGCAGCAGCAGCAGCCCTGACCTCTGCATGGCTTATCAAAAGTCAAAAATCACATTGCTGTCTCAATTGTGTGTGAAAACAGTGACTGACTCTTATGTTTTAACTAGAAGGGATACAGCAGACAATCTTGGCTTGTGCTGAGGATGTTCTCCACAGGAGACTGAGTCAGGCAACAACAGGGTAGGAAAACACCTTAATGCTGAGGCCAAGAGGCTGCAGCAGGAACACCAAATTTCACAGCTGTGAACCAAACCTGTGGGCTACCCAGTCTAGGGCTGGGCCTCCAACAGTGAGCAATTTCAGCTCCATCAAAGAAAGGTGCATGAAGCACTGTAACAGGCAGAGATGGGATAAGACAACCCCACATGAAATGCCTCATCCTGATACTTCATTTGGGACTGGCTTGACATCTGGAATAAGAATTTATGGTTTAGTCTTTCCAAATAGTGTGTTTGTGGGTTCACAGCTGTGTAAGAACAGGTGAGGAAGGTGAAAAGCGCATTAGTTATTATAAATTATTATATCTATTTATTATCTATTATGTATTAAGCTTAGATAAAGAGAGTGTTACTATGGTCACAGAGTCAAGGCTGTGCTTCTGACTGCCTGCGAGGGAGGCCAGATCATATCTTAGAAACATCTTAGAAACAGTGCTACCTTTGTAATCAGGGATGAAACTGCTCTACCTCTACTTCCAGCAGCACTTTCAGCCCCACTCTCTCATCCCTTAAGACATCCCTTGCTCTGGTGTGAAAACTAATTCAAAGTCCCATTCACACGGGGCTCTGTGAGGGAAAACTCATCAACTACATGGTGCTCATAATTTAGGGTGGAATCAAATAAAATTTCCCTTTGCATGATCCATTCCTCTGGGACTTTGCAGCACCAGCAGCTGCAAAATCTGCTGGGTTTGAGAAGCAGAGTTTATGCCACTCAACCTGTACCTTACTGCACTTTCATAAAGACCCTTTTCAGCTTCAGGACTGAAAATTTCCACAGGGTTAGATCCATTAGAGCTCCTTTGCAGGTTTTCTTAACAATCCCTTTTAAAAAGACATTTTGAAAGGCAAACTGAAGATCTAACTCTGGCACTGGAAGGCAGCTAGACACAGAAACTGCTGGACCATTACACTAATTGCAACCTAAATGTTTTAAAGAACAGCCAGATAAGTTTACCTCAGCTTTGCAAAGGTGTATTATTTAACAACACACAGAGTACAGTCTTCTTTCCTATCTAGAAAATGTGAAGGAGAAGCTTTTTACCTGACTTTTTTGACCACTGGCTTTGGGGTTTTGAATGTTGGCTTTTTCATTTAGTTTAGATCTTGTTCATTGAAACCTTCAGAGCTAATCTAGGCAATTTACACCGACATGTTGTTGTGACTTACAATTCATATTGAATCATGTCAGATACCATGTGAGGCATAAGAGTAGAGCAGCAAAATCAATACTACCTAACGTAGAAATTACTCATAAACTTAGAAAATGCATTCTGTGACTTTTTTTTTTAATGCAAATCATAACATAGTACGGGTAATGTACATTTGAAAACTAGGCCTCTAGTCAGAAAAACATGAGATGTTATTAAGTTTATCTTGATTATTTTATGAGTGTTTTTGACAGAATATGTTATCATGTATCTTCTTGAATGTGAACCCTTGCTACCTATAACAACTTACATGAAATACCCCAGCCAGTCACTCTAGATATCCTGTATTAGTCCTCAGAATCTATAAATCAGTCCATCACCATTTGACAGACTTGAATGTGGCTACACATAGGTTTTAAAATCTTAAGAGATTAAAAAAAACTCAAAACCAGACATGTTTTTAATGGAAGTCTGTATCAAACTGTCTTTCTCCTAAAGAATTTTATTCCTGACAACAGCTGGGAACCAAAATTATTTTCTGATACAGTTCACATCTAAGAGCAGAAATTGAGGGAGTTTCAAATAATGGAGAGAGATGATCAATTGGAAACATTTAGCACACCAGCTGCCATAATCAATGTGCAATTATTACTTCAGGAACACAGAATTATTGATGCTATAAAAGATTTTCATTGTTTTAAATTCTTTGCCTTGATTTGAAGGTAATTTGAAATGGACAAATACATTCTGTATTTCATTTCAGTGTTTTAAGTTAAACAGTGTTTAAAAATACATTTTTTTACTTTAAAAAGTGCTTGTTACCTACAAAATCCTAATAACTATTTGCTTCTAAAAAGCCATTACCACAGAAATGTTGGAAGTACTCTGTGAGAGTAGGGGACATTTGGTTCTGCTCCTGCTACCAGATGAGATTACAAGGCTGTCACATCATTCAGGGTAACAGAGTACTGGAAATGCACATCCAGCTAACAGTAGAGCACTGGGACACAAGTGTGGTAACAAAGACGGATAAGAAGTTTAAAACCAGGATGGCACACAGCTTCCCTCCTCCTCTATTTCTTCTTTTTTTTTTTAATCTGATGTTTTTTCAAAATAAGTATGTTTTTTCAAATGCGTTTCAAATCAACCAGAAGAGAAGAGGAGGAGCAGCTGGGGAGCCAGCAAAGTACAGAGCAGGACAGCAGAGCTCAGTGTGTCTGTGTCTGTGTGCCACTCACATAACCAGGCACAGAACCCTTCCAAATGTAATCCTGTTTGTGTCACTGTTTGCTATACTCCCTAACTGGATTAAGAAGAAAAAGAAGACAAATCCAAATCCTCCAAGGGCTATCTTTGGAACATCCTCAGAGATTAATGACAGGCTCACAAATAGGAAATTGTTTATAAAACTAATTTGTGGTGTGCTTCTGGATTAGGAGGCTGAGGAATTCAAAATAGTACGGGTAGAATAATGGAGAAAAACTCCAGAATGAGCCATCCAGGTTATTCTCAGATTATGTTGTCATTCTCTTTTCGTGTCTGTCTCTTCTTTTGCTCAACGAAAAATAACTTTCTAGGGTTTTGTATATGAAATCTGGCAATGTGATTGTCACCTCTGGCTCCAAGGGTCCAAGAGAAGGGATAGACTGACAGCAAGCTCATGGTATGTCTAAAACGGGGGAAAAATGTGTAAAACAAAGAATGTTGGATACATTCTGTTTATCCATTGGAATTATTCTGGACATTATGTGATATTACACACTTCAAACTGTCCAAGAATAGGGTTTTGAGCCTCAAATTTCCAAACCTAACAAGTAAGTTCCATTCAAAATTAAGGTTGTTGATTTAAAAAAAGTTATTTTAAAAAACGTATAGCCAAATAAAGCTCATGAGATTGCTTAGGTTACCATTCTTTCCCATCTTGTTGCTGAATACTCAAATTACAAATTTTACAGTTCCTTACATATTATGAGGATTAATACTATAATTTTTCCAAATGGTAATCTCAACATCCAGTTAATCCACAGGATGAGGATCTGGTGCCTTCTGACTCTTGCCAGGACTACTGCAACTGATATAGTCTTGAGAGAAGTTGGTCTTAGGTAAACCATAATATCTTCAGTGCCTGAACAGAAATGTGTGTGCTCTGGCTATTGAACAAGCAGAATTGTCTCTCCATCTCATGTGTACAAAATGACATCTATCATTGCTGGCTGACAGTTCCATTTGTGCACTGTGACCCCTTCAGAGGCAGAAGAGAAAACAGACTTGCTCAACACTGAGTCTTCTTTTATCACCTGATATGAAAAGGCTTCTATTTTCCCCATTAAAAATGGTTAAATAGCAGGACCTGGAATGCAATGAATTGAAGAGACTGAATGCTAGGTGCTAATTAGATGCACATATCAAAAAATCAATTTAACTGCTTCAGATATCAATACTCTGGTGCTGCTTATACTTCACTAGTTTACAGTCCTATTTATATACCAAAGTACACTTGTGTTTAGTAGTGTCAATAGTGGTATTTGTTTAATAGGTATTTTACTTAATGTCAGACTGCTGATCACCTAAGCCTTCAAGGGCTGGGAAGAACAACAACTATAAAGAAATACACATAACACCTCATAAGACAGGCACTGCTATTCCAGGATACAAATGAGACTCTGTACAACTGATTCAAAAACATGTTGCAAGAAGCTAGAAAGTACCAAACCTGAAGTCTCTAAGCAGTTAGCTTTGGAACTGCTGTATTAAGATGACTAAGAAGATGACCCACGTGACCAATATTACCATGTGACTGGTGTTGTTTATTGCTGTGTTTAGATTTTTAATCCCACAATTTTTAAGACAGCTTCATGACTGAGGGAAGTATTTCCACTTGGAAATGGCAGTACTGCAACTCCAGATCTTTACCTGCACATTTTCAAGATTGGCACTTTCCCTTACCCCCAGGTATGCAGAAAGCAGCAATCCTCAGATGTGCCAACACCTTCTTACTGGCTGACATCACTGCACGTAAGCAAAATCCTTTAATGTTATTTTAGTGATCAGTGTGTTCCAAGAAAAGGATAAGGGTACCCTCTAAGTAAGTGCTGACACCAGGCCAGGACACATTTTGCAGCATAGTTCTCTGCAGTTATCACTTGGTCCCTGAGCTTCTCCACTGCAATTTTTTAGAACTGTAGAAGGTTTTATATTCCAAATTTTCCAATGCATCTTTTCCCTAATATTTTATTTGAAAATATTAGGAGGACTTTTTAAAAACTGAATTTGAGGCACGAGTTCAAACTGTGTCTAACTTAGGACTTCCTTAGATGGAAAACAAAATCTGCAAAACTCTAAAACTTTGCTACCTCAAACCCAGTGAAATAGATAGAGCTGTAAAATTTCAATACAATGCCTTGCACATTTTACATTTTTTACCTACTAAATATGAATCAATAAGCATGAGTTAGCTATCACCATTCAAATGTAATACTTCTGTGCTAGATGTGCAGCTCCTGGGTCTCATGACAGGAACCTACAGGGGCACCTTTTAGTGAGGAACTGTCAGCTTCCTAAACCACTCTTACTTTCTGGCAATTTCTGTGCTTATGGGCTTGTTGAGACTGTGCAGTCAGTTTTAGAGTGGGAAATTTCAAAATTCTTTTGATTGCATATTTACTTGGATTCATTAGTTACCACCGAGTTTTTAAATTATTTTCCTGTTTGTCAAAGGTTTTGTATTACATGTGCAGTTATAAAAGTCTGAAAAGCACATTCTGTAAATTTGAAGGAATACAAACATTTCTCCTTTAGGAACTAAGTTAGGTCATGGGACATAAAAAAGATGAATAGTCACAGCTTTTCATCTGCCATGATCTGGGTTGGATGTTAAAGGTTTGTATCCTATTAACAATCTCCTGAGCTAACCAGCCCCTTAAATGTGATTACAAGGATCACGCATCTAAGACCTTCAAAAGGGGTTACAGAGCTCTTTTGATCAACTACAGAAAATATCTGGCAAAGCTCAGGGTTGCTTTAGAGAAAACTATGCATTCAATAAATAGCCTATGCTTTTGGACATCCTTGATAATTCATTATGGTAGATGGTATTTATGATCAAAAGAATACTAAACTAGATGCAGACAAACTCAGTGGTGGTTTTCCTAGAGGATATTTACTCGGGTGTTGCAGGAAGTAGTGCTTCTCTGTAATAAACACCAAAGGGGAGGAGTTCCTTTTATTTGCTACAGGCTGTGCTCAGCTAAGCAGCCAGAGAGGTCAAAAAGCACTTCCCCAGAGAGGTAAGTTCTTTGACTCTTGTAGTGGTGGTCTTCTGATAGTTAAGCATGCTTGTTTATTTTCCTAGGTTATCATTCATATATCTCCTGATCTTTTTGTATGTCAATTGTTATTTGCATATGTATCTCATTAGCCACCAAAACAACTCCTACTTTGTAGAATACTATTAAAAGATCAGTTATAAAGAGAAAAATAGATAAAAAGCAGGAATATATGCCTTAAGTCCCACAGACTCTATGGCTGAGCTCTGCCCAGAATTTGGAGCCTAGCAGCCAAGGACCTCCTTTTGTAGGGAGGGTCCTCCCTGTCCTGCCTATCTGCATCCTGACTTCATTTGGATGTAGTATGATCTTTCACAATACAGAAAAGATTGTTTTAAGTAAATTACAGCCTTAATTTGGTGCCTTAATAACAAGGGCATCTTTCCCACCCTCCCTAACTCTAACCCCACTCCTTTTTGTTATGAGAAGCTTCTAAGAATGTAGAAGTCTGAATGTATCAGTTCTGGAGTAAAAGAGATCTATTCTACTTATGTATGTTTTGGGTCCATTACATTTAAAAAAGGAAGAGTAAGACATTCTAAAAGCAACTACCTAATGTGATCTAATGTTGAAGATGCTTTCAAAGGTTGCCTGTTCATACTGCTTTCATACTTGTCACATAGTAATTTAAAAACAATTTTCCAACTTGCATGCACATTGTTTCTAACAAGGGTAAAAACTGTGTTGAAAGGCAAGGAGAAAGTCTAAAACTAATCTAATCACAATCTGTTAAAAAGATAGTGTAGTATAGATGCTGTCTTGTGGCATTAAGCACAACTTAACCTTGTACCAGATACAGCTGGAGATGATCACACTTCATTTATCTTTATATATATATATATATATATATATATGGATATTGTCAATACATAACATTTGTCCGTCCTTTTTTCAAATTTATTTTGGGGCAGAGACAGCATGCACCCATATGTTCTTTAGAACTTTGAAACCTCATCTGAAAGGCTTTCTAGATAAAAGCAAAGCAATAATTTTTTTGGAAAATGACAAACAGCCAAGGCAGGTTGAGATGGAAAAAAAATATGAAGGTGTGAAAATAAAGGCAAAGGAGAAATGTGTCTAGGTTGCTGAAACTGAATGTCATGTTATCATTTCATGACTAAATTTTCCAGCACAGTCAGTGTCCATTTGACACAAAGATTGTCATTTCCTAAGGGCATAAATTCTGTTTGTTTATGCCTAGCTCAATAGGCCTTGGACACTGGTTATGACTTTAACCAGTTCAAACCAGGACCCTTTCTGAAGCAACAGGCTGCCATATTTTGTTCACGATTACCTAAATTAAACAAATATGAGTTTTTTGATGTTTCACAGACCAGCTCACCTGAAAATTTAATTCATGCAGAAGACATAAGTGTGTTCAATACTCCACATCTGAGTATCTGAGCCCTATCATGGGGTTTTGCCTTCAAGGCCCCTTTGACAGAGGGAGCACTCATAGAGAATTTTAGGTCTTCAGAGCTAAGGGATGGTAATGTCGGCACACAGCGAGTTAGATGAGATGGGCAGCAGTGGTTTTATGAGAGCACTGCTGGAAGTGGAAAGGGACATATCAGCCTACCACTGATGTTACTGTCTTTTCTGGTTCCCATGATTGTGTCTGAACACTTCTCAGCACCTTGCTCCAGGTCTCGGATGTACGCAAGCTCTTCCTGGGAGAAGAGCTGTGAGTACCCGTCACTTGTTTTTGCACCTGAATTTCCACTGAGAGGCTTCTAGCTTTTTCTGATGTGCACTCTGGCCAAGCTTCTGCATGATCAGAGGATTAGACTATCATGCTTCTGCACGTGACATGCCATCCACTAGACACGCAGCCAAAAGGCAGTGGTGGGTGGCACTTGCAAGCACAACCGAAAGCAACGAGAGCTTTGCTCAGGGAGGGGGAAGCTTTCACTGAGTGTTGCTCCTGTAGTGATTTGAGCCCGAAAGATATGGATATTTTTACAACTGAGGCCCTATTATGCTAGTGCTTCCAATTGTAATTAGTAAAATGGGATCATAAGGATCCCATTTTGTATTTTTATAGGTCTCAACCAGGGAAAGAGGGACTGTTATGAAGGGACCGAGCAGCCAGCAACAAAAGGAGTTAATAAAGTCTATATGAGATATTAAACTATCCCTCATAAATTTCTACATGCATAATGCAGTGGACAACCTAAAACTGGCAACAACTTTTATACAATAAAGTAGTATAGAAGGAAATCAAAGAGGCCTCTTGTCCTTATACATATCTAGCTCATGGCTGTTTAGTTTTGGGGTTTCAGAAGTTTCTATTGATGATTTTCCCACAAGGGGGAATTACATGAGATTTCTTGTCTGTGTTATTACTTAGTTGGCTGGGGTGGGATAAGCAGCCATACCTGTTACAGATATATTCCCATAGAGAGGCCATCCACGAACTACCTGGTGTCTACTCTGCTTTTAAGAAAGATGTTAGAATGTAGATGGCTCATGTCAGACCTGTGTGAAAATAAAACCCAGGTTCAAATATTATCAGAAAAATGAAAGGAGACAAACTCAACCCAACAGACAAATTCTCTGATGGAGGTACATGGTCCACAGTGCTGATGGAGTTTGGTTGCTTCTTTGCAGTGCATTTGTCAGGGATCTTGCAAAGAAAACCTAACCAGCATAGTTAAAGCCCGGTTCATGTACCACATAGCAGCTGTACTTATAAAATGCATCCATTTCCAACTTTTGAGTACTTAGTCTTGCAACTTCACCCTGCTATTACATGACTCTTGTGCTGCTGCGCTGTAGTCACCTCTGCAACAGGTACTACCGTGAGCTCGGGGCGTGCGCCAGACGTGAATTATTTTTAGAGGGCCAGGTAGGTCCATTAGGCTTCCTCAGGGCAGCGCAGCCATGGGCAACCCCAGGGCCACGAGGCGCAGCTCTCCCGTGCCAGGCCGGGCCGGCAGCCTCGCCCGGCGCCGTGTAATCCCCGCGGGGCGGATCAGGGCAGGGGCTGTGACCCGGCTCTGCCGGCCCGAGATCGCGGGGCCGTGGCGGGACCGGCAGCGCCCAGCGGCCG